>VYXF01005017.1:31169-82006 GCA_013397295.1 Polioptila caerulea
TTTCATCCACTGGAGCAGACTAAGAGCATCAAGCTCATTTTCTGTGTTTACTAAACAGCTATTAGGTGGCAGCAACAGACAACTTCAGTCTAGATTAGAAACATCAGGCTAGATGTGAAAGACCTGTATCTTATCAATGCTTTGGATGATTCATGCCTGCAGTTTTGCTTCCCATCAGGTCTAGTCAAAGAAATATGTTTTTCAGTGTCATATTCTGTGAAGGACCATTGTAAAGGCCAACCATTTTGTTTTAATGAGAAAAAGTCCAGTTATATTTTGTCAGGTCACTGATGTGGTAGTGGCATGCCAGCAGTGTCCTTTCTCACAACTACTAGAAATGACTGGCATTCTCTTTAGATGACTTGAATTCTCTTTAGATAATATGTAGTATTTCTCAGGAATTGGCCAAAAAATTCATTATATATTTATCATGTTGAAAGGCCTTTTTTAGCAAATATTTTACATTCTGTGTCAAAGGTTAAGTAAAGATGTATAGGTTTTTTAAAACTCATGAAAAAAGGTCCATGAGTCTTGATTCTTCTATGTAAACCATCATAACAATATACTGCTTTGTAATGTGTTCAGTCCTAGGAGAATTATGACACTTCAACCTGTCCTCCTTCTACAATTACATATAAATATGCATTATATGCATGCTTACTTTTGTGGTATTTTATATATATATATGTGTGTGGAAAAGAATATTTGGGAAAGAATAAGTTATTACCCTGAATGTCGAAAATAAGCTGTAGAAGATAAAAATACAAATTCAAAATAGTGGAAATGAAAAAGTTAAATAGATATTTACCTCTACATTCCTTTCCTTTCAATTTAAAATCAATGCACACACAGAAAAACCTATGCCAGCTGGGGTGCTTAGTAAGTCATATGAACTGCTGCTTTGGTTCCCTGCTGGTTTACGATCCTAGCTTTTCAATGCAGAGCTGCTATTCAGGCTTCAGTACTTGTCTTGTGTTGTCTTTGGGTGTTTAATACTTATAACAAGGCACTTTCATTATGGGCAGCCCAGTTTTAAACACTCTGTCCATTTATCTGAGCCCTCTGTAAATGTCTGAAGGAGACCAGCTGAGTGTTCAAACTGAGTCACCTAGATAGCATTTCTTAATTTTCTTCTGTTTCTCATCATCTTCAGACTTTGTAAACAACATTGCTTTAACAAAACCTTGAAAGGGCACGTGTTTAGCAAAGCATGCGTTACCAAAATATTTAAAAGATTTATTTTATCCCCTGTTTAAAGTGGAATACATACTGTCCCTTGAAATATTGTCTCTATTTAATAAGCTGTGAAAATGTAAAAGTGTTCATTATCAATCAGCACTAACTCTTTTATTCATGAAAAAATGTATGGCCCATTTGAAAAGTCTAGATTGTTTGAATTTAAAAATCCTTTATTATGTACTGGGGGTCTGAATCGTATAAATTCCCAAACATTCCTATTTCTGGAACCTCCCACTCAAGGAATCAGCCTTCTTCCCTCTCAGTATTTTCCCAAAGAAAGATCATATGAAGAATGTCTGTTTTCATCCTTCAGAAGGATATGAATAAGAAGAAATTATTCTGAATACCTTCAGTAACTCTGCTATTGAAAAATGGATATTCTCCAAAATATGCATATTTTACAAGCTAAAGTATGTGTTTGTTTGAAAGATTTACTTTATTATTGCTCTCTCTTTGAATAACTCATTATCTGTATGACCACACACAACGATATAGACTAAGCATTGAGAGGATGAGTATGCTTTGGTTAATCTAATGCTTGACTATGAATGATGAATATGAATGGTAAGAAATACTTGTTTAGAACCAGTGACAGCACTAATGCAAAGCACAGAAGACCAGTATAAAATCAAAGGTTTACACTTAATGAAGTCTCTGTTGGGAAACCAGGGCCTTGTCTCATGTATAGAATGCTGTGGGGAGAAAAAAGTAACTTGTTATCCTATAGAATAAATTAATGTATCTTTCCTTTTTCTCTCTTATTTCTGACTAGTTTTGAAGCAATGCAAGACCATCTTCCTTCCACGTTTTTATTCTTTGAATTTCTGGCTTTACTCAGAATGTAGCAACACAGCATAAAAAATGCTAAGAAAAATAAATTGCAAGATAAAATAGACATTTTTGAACTTAAAAACGTTAAGAATAGGTTCTGGAAATGTTAGTGAAAATCACAAGTAATTTTTTCTACCTGTTCACACAATTCTTTACATGGACTAATACAAATTAGGCAGCAAAGGAGATCAGTTTACCCATGCTATCTGGCTCCCATTTGTAGTGGGCTCTGTTTACTTCTGCTACTTCTGCTCTGGATGGGAAAAGGGAGCATGACACCCTAAATGCCAATATCTCCTACCTCTAAAAAAAAGCTAGAACATTTTTTAATACTGAGCTTTCCTCTAGCGGTCAGGCTCAAACATTATTTTTAATTGTACTGTGGTGCAGGAATTGTTAAACATCCAGCTCAACACTATTGCCTCCTTTACAAAATGCTCTGGACATGATTGAGTGGGACATATTGTCAGAAACATGGAATTTATTGCAACATACTGTAAAAATGGAGATGAGTGATGCAGATGTGGAAGGTCAATATATGGAAAATTTACCTCAAGTATTCATAGATATGTAAGGGGAGCAAGTAATACTTAATTTTTCAATTTTGCCTGAACATCTATAATTCCATTAGGGCATGGGGCCCCTTTCTTATTCACAAAAGCAGTGCAGGTAGCAGTAGGCATTTCCTGTAGGCATTGGACTCTGAGAGTTCATTTTATCTATAACCAGGATTCTCACCAACCTTCTTGAGGCTCTGTATAGTACTAGTGGCTAAATGACACATTCTGAGTTTAGAAAACAGTCATTGACTTCATTGCCCATTTAGCTCTAGCCATGAAGTTGTGAACACAAAATACAGGATAATGTTGTATATGCAAAAAAAAAAAAAAAATAATATTGGAGCTGACCTTGTTGCAGCCTCTTTTTTTTTAACTTTTTTTTTTCTTTTGTTCTATGTGCCTACCAGTAGCTCTAGTCATCCCTGCTACCACCTGTCACTGAAACTGAAAGATAAAAAGTCTTTTTATCCACAGTGGATACTGCATCAGCTCTCTGTCACAAGGTGGATGGAGAGGTGCAGGGGACATCTCATCATCAGAGAGTAATCTGTTCGCTACTCTGGTGTTCCCCACATATATTGAATTAGGCAGCAAGGAAACATCAAAAAAGTGGGTCTGCAGAGACAGATGTAATGTGCACTACCCCTCATATTGAGAAATAAAATTTTTAAGAATTCTTTGTAATGTGTACACACACAACATATAAGCATGATGATCTACCTTAAGTGATTATGGATACAAAATAAGATATATGCATCTGTAACCCAGAAACCAACAGTTGATCCAAATGAGGGAAGGTGGATGAATTAACATTAGCATTTTTGTAGGACATTCGTGATTTTTTGATGTAAGTCAATATCGTAAAGCACTTTAAACATTATTTTTGATGCATTTTTAGTCTCAGTTGCATCAGACAATTAATAATGCAATAAGACAGTTCTTCCTTGGGATTGCATACTAAATAGATGTGTGAATAACTAAGATATTTTTGCTAAGGTAAAAATAAGTTTAAAATAATTCAAAAGTTTGAAATAACAAAGCAGAATCTCTGAGCTGAAAGGAAGAAAAAATAGCAATACAACTTCAGACATTTTCAATAAAAAAGGAAAAGTTGAAATGATGGACAGTTTCCAGATTCATGGTCCAGGTAACATCCCACATGAATGTGGATTGAGACCCTCAATTTCCTGCATAAAGTCCCAACATATCAGGCCATGGTATATGGGGAGATGAAGGAGAATTGGCATACCTCATACCGTCTTAGTTTTGTGCTTGGTAGGTAAAGGTCTTTTTGTGAATCTAGTAGGTTTGATCAAATCCTTTAGTCTTGGAAATGCCAGTACAAATAATGTTCTCATTTTCGTACAAATATTGCTTTTCTCCTGAAAAGCTAGTTTACAACTTTTAGTCAAATTGAATTGTGAATAAAGATGTTTCAAAATTCTGTCTAAATGCAGAAAGTCACCCCTTGCAAAAGAATATTTTTTATTTTCTTCAGGCAAGACCAATACCTTCCTTATTCCCAAATGGCTCATGCCAAATATAAAAGCTCTAGCTTCCTCTAAATTTTTGACAGTAAGTTTCTTCCAATTTTCTGAAAACTTTATCTACAAAGGTACATATTTTTTTTTGAATTTACTTTTTTTCTTGTGTGAACATTTCTTGACAGGTTTAGGAAATTCTTATCTTCTTTTTCTCTTGCTTTCTAGCAGAGTATGTATCTGCGAATTTCTGCCAGATATATATGAAGGCAGTTAATATAAATGTAATATTTTATTCATGGAACTGTAAAGAGAAATCCCAAACCAGAACAATAAGAACACACAGTCATTATTAATCACTCACCCCTCTCAGAATGATCTCTCCTATCTTCCATACATCAAGACTGGCATCCTTTCAGTCAGAAACAAATGCCTATGACATCCAATTGTCTCTGAATCTCTAGCTTCATACTTTGGTGCTTGGGCTCCACACCTCTGGGTCACCCAACTGCTCTTCTATCTTCCTTTTAGCACTCAGTTTTAATCAGGGTCTCTCATGTAATCTGTACTGGTCTTCTTCAAGCAAATTTAACTTCCTGCATGTTAGAACAGACCATACATAGTGCTTTTGAGGACTTCCTTGAAGACTAACCAGGCTTCCTAGTTGCCAGAATGCTGCCAGGAGGATTCCTGAATAAGCCAATGGATCTTTGAAGTCTGTGATTGTAATTTTCTTCTTAATCCTACTCATTTATCTGAGTTAAACTCTACAATCTTATGGCCATTGTGGCTGAGACTGCCCATGTTCTTCACATTATGAGTTATTTCTTACTTGTTTCTGTATTATGGATCTAGCAATGAATCTGCCCTAATTGGCTCAATCCTGTCTAGTATCAAGTAATTGTCATCATCACACTCCAGCAATCTCTTGTATTTCTCATACCTGACATATTCTAGTTCCAGGAAATACCAAGGTTATTAAAATTCCTCTTGGTTTCGAAGTTTTGCAATTGTCACTATAGCTGTGTGAAGAAGGTAACACCTTTATTTTCTTGGTCTCTATCTATCCATTGCTGTTTTCCCGTTATATGAGAAATCTCATCATGCCTCTGTAATACCAATAAAAAAAGCTCTGCAGTTGTACGTGGACTTTTAACACTTCTGTTTTTCACTATAGTGAGTGAACTCATGTACATGATGCAGGATCCATCCCCAGGTCTCACTGCTTTTGTAACTGAAATGCAAGAGCTTCCAGCACCACACTGTCCCTTGGACACTTCCTTACTGCTCCATGTCAGTTCACTTTTCTTCAGGTTTCTTTTAAATTCCTCTGACATATATAGCTTAATTTCACAACATTTTAGAGGAACAGCTGAATCATAGCAAAAACTCAAACTGTGCATGTCTAAATAACTTTGTAAATTGATCCAGCATCCTGAAGCAAATCTTTGATGTTTTTTCTTAAAGCTTTGTGTGGATTTCAGCTCAGAATAAGTCAGCATAATTTAGCAGAGGATTGCCATAAAATACACTTGACTCCTCTTTAAAATTGAACCCCAAACAAATATAAATGGCTAAGGAGTGCAACTCACAACAATGTGACATTTAACAAGATAGTAAACCAAGTACAGTTAAAGTATCAAACCCGTGGCGATGGTCCATAATATCTTCCTCTTGTGCAGTCTCCCTTGTAGGGCCAATGGGCGGGGACATTTGGAACCTGTCCTCTTGTAAAATGACAGAGCTCTATATTTGGCCTTTTTTGTGTGTATGTGTGTGTGGGGAAATGGAAATAAAAATCCTAACTAAAGCTGACACTATAGCTATTGGAGATACTTGTTCAAAGCCAGTATAAAATGGAATCATATAAAAAACGTTGTCTAAGACAACACAGAGTAAAAAACAGCGGAGAATTACATCGCTTCTGTGAAATAAGCCAGCATGGAACAATTGTATTTGTGTTACGATCCTGGTCTTTGCTCTCTAAAAAAAGTTAAATGGAAGATTTTTTTATATGTCACTCTGCTTGCTGTGTATGGCATGATGGACCAAGCTACTCACAATAATAATTCACACTTAATATATCATAGAGCTATAGAAAAATACATGTGTAAAGGGCTTTGAAAAGGTTGCAACACATGTCAGAGGTGGTAAAAAAATCACTTTTGAAACAACACTCAAATTAAATCAGAAAGCACTCCAAAAATTCCTGTTTTTCTACTGGTGCAAAAAGATCTGCAGACAATCAAGAGATCCAGTCACAGATCTCCTCAGTAGTAGAATTTATCCTCAAAGGTTTAGTATTTATAATCCTATTATTTTCTAATCCTATTATTGTAATGTTTGGATGAACTGAATGTATTTCCTCTTTAATCTCTGTGTGATCACACATATTTCCCTTCAATGATGACTTCTGGCTGACCCTACAAATACTTTGTTCTTCAGTACTTAAAAATAAATCACCAGAATAGTTAGCAACATTGTATTTTCTGCAGATGCATCTTACTGTTAGATAACGTCTCTTGATAAAGCTAATGTTTATAGAATACTGTAAGGTGTTTGATCCCCACCTGATTTTCATTCAGATCACGTATTTTTACTTTTCGCTTGCCCAGCAAGTGGCCACTGTTATGCAATGTTTAAAAGATTTTAAAATCATATTTGTGTCTGTGCCTGGAATAGAGGACTACTTATGGAGACGTTACATTCAGCGCACAGAAAAAAATGCTGTGCAACTTAGAATTGTATGGATTTAATGCTATTTAAGGGTTTAACTGTGACATCACAAATCACAAGGAGGTATGAATTAATTTCTGTCCTAACATAAGCCTAAGATAACATTATAGCCTGGATTTTGAAAGTTGATTATTTTTACATTTCCTTTGCAATTGCATTTTCATTTACTATGCTGTCTTCTAACTTGCTTTCTTGTTTCACATTTTTGTCCTTTTTTCATCATCTCCTGTTCTCAGTTTCTCGTTTTATTTCAGAATGTCCTATTTGATTAAGAAATACAGAGCTTCCCTATAACAGGTGAATTTTTTTGTCATCTTTAAATAATATGCATCAGAGAGAAGCTAGGATGTTAAGGGCATTGAAAAAAGAAGAATCAGTCCTCATGACCGGAGTACCCTTGAGATTCATAAGAAGAATGTAAATATAATGAAATATTTATGTTACAATTCAAACACAAATGATGACATTTGCTTGTACTTGACAGCAGTGTGTTTAAGCCTACAACCAACATAATATTACAGAAGTATTTTCTCTTGTGATACTTATGCAAACTCATTTTATGATCTTCTGCAAATGTTTTAGTCTTCAATTACTCTGTAAAGTACACACTGATAGAAAATAAACTCCTTTTTTTGTTGTATGAACAATATTGTTAAGACAGAGAGACCTTGCATGTATTTAGCTGGTCAAACTTTACCCTCCTTTAGCTTAACAACAGCACATATTTGCTAACAGAATTCTACAAAATTGAGCATTCGTATCGACCATCTGGAAAATATTCTCTTGTACAAGGCTATTTAAGAAAATGATAAATGCTTTCAATGAATTAAGCCTCCTCAAAAATCTAGCATAACCAGGAAAAGACGCAATGTATAAAAATTAAAACACACTATAGTCCATCTCTAACAAGAAATCACTAATTTATTGGGGTGGTGGTACTCATACCTTAGACTAGCTTGCCCAGAGAGATTGTAGAGTATCTATTATTTGATGTATTCAAAACCTGGCTGGAGAAGGTCCTGGGCAATTGGTTGTAGGAATACACACTCGAGCAGAGTGGATTGGACAGGATGATCCCTCCTCACCTCAACCATTCTGTGATTCCATCATATGTAAATGAGGCAATCTTACAGAGACTCAGGAAACATGGTTTGTTGTAATTCGGTTTGTAGTCATTTAGCTAAAAATTTAATGAAGAACTTTTCCTTTAGTCTACTTCTACAAATTACAACAAAAAAATGGCTACTTCAGTTATAGACATCTTCTGGGTTTTTTACTCCCTATCTTACTATGCCTGCATGAAGGAATTTGTTCCACAAATTCTCCAAAATAAAACTAAATAGTTACAAAGCCTTTTTAATCTTTCTTTCAAGTTACACATTCCAATTCAATTAAATTTCTACATTGGCAATTTCTAACCAGTAGTGAAGAAATGTATTACTACTATCTCTCTCATAAGAAATCAACCTTGATTCAGCCTGGACAGCTAATATTATCTTGGTGTACAGAACATACTACTATCTTAGAGAAGCAAGGATATAAACTCTGGAGCTTCTCAGGAGGTATTGAACTCTTAGATGATATTTCACATCACCAGGAAGCTTTGTCAGAGCTTTCCTACGAAAGAAGAAGGCTAGATTTCCCTAAACCACTAGCTGACAAATTGCAGATTTTGAACCCACTTTCCACTCATATAACATTGTAAGACATTTTTGCTGCTTCCAACAGAAAACAAGTTCCCACATATTCTCACACAGGATCAGAAAATAATCTCAGCTGAAAAAAATAATCTAATTTGAAAGAAGTCGGTGAGATAGCAGGAGTGTTCATGGGATGCTGAAGAAATTGTCTTACAGAAGGAAAATATGAAAAGGAAGCCTTTGATGTTTTGAGATAGCGAGGGAAGGTTACTTAAACAATTCAGAAAGAATATCTAGAAAAAAATAACACTTTAACCATGTGTGGAAACAAAAATATGCCACTACTAAAGAGAAATGGGAACTTCAAGATGAGGGATACTCCACTGAAAGTTATGGACTTGTTAAATACCACTGGCATAATAAATGTGGATGCCTTCATGGTTTCTTGATTTTCTTTCCTTCTTCATGTTATCTCTTATCTCTCTCTTTATGTTATGTTATCTCTTATCTCTCTCTCTGCTATTTTATCTCTCTTATCTTCATGATATCTCTCCCATCTACTGTTTTCTAAAAAGAGATATATTTGGAATGATATTATTATTAAGTAAAAATAAAAGAAAACCTTATAAGTTGGTCTTCAATAAGAAAAATAGTAAGACAATACACACACACAAAATACAAACACAACAAAATGAACAAAACAACAAAAATTAGAGGAATATTTTCCTGTATGAATTATAAGAGATTATGTTAAATAATACTCTCAAAAATAGAGAAGATGACCACTGCCTGTTCCTTCATCAGGAACTCACAAGTTCAAGGAGGAGCTCACAGGAAGCTTGCTCAAAATGAATTGTGAAATCATTCCATACATCTGTTCATTTACTTGTTTACTAATAAAAAGCTAATCTATATTGATAATGAAACACAGAATTATCAGGGACTTTGTAGAAAAATCCAGTGCCAGTAGTAGAATAGTCCAAATACTCTATCTTACAAAACACTTGACTGAATTGACAAGTATAAACATGTCACATGTTTGCACTCAAAACACCACAAGATTAAAAGCTGGGCTTCAAAGAGCTCATTTGAAAACACAACATAGTGGTTTTGATTTTTCCTTAATCAAGAACAAATTTGGTATTCAAATTGTCTTCTGACATTCCTTGTACTGTGCCCCATGTGGACAAAAGTCTTCTGTACTGTCCTCACAAAGACTGGCTGAATCCCACCACAACAGTTTGCACACAAGATATATATTTTTGTCTTTAGTGACCACTTGGGACAGATCAAACATTAATACAGATTCACAGGCTAATATTCTTTATCCGAAAACAGGCCTAGGAAATATAGTTTCCCAGAAAATGTTTATATTTCAGTGCTTTCCAAAGTGTACATAGACTGAAAGATCTTTGGAAATGTATTGTTACGTTGGCTTGGGGTTTTCTGGTGGCTGTTTGGTTTTGCTTGTTTGTTTGTTTTGCTTGCTTGTTAGTCAAGTGAAATGGTGACTTCACATTTGACTGTAGCTTTCACATGAATCCATCAATGGTAAATAACAAAACTCAGTGACATCCTTTCACTATGCTAATCTCTACCCCAAATATCCTTGTGTACAGATGGTATGGAGATTCAGTCTTGTATTGATCTCCCTCTTTTTTCTTTCAGTAACATTGCACAGAATTAATTCCTCAGGGAAATGGTGTAGAGGAGCAGGTTACTAGAGAAACATGAAAACAAAAATTCTGTGTGAAAAGTGCTTTCCAGCTTCCAAAATAATGTCTTTGTCAAGTTGCTATTTTTAGCGCTTCTGAAAAACATCAAAGCCAAAATGAAGAAGAAAATGCTTTATCTAAAGGCCACAGGAGGAGCAATTTTCAGAACTAGGACTGCAGCTCTGGAAATGCTGGTCACTGAGAATCGCACTCCATCTGGCCTCTCTGCCAGAGAATGAGGGGAGACATTGAACAGCAAATGTCCACTCTCTACATAACTGCAGTGCTGGAAGTCTCCTCATCTGAGAGCAGGCCAGTTTTTCTTTTCCTGCGTGGTTACCACAAGTATGTCAATGAGCTTGCTGATTCAACCAAGAAGGTGTCAGGGCAGGAGCAATTTGCTCTCTACATATCCCCTTTCCCCCAAACCTTTTCTCACAGTTTAGCACCCACAAGTCACATTACCTTGGCAAATTTCTAGATGTTGAATTCAAAGCCTCAGGAAAACAATGCAAATCTGGATCTTTCATATCCCAGACAAAAATACGCAGTATTTAATACTGATCAAAGTACCTGTGGTATTTAACTGCTTAATATTATATGACCTAAAATCCTCCAAACTATATAAAATATCCCAAGATACATCAGCGCCAGTAGTTATTAAATATCAGGTTTTGATGTATTTAGAGTCAACAATTGAACAAGAGACACATCAAAATCTGAGCAATAATGACCTCAGAGCTATGTATATTTATCATGTGCTGGATTTCCTGGCATGCCGAAGCCTAGGGGGAAAAACTGCTGAACAAGTCCAGCTCTGAGGTTAATATTCAAACTAAATCACCGGCTTTAAAAAGCATTTAAATCTGTGACTCTAAGTTGGAGAGTATTTCACAGCTTTCCGTCTTAACAGTAAGGAATGTTAATAAGTCCTAGGTAGATGCTGCAAGTAAACGGGAAGATGTTTCTCTGCAAGAATTCTTAACCATATATTCATAGAGGTACTGCTGCATTTGAGAAATATCTGTTTAAGAAAAATTTAGGAATAAGCAGCTGAGAAAAGGGACAATTCACCCATCAACTGGATGACTTTATGACTGCAGTCTTGCTGTCCCGCATCCTAGTAGTCCCACAGTTAGCTGGGATAGACACTGCATAAGGAATAGGAGCTGTTTCTGGTGATATGCTACCAGAAACTTTCACCAGAAAACCAGTTGATACACCCACTACAGTGGGTGTAGAAAGAGCTTTGTTGGGGAAAGTGCCCATCAGCTAGAAGCTGGAACTTCTGTCACTCTTTTAAGTTTTAAAATCTAATCTTGAAGAATGTACTGTGAAATGTGCACATTTACCATGAAGGTGTGGGTGCCCACAGGAAGCATGGCAACGCTTCCTATAGCGGACAGCTCTTTCAGGGAGAGTGGTGCAGTCTACCAAGTCATGTGCCTGCAGTGAGGTAGGCACAAAAAAAAAAGGAAAAATCTGTCTTCTTCCCACAGTCAGACATATGATGAGAAAGTGCTCTTTCTTCCCCTTTTCTCTTTCATACATCCACATCAGTTTCATGACTTTGCAGTTCAAGATTCAGGCCATAGTGTTGGCAAAGCCCAGGGACAGTCCATGAAAAACACCACAGTGATGTTTCTCTCTGTGTGAACTACCCATTTCTTTGACTCTCTCTGAGGATGTTGGGTTGTGTGAGGTTCCCTTTTCTGAATGCTGCACCTTACCTGTGGCTGACAAAGAAAATAAACACTTCCATCAAAGGGGTGTGCTGAGCTATTGACTCAGGTGAGAACCACCATGATAAATCCTTGATACTTCTACAAAACAGCCCAATTTATGATTGTATTTTTCTTTGTTTTACAGTATATGCATTTCATGGGTATGATGAGAGGGGTGTGAAGTATATTGATTTTCTACTCATCAGCACACATTCTTTAGGAACTGAGTTTGGTATATCTATTATGCAGCGGATGAATTCTTTCATATTTAGTTCTCATGAGGCTGAAACAGTTGCATGGCTTGGCTTTCCATTGTTAACCAAGGAAAAGGTTTGGGAGGATGTTGAACTGCACTGTAGAGCATCATCTTGTCCCTGCCTGCCAACTACTGAGGGTTTTCTGCTCTGGATAAGCAGTGCAATGGAGATTTGAATAAATAGCCAGTGTGTGCCTTGAGCAGGGAGGTAATCCTGAGTCCAAGCTGAGATACATTCTGTGTTTCTGGTCTCAAGGACCAATGAAAACCTGAAAAGAAGGTGGGCTACTTCATTCTTCAATCTGGCTCCTCACCAATTAAAGAGAAGAGCAGATTTCTGAATCATTGATTAGGTTTGAAACAGATCATATTTGCCATTTTGTGAGTTAAGGAAATATTGTATCCAGTCTACTAGGGACACAGAAGAGTTGTATCTGCAGCAGAATGAGTGTCAATACATGTAATCAGGGACAAAATTATTTATTTGTCAGATGGGCTGCAGGAGAGATGAATAGAGGCATCTGCTGCTTTAGAGCTGCAATTTCCTTCCCCATCCCCTTCAGCTGCCTCAGCCCTGTGGACTGCAGCTCACAGAACCTCTCTGGATTCTGGGGCCTCAATCTATCTGGGAGACCCAAGCTCTGTGTTGAGCCTTGCAGGAGAGTGGTGATCACCCTGCCTACCTGCATCACCCTGTCAATATTGCCCTCTCACTTACATAAGCAGAGCTGCTTCTGCTCAAAAAAGATGTGGAGAGCATTCCTCTAATGCCTTTGGTAGGCGGGCTCATGCTGGGTGACCAGAGCAACTGTTGGCTGAAGTAATCCAGCCAGGAAAACAATAATGTCTCCAGCCTCCAGGGGCTGTAACTCTAACATCAGGATTAAGGCTGCTTCACTGTACTCAGGACATTACATCTCTTGCAGCTGACCTCAATCAGCAGCCATGTAGACCACCTGGGGGAGAGGGAGTGGAAGGGGTACAAAAGGTTTTATTAAACCCAAAAGAGCAAAAGGAAGACAGCCTTGAACCCTCCAACAAAAGAAGGAAAGTTCTCGTAGGGCAAAAAGCCAGGTGATATTCTTTTAAACAGCTTTTTTCCCTCCTTTGTACTTCAGCTGCTAAAACCTGTCTCATATCTGCAGCTGCATGGGGGAGATCCTCCAACCTAACTCCCCTGACTTAAAAAAAAAAAAAAGATAGTATTACTCTTGTAGCTGCTAATAGAGAGCAGAAGGAGAGAAGGAAAGAGACAGGTTTTTTTGAACTAAGCAGTGCAGGATGTAGGAGGAATTAGAGTTCTCTCTTGCTCATATGCACTCATATTTCCATGAGTCTGGCAAGACCACCATTGTGAGAGAGTCCAGCAATGAGTAGGTGGTATGCATTAGGAGCAGGATGTGTTATGTGTCAGTAGTGGAGCTGTTTGGCCATGGCTGGTGGTATTTGTGTCTCTAAACAATACCAGGAACCTGGTAAATATGAAAAAATTGATGCTTTCTCACTGGGGAGGGTTTTCTGCTTTGGGTAAGCTGTGCAATGGAGGAGATTTGAGTAAACAGGCATTTAGCAAAAACATCTGAGTTCTCTTCAGCTGTGAGTAACACCACTTGGTACTTCTCAGGGGCTTCATGCAATGAGCCTCCCTCAAACCCTTGGACAGGTTTGACTCCTGATTAGACACAAAATATATCATTAAAACTTTTTCAAATCTTAGTGACTCAGTTTTTTTGAGAAAAGATAGCTTTATGTTAGGTGAGTCTGCTGTTGATACTGCTATTGATAGTAACTGACAGTACAAAGATCACTAACATTTATATTACAGCCGTGCCTGGTGCTACATAATCACAGAGGAGAAGTATGATTTAAACTTGTTTCACAAAAAGAAGTTAAAGCAAAGAAATCTGGTTTCATCTTAGCTGATTTTAGACATGTAGGAGAGGCATTTAATTAGAGTTGTAATTATTCTCTTCTTCCCAGCTAGTCAATGGAGAAAGGCACACATATCAAAGGACAAATAAACCTGCATTTAAAACCTGAATTTTCGCCCAGATGTCCCTCTCTTACTTACTCATGAGCAAGAGAGGCTAAAATAATTATGATTTTAATTAGATGCCTCTGTTGTGTCCCTCAAATTTGGCTGGGTTAAATTGGACAAAGAAATTAAATGTCCAATGAACATGAGTCAAAGTATGTGGGTTGGAGCCAGCTGGAGTTCATTGCTTGATTGTAAGTAATATTGTATATGTAAGTAATATTTCATGTATATCCCTTTAAAGTCTGTTGCTGAATTACAAAGTCTACACTCACAGGAGCCTCAGGTAATATTTAGTTAAACACTGATGTAATTTTAAATATTTTTTATTTTTTAAAAGCTCTTATATTTATTATAGGCTTCAGAAACTTCAGTCTGGAAGAGCTATGACTTTTCTAATGGTGACAGGCTTCAATAAAAAAACTAGAAAGAAAATCAGTCAAACAACTATAAGAATAATTGCACTGTAAGCTAATGATTACAAAATTAATGATCAGGAATAATGCCTATTGAGTTATAACCTTGCTCATTTTTAGTAGGCTAGGAAAAATAAAGAGCCCGCATTTAAAATGATAGTATTGATGTAATTAATAACACTGAACTGGTCACAAAAATGTCTCATACAAGGTTTATATTATATCTTGCAGCATAATACTCAATAACAAAAGAAACTGTTATTTTCTTTCCTGTGAAAGCTGCTGGATCAGCCAAAATAAGGTGTACCTGTAATTGTCTGATGCCTGGGCCCAGCAAAAAGATGTCTGAAACCTTGAAACTAGTGGAATACTTTTTCCAGAGTCTGATAAAACTGGCTATTTTCTTTACCTCTTAATGCAACCTGTTATAAAAAGACAAGATTGCTATGTTCAATGAGTTTTTTCTTTGAAAATGGAGTTGAGCTGGTTGAATTTATGATGACCAGCTAACCACTTTAGCTGGGCAAGACTTAATAACAAACTGAAAAGGGTATCAAAAACCCCAATGTAATACCCTTCCCTTCTCTTTGCCCTATCTTGTCACAGAAGAGCTAGAGAGACACAGAAAAGCATTTGGAGAATCTTTGTGGATGATGCATTGAAGATGGAAGGTGTAGAGGGGTCACTAAAGGGCTACTTCACAAATTCCGTATGAGATATAATCACATAAAAATCTGGAAAAGAGAGAACATGGGTTGGGAGAGCCTTGGTAGAATTCCAAAGTCCATGAGTGGCACTCTGAGGTTGACTACAGGCTAATTATTCATTATCTCTTCTAACATGGAAAAGTAGGCATCAAAGAAGTAAAAGTCAGATCAGAAGTTACAGCTGAAAAAAGACTTTTTCTTTTTTTTTTTTTACCAGAGAACACAAGGGAATCTGTAACTGTAGGTGGGCTCAAGTTACATTAATTTCATAGAAGAGAAATCTATTGAGGGTTATTCAGAATTTACATAATATTTGCATCAAAAATCCATTCAAATTTGGGAATTCTCTGAGTTGAAATTCTCTGAGTGAGGACTAGGAGAGTACTAAAGTAGCTAACACATAAACTTTCTCTTTCCTTTCTCACCCCTGGACATCCTTCTGGCCACCCCTAAATGGGCAGTGATCAGACTCATATAGTCATGAAACTTCTGCTACTATTAGAGCAGAATCTGTGTCTTATGAGGATGTTGTTAATGAGTGTTAAGTAATTTAGAAGGTTGTGGCTGCTCATATGAGCACCTATTTAATGACAAAGATTAGGGTTTTTAGAGCATGTGTCAAAATTTATTGACTGTTCCTATTTTTTCTGTCGTATCAAACAATTCTCAGGAAGAGATTATCTTAAAACTGCACACATGGAATCTACCTAGGCCACAATAAAATAAATTAAAAACAGCTGCAAGTAAAAAAGATCCTCTACATTTTATATTCCCCTATTTTTAGATCAGATATTTGTGAATAATTTTATAATTTGTAAAAGATTTTTCCACACTAATTAAAAAATTTAAGGAAAGACTAATCATTATTTTACCTTACAGAAAGCACTATGAACGCCACATAGAAATTGAAATCAAAGTGCCAAAAAAGCTCTGACAACAACCTTGCAAGTCCCTTGTAAGAGAAGCACAATTTCCTTGATGTTCAGCAATCCAGTTGTGGGACATAGTATTGCACAAAATATAAAAAACAGGTGAAGCCATGGGCATTTACTCATTTTCTAATCCTTCAAATGAATGCACTTTTCACTAATGTATACAGAAGTCCAAAAATACGCTAAGCTACCTATGTACAAAACCTTTCTCAAGGGCTGGTACAAAACTAGGGAACCAAATCCTACAAAATTAGCGTGAGGATCTTTGCAAATGTCACCAGCCTACAGTGCCAGGGCATGATGTATTGCATCATCTTGATTTCCCAAGATAAATGTTACATTGTGCACTAAAGAATAACAGCAATCCAAAGTATATGAAAACCAAAACCTATTCTGGATGGTTATTCCAGAAGGAGGATGGGAAGGAAAGGGATCACTGACACCACTTAAAGTGTTTTTTTTCAGCCCAGACTGAAGTTGCTGGGATGTCCTACACCTGTGTATAGAAAAGAATCTGAAGAAACTAGAACACAAACAAATAGACATATATTCAAAAGATGGGAAAGTTTTGTAAAATGAGATCTGGCAGGAACAACAAGATTTTGGCATAGTGGTTTCTGATTTTTTGTAATCATTATTATTCTCCTACATGTGTCTGGATACATGTGTGTGTAGTAGAGTCAGACACTTAAATACAACAGTCATTAAAAGATGATGTCATATTTTCATTTTTGTCACAATTCCTATGTACAAGTTCACGTATTATATTAATTTACATTGTAGCTAAACTAAAAAATAATTAACTTTTCCGGTTAAGTTAGCATGGGTTTTGGCTTACTGTTTACTTAAAAACAAGCTTCCTAGCCAAATCCGTGCTTGACCTTGTGTGCTATTTTTTGGAAAAGAACAAAAATAGCAGATTGAATTTGATTCCTACCCAACATGTTGCAATCTTCATTCCTTTAATCTTGTGTCACAGCTGAAGGTTAGGTTGACCCACATGATTCTCAACAAATAAAAAAATGGTGGTGAAGGAAAAAGCTAAGGAAATTCTTGCCATAAACCTTTTTAAATTCTATTTTGGAGAAAACAATCATCTCTCTTAATTGGATGGTGACGGAAAACTGCAAAAGCTCATAACAGTACACAGTGCTGTATAATTTTTGCTTAACAAAAGTAATTCCCATGAAGGCTAGTGAACATAGTGAAAGTTATGGAAAATATTTCTCACCCAAGGACAGAGTACCAGATGTGCTAAGACTTATGGGAGCAATCAAAGGTGGCCAAGACTCTGCTGTGGGGCCTTATTAAGTTAGACTGTGATCTAGCACCTTCAACTTATTAAGCTGTCGGGAGTTTCAGTGATTAAAACCAAAGAAAGGTCACTCACAGACCTTCAGCATTTCCCTGGACTGGTATTTTCTTTTAGGCCTTGGACCCTAATGAAGGCACTTCACTTGATACGTGGATTTTTTTAAATTGGTCTTTTGAGCTGGATTTCTCCATAGCTTGAGAAAATCTTCAATAGATTTTGCTTCCTCAGAACTCTGCATACAGTTATCAAAAATCCCAACCAACAGCAAGAGATGAGGCCTTATAAGATGGCTTTGCATATCATCACTGCAGAGATCAAAGGAACAGGTTAATGAGGATCTGGAGTAGTTTAATTACGTCCTAGGTAAGAAGTGGGGGTTAGTGGCTGTAGGTGGGACCGTTATAAATAAGCTTTCAAAGCTCTGATAGATGGAGCCTAATGTTTGTAAAAGGTATGATAAAACTAGTATTTCTTATGGATTTAAGGTTACCAATATCAACCCTCTAGTCCTAAAAAGTCATGCAGCAGGAAGAGACATAATGTGTTCCAGGTATAAGTGGTGTCAATGCTATTTCCTGAGCCCTTTTCAAGGGTGGGGTAAACATTGTTTCATCTACAAGATCATATATATCACTGCTTACAAAACCCTAATTTTAATATTACTGTGGAGTTTGGTTTAACTTGACCTTTTAATGTCTGGATATTGATGCGGTTAAAAAGTCTCTCTCTTCATTGTCTGCTTTTTTTTTCCTATTTAATGCTTCCTCTATTGGTTATAATGGAATATTTAGGGTGGACTAGTACTTCTGCAATAACATATATCTTGTTGTTGTAATGATACATTCTGTAAGCCTGGCACATAGTGCCTTTATATTACAATATTACTGTATTAAATTCAGTCTGGCTGGTCTCGTATTATACAAGATGGAGAAGGAAGCTTTATACTCCTTACAATCTAACAAACCAAGAATACTACCCCATTACAAAGCAGAACATGATTGTGCTTCTCTGTTAAGGCTCATCCCCCCTTTTGTATACTTTTTCATATCCTTTTTTAAAATTGTGGAGTATTAAGTATTCCAAGTTCATTGGGACAACAACTGTAGTAATTTTTAATATTTTTTAATACAGATATTGTGTTATTCATTATTGTTGGGTGGATATATGAAACTTGAAAGAAATTTATATGATTTGTTTTACCACTAAGGATGAAAAAAATTAGAAGTATTTAATCCTATTATTTAAATCAAAATGCGTGTTTCCATCATCTCTAGATGATTATGTTCTCATGTTGTAATTCTGCTTTTACTCATTGCATTACGGGTCCCCCACACCAGGGGCTGATTCCACAGATCACGTGTGACCACTCAAGTTCACATAGGAATCCTGCCTAAGTGGAGCTGGGAGGGAAGAAAGGAGCCAGGAGTTCCAGCTGTGCTGGTTGTGGAATGCCACATCACATGGATGCTCATGCCAAAACATTTTTGGGGTGGCACCTGCCACATTGGGGTGATGACACAAGGAGAAGGGCTGTTACTGTTTTTACATTTCTTCATTTTATCTCATGAGACAGTGTTCCAAGGAATGAAGATTTGCAGTTGAGGCAACTCTGTTTGGGGACGACATATAATGTGTAACACTCAGTTGTATTTTCTTTTTATTCTATTGTTTACTGAAGACAAATATTTCTGGCATTTCAATGCTGAGTTTTAATTTTAATTTATAATGCGTGTATCTATGAAAACTGCTGTATCCTGCAGCGCGTACTGTGAATTAGAAGAATAAAAGCCTTTGCCTCCACAAAGTTGGTAAGGAAAATGTGCCATTTTGTCCAGTGCTAGACCAAAAATTTCCTGGCTTTTTCTGGAACTACAGGGTACTCTGTCGTATTTGGCTAATTACCCAAAGGTTTACATTAGATTAAAGAACATGGCTACTGATATGTGGACAGCTTCTTGTATCTTATTTCACACCACCATCAGTCTGATAGATTGGAATGTCCCTTTCAGGGCTGCTTGTCTTGACAAATGCAATGCACTATAAAGGAATGGACAAATAAACACATATAATAATTAGTATGCCTAAAAGTTCAAAAGGTTTTTCACAACCAACCCTGCTGTTCATTAAATATTTTTTATTTTTTTAAGAGTACACTGGGTCACTTATTATAAAATTTATTTTCAGGTAGATAAATGGTAATCAAAAACTTCCTACTTTTAAAGCTGTGAGTTTCTTGTGCAAACTACTAATCTTCCTTTAAAAAAAACCAAAACAAACAACAACTCCCCCTCCCACTACTGTAGCTGAAGATCTGAAGCTTCTGAAACAAACAAACAGACTTAAGAAAGTCAATGGCAAGTTCTGCATTCCATTTCAGTCAGATTTCTGACTTTTTAATATGACAGGAACCTATTATTAATACGTCCTACTTGCCAGAAAATCCTACCAAGATCTTTTGCAGTAAGTAAATGAAGTTGAAACTAAATATCGTGGCAATGGCTTGAAGAACAATTGAAGAAAGATATCACTGAGATATATAATAAACAAAAAAAAAGGAGCAAACACCTCTTAGAATGACGAGCCTCTTCTCATTTAATTGTGCAGGGCTTGGAGAAAGCAGACTAAAGGGTAAACAGGGAAAGGACAAAAGGCCTCTGCATATGTGCATCCAGGGAAAGCGCTTTGGCTGATCTGAAGCAGTTTTTTTCAGGGGCCATCACTTCGCTGGTGATTTGCTGTAGCATTGCAAATATGGTGACACATACAGAAAACATTCCTTTTTCTCAATAGGTTACAAAACACAATGATAATTGGGGTTTGCTTTGTAAAGTAGGTTGGCTGCAGTGTAGAAAGCCTCTTGGAAGAGGATGACCAAATTCAAATAGGTGGTAACCTATATCTACTTTTCCATCTGAAACTATTTAAGGGACTATGGTTTTTTAATTTGCTTTTTTGGGGGGGCAATGCAGCAAAAAAAAGTATGTTTCTGACATCGAGTTCTTTTCTGACTGAATACCTACCTTAAGACCCAAACATTCCAAGTTTTAGAGGAAATATTAAAATGGATATTCTTTTAGCTTTTAGCTTTGAGACAAGATCAAGCAGCCTTAAATCAAAGAAGAGCTTGTAATACAAGCTTATGAGGGAGTTACAGTAGATATCATTCATAATTGAATTAACTCAATTTCCAGCTGTGAGTACATACAGGATAATTCCTTTATAGGTACAGCTGTCCAGTGGATTCCTTGGCCAATCAATCCTGTTAACCACCAGCCATGATGGCATTTAAGGCAGCTATTTTCTTTTCCTTTTAAAACTCATGTTTAATGAGGTGTTTAGTAGCCATATGAAAGACTTGTGACACAAGCTAGAGATTGTTGTTGCTGTTGGGCTGGGGTGGAGCCTTGTGTATTTATTGCATTTAATGTTATAACAGATGCCTTAATCACTTGGGTTTGTCTTCCAAACTCTGTATAACCAAAGAATGGGGAAATAATTTGGCGTGCTGCTAGATAGAAAAACATTCCTCTAATCACGTGAAAATTGCTGCCTTCCCTTAAAATGGTATTACTTTTTAAAGAGAAACCACCATGAATTATCTGCTGTTGACAGACATATTTCCTATTTCCTACATGTCTATGTAGGAAATTTACTTTAGCACTAGGAAGTAATTTCTAAAAAGTTTATAAACATGTCTAATTTATGGTTAAACATATGTGATTTCTCTCAACATCTTGATTAAAACCTTTGTCAGGTAGGTTAAATGTCTCATCATATGAGTTTTCAGAAACCTCCACTGACCTATGGGGACACAGCTTTTCTCTGATATGTCAATAGGCCTTCACAATTATTAATATGTTCATTCTGTTTCAGAGAAAACATTTTATGTCTTCTTCAAACAGTTTTTGAGAAAGTATTTTTCACCATTGCCATTTGCAGACATAGGAATATGGTTTAACATTTGGAAATACGTATTTTCAAGTGGGAAGCTTCAGGGAATTCAGTGCAAATTCCCTTACTCAGATGTTGCTTTTGAAGTTGATCAAATTGTCTGTTCCTTTTAAAGGCTGTTTACTACTTCTAGAGCAAAGCAGAGCTCTCACATGTGTTCTTTGTATCAAGTCCATTTTTGACACACCAGGTTTGCACATGAAAGCTTTAGGAGTTTAGGAAGACTATGGGGTTCTATTTCGTAGGGATGAGAATTTTGCAAATAACCCTCCTTTTTTCTACAACTATTGCTGGCAGGTTGCTCTTAGATGTGAAATTTGCAATTTGTGTTTGAAGGCATGTGTGTCCACACATAACTGATGGAGGTTTTGGGTCCATAATGTTGTTTTATGGAAAGACTCCCATGTGACACAAATTCCATGTTAAGCTTTATAGCATAACTGCTACTAAGCTTTAACAGGAATTCTCTGTAATGTCCACACAAAGATCAAATACCTTGCTATGGCCAGGAGCCTACGGTAGGTCACATGGAAGGACTGAAGGGATGCTGTGTGTCATGATCAAGTTTCAGTGGCTGACACCCAGATGGACATTCAAGTTGCTCACAAAAATGTTCTGTTTAGGTCACCCTAATGGAAGGAATAGATTGTAAATTCATTTCCAATTCTGCACTTCCAAAAAGCATTTGCTGACATTAGGTGCAAGTAGAGGCTGCTTTTGTTAGTGCTGAATTTTATAGTTAATTTAGAGTGACAAGTCCAGCATTTCCTGTGCATTTGCAGTTTACATCAAGGGAACTCCCACTAGCCCAGTTAGGTATTGCATTTATCACCATGGCAAATAGCTTGTACTCAAAAAATATTTTAAAAAAGATACAATTTCTCTAGAACAGAGGGCTGACTGCCTTTTATTTTTGCTTAACTCTGTTTAGTATGCAGGGTGGGCACAATGCCACGCTGACTTTTAACCCCAGTGGAGGGTTGACACAAAAGTTGACTGTGGGCCTCGAGGGAGCACAGAGCTCTAATGGCAATTTGAGTGTGAAATGTGGTCTCTGGAAGAAAGGTCACCACATCTGCACAACCCCTTAAAGTCAGGCTTGGAGTGCTGTCTGCCTTAACTAAAGAGACATTTTGCCATATCTTGAGGTTGCCTTAGTTGGAAGCATAGGAAGCGCATAACAGAATCAGGGGAACCGAGTGATGTTTGTGCATGTTTCTCTGCACCCTGCATCCTAAGAAAAAACTCTGAGAAGCCAAATCAATACAACAGCCATGTCCTGCGCAGCTGCTCCTTGTTTTGGTCTGTTACAATAATGAAGTCTCACAACAGTAAGCATAATAAGTGCTGCTCAGCCCATGGTATTCTATCACCTTTAACTGGTTACATCTATCTAAAACCTACTGTCAACTAGAATTACACAGAAATCTACTACAGACCTTTTGTGGTCCTCAGCTCAAAAATCCAGAAGCAGGATGCTTTTCAATGCCATAGGGCCTATGATGTCCTTCCTCAGGACAAACCATTACTCCTTTTTTTCTTAAAACCTTAGCATAAAGCATTCGGAAACTGAAAACCAGAGTATTTTCCAGCAGGAGGGTATTTTATTCGAGTATCTTGTGTCTGGCCATTGTCTTGTTTTCACACTTTTTTTCATGTGCTTTAGATCTCCTGCATCATGATTCTCTGTCCAGAGAGGAGAAAAGCACTAGAACCTCATTTTGATAGTGAGTGTGGAGGATATAAACTACCTACCTTTCTCTGACATTTAAAGTTTGAATTCTAATAGCCAGACTTTTAAGTTTGGAGCAACTTCCATGGGAAAGCTGGTGGCACAGTGAAAATGGGTGTGAATGGGGGTGAGCTATCAATTCTGCCTCAGATGTCAGAGAAACAGCCCCCAAGCTAGGCAGCCATGGGCAGAAAAAGTAAAGCATTGCCTGTGGAAAATGCAGACAGCACAGAAGAAAGCAGGGAGGCTTGAGAAAACGTGCCAGGTCTAAAAATTCATGGACATTGGAGGGGATTCAAGGCTGCGGCTTGCCTCACCTTTATGGCAGAGTGATGGGAGGAAATCCTAATGAGCTTTTCCCACTTATTTTATACTAAACTTGACTGAAGAAAAATTATAGATGAAAATTTTGAAGCTTGAGCAACCTTTTAGTATCAGTCCCTAAAAAGGGGTTTCTTCCTGTAGTAGTAATCTGGGTTTGTACAACAGAAAGCTGAAAAATGTTGCAACAAAAGAGAAAATTTTGATGTTTTAAAGAGGAGAAATTTAGGTAGAAGTTTGTGCAGCCACTTGTAAATGATGCAATAATTAGGAAAGCAAAAGAAGGAGCAATACTGCATTAATTTTCTATCTTTGCCAAATCCACAAAATTTTTTTACTCTTATTTTCTACTGCTCAAATAATCAAAGTTTGCACTGCCCTCATTGGCCTGCTAGAAGGTTGACACTTTGACATTGAGAACTTTAGAGATTTAATTTCCTTTTAGAACCACAGGGTTAAGTATAAAAGAGGAAGGTGAATAAAAGCAAGATTTCTTCCTGGCTAAAATATTCTGTTGTGTCAAGGGTGGCAAAACCAAACTCCGCTTTTATAATTAAAATAGTGTCATGTCCAATTTCCCTTCCTACCTCTGTCTAAATTCTGAAGTGTTTTGAAGTAGCAGAGGGCTGCAGTGCAATACAATCTGCAGAATATCAGCACTATTTTCAAACATGTGGTAATGTTTTTCCACAGACATAAAAGTGATCCAACCCTAACAGCAAATGAGACTGTTTCAAAAATAACATTAACTTTGACAACTTCTATAGCTAGTTGGTTTTATGTTAAACTCAAGAGTACTGACTCTTCCTGAGACTTGAAAAGAGCACCGTGTTTGCCCTCATCCCAACTGATAAGATTAAGTGGTTTTTACTACAGCCAGGAACCAACAGGAAAAATTTGGGTTTTGAGCCACACGCCCAAACCCCTTATATTCCTATGAATTAACACCTAGAAAAAGCTTTTGATGGATACAAATCCTTTTTTTATGATACATCATTTAGAAGGCTTTACTCCTTTTACTGTGGCTTATTGAAGGCAGATATATGAGCCCTATTTCACCTTGATCAACATCACTGGCAAATTCCAATTGATTTTGCTCAGAAACAGGATTTGGCTTTTCATTGTCAAAGATTTCTTTGGAGAGCTGACATTTACATGGAATCCCTCTTCCTTGTAAAGTGATTTATTACAAATTACAGTGATTATCTCTAAACAGCATAGATTTCTTTTTAAATCTGACTTTTTTTGGGTTTTTTTGGTCAATTTATTAGACTTGAAAATTAATAACATTCAGGGGAGGTAAATAAGACAAAACTGGAGAGTTGGAGAACTGCTACCTGGTGTCAGTTCTCAAATTAAGGCTTTTTTTGCCTGTTACTAACCAAAGATGAATTACATTCCATTTGATTAATTAATGATAGGACGTGCAAAGAAATCAAGAAAAAATTTAAACTGTGCTTTGAAATGACAAATATTTGTCCTTTGATATTCCTCACTGCAAGTATGGAATAGATTGTATTGAAGTTCAGCAGCTGTATAAAAACATTCTATAGCTAGAACACAGAAATGATTTAATAAGTTCTATGAAAAGTCAATTTGCATGACATCAGCACCTAGCCTATAACGGGTGGTAATGGATTGTTGGCTTGATTTTATACCACTTGACATCAGATTACAATACAATGAATAAATGTTAACCTATAATCCCTTTAGTAAAAGCTGGCATTGTTTGTCTTCTCTTGTAGAGACCACATTGATTTTCTTTTATTGGATGCTCAAGTGCTGTGTCTCAGATTGATTACTTTGAATTAAATGTGCAGAGAACATTTTTATTATTCTAAACCTGGAGTCTTAACATTAAAAGGATGCCCCACCCCCTGCTACACTGCTAAAAGTGTGCTCTACCATTTAATTTGGATTTCTTTCATTTTCTCATTTCTTTTCAGGGCTGCTGAGATGCTGACCCCTGCTCTGCCCCTATGCCCCTTGACCCTGACACATCTGACCAGTGATGACTCTGAGGGTGGCAAATTAATAGCAGCATTGCTTGTTAATTGCATAAGAGAAAAGCCAAAAATTTATCACCTCAGTCATGGCCATTGCTTCCCTTTGACCCCCTTTTCCCACAAGACTTTAGCTGATGGTCACATCTGTGGTTTTTCTGTATCCTACATATTTGCCGTATAATTATTCAGCATCAAACCTTATTAATCAAATCGATGCTGTGTTTTAAATGGAAATTGCTGGATTAATACAAGCATTCATTTCATCCTGAAAATCTTGATGGCTTTAGCACATGGCATACAAGCAGAATATGAAAGAAGGGATGTAGAGACCTGATTGAATTAGGAGAGGCATGTTGCACATTAAATTACATATGCCAGCAGGGGTCCTTGCTTTTATAGTAAAATACTTCTGTAGTGTGTATACATATAAACCTCCTGTGGTTTCTTTACACTAGTCAGTGCTCTTGCATCAAATAGGGTTATAGTGGCCATTTATATTTCTAAATACATTTTTTTTTTTAATGTGATCTGGTATTTGATAAGTGTTTTATTTAACTTTAACTATTTCTTCAAACAAAACATTAACAAAACAGCAATTGAGTTGATGCTACCTCTGACTGGTTGAAGATTTTGGTTAAAGAGATATCTTGTTCTTTTCTCTACCTATTATATTAAGATACAGGANCACCCTAAGCAAATTTCAATTTACCTGCTTGGGTAATTTCTGTCCTCCTTTCATATATTGTGTAAGTTTTCAGTTTCCTGCCAGCATTTACACATTCCATTGTGTAAAGGGCAGGGGTAGGAAGTTAAAAAGTGATAAACTGTGAAGTTAAGAAAGAATACAGACAGACCGCTGATATTACAAACAGATTTGATGAGCAGCTTGCATTACTTCTTTGGACATGCATGTGAGAACGCTGTACTTGGTAAGAAAGGCTTTTCTGTGGTTTGCAGGGCGAGATTGAGTTTTGATTGTTTGATAGCAGGAAGTGGAGAGGATAAAGAAGATGTAATGTCATGTGCAAGCTTTTTAAGTCAAGACCAGAAGACAGGGAGAGGAGAATGGGAGAATGGGAAAATGAACCTCAGTAGATTTTCTCCCCTGCAAATGCCAAAGTACACCAAATCATTTTGGAGACCGTTGACTGCCATTTTAAATTTTGAGATCTGAACACAAAGTTTTGCATACTTATCTCTGGATAATATATTTTTAAATGTGGGCCTCCCTGCCACATTCTACGTCTTGCCATGTGTTCATACAATTAGATAAAACCCAACCCTAAAAGCAAAGGAGAACAATGCATTTTTTGTATTCATGAAATGCTGTTCATGTTGTTTTCACTTGGCTCTATCATGAGTTATCCTCTACCAACAGTCTTCAGGAAATCAAAGTTTTCTCAAAACACAAATTGGAATACAAGCACACCTCAGAGGAGGAAACTAGAGCAGATCTCTCTCTTTCCTAGCTCAGCTACTGTATATCAGCATCACGGCACAGTGCAAAAGCACGGATGACATGCTCTCCGAATGGGAGTCATCAGTAAAGATTTCTGTATGTCCCTATTTTCAATGTGGCATGATAATTCAGAAGAGATTTATACTTAAAATCCTCAGAAAATGCATTCTATAACTAATAAAATTATGTGCTATCATGCAAATCCAGTCTTAATACAAGATTGAAATTACTCAAAAGATGTTTACACCAATGTAGTAATGGAACTGTATTTGGCAATCACAAAAACAAGTTACTATGGTTTATTTTATGACATAAATTATTTCATTTTAATATCGCTCCTGTCAAATTAGATGAATTTACTTACCAAACTTTATACATAGTACATGATTAGTTGTAAAAGAAGATTAGTTGTAAAATAAGTCAGCTTAACATCCAGACATAGGATTTTAATAACAACTTGATATACAAAGACTGTCAGGTGCTGTCTGCTAGTGAGAAATAAATAATACCCTAGATCCTTCACTATAATTACCATCATTCACTGTATGCACAGGATCTGCAGTGCGGCTCAGGCTGACACAGAGTCAGAAGTGCTTAACATCCCTCACCTGGCTCCTAGAGAAATCTGTGTGCAGGAGAGAAAAATTGGTGGGTGATGGGAATATGCTCACTGGACTAAGATTCGCAGGTGACTTTGCTGCACACTGGTTGATATAATGTGAGTAATTAAACAAAAGCTTTTTAAATTTAATTTTTTTTTTTTTTTTNTAAAACCACAGAGACATATGATTGTGTAAAGAGAGATCCCTTTTCTTTCCTGGAGTGAGAAGTCTCAATCCATGTGCCTGTGGTGCTTCCTGGACACCAAGAAAGTCACATGTTTGGTGATGCAGATCCAGTGATTCCTTTCCCCAAAACTACATGTGATGTGTATTTTTGGCAGTTTGATTTTTCTCTTACCAGGAGAGGGCGAATGTATATCCATCTTTTCATCCTTGGAAACTTAATATTGATATCCCAGTCATGCTACCAACACCACTTGCCATTCACCCAGGTGACTTTAAATAGAACAGTTGAAGTAAGTGCTCAAGCTTATGCTTATGTGTGAGTTAGTGAGATACAAACATTCTTTGGCAGATTTCTTAAATGATAAATCTTTAAATTGAAACTCAAATTATGTACCATGGTTTCTCTTCTCTATGTAGCATGCACTAGGTAATATTTCCAAACATAAATCCTTCTCAATGACTGAACAAAAGAAATCTTCCAACTTTCTGGAGGTCCCTTGACACAAAGAAATGAAATTTTTGTGATGAATAAATTTTGTGAGGGGTAGGGCTGATAACAGAACAAATGCTTTCTATAATAGTCTACATATTACATGTTGTATTGTAAGACAATCCAGCTGAATAAATAACATTCAAAGGACAAGCTCTCCATTGTCCTCACAGTACAGTAAAATATAAGGAAAAGCATGTCCTGAGTATTTATCCAGAAAGATAACAAGCTATAAAACATACAATGATCAACTCAAATCTCTGGAACACATAACTGATAACAGCTAAACATTTTTCAAAGAAAACATTTTCAAAGTGATCATGTTTGTGTTTTGCTATTTATAGCAAAAAAACCCCCATAAACCAAAACAACAAACACAACAAAATGGCAACGCCTCTAAATGACAGGTTTGTGCAAACTGCTTCCCCCTCAGAACCCTACTGACTGTAGCACATAGAGATGGGCAGAATATGGTCTTAGATGCCTGCCTTCATGTAAAATGAATGACTAAGGAGTCTACAAACCCAAGACATTTTCCATGTGCAATATATGCATCTGTTTCACCAGATTTCTAACCCACCGACATGGTGGGGGGAAATAATCACAGGCTAATTTTCTACAAGCTGACCATTTAAGTGTAGATTGCCCTTTGGAAAATGCCCATGTTTTTAATTCACATATTACTTGATTTTAAGAACAGAAAAATGCAGCAGGCTGAAGATTTAGATCAACCCAATATCTTTCCTCACACCAGCTCCTCAAATAGTCCAGGACATCTCAACAAACACTTGAAATGCTACCAAACCCCAGCCGCCACTTCACATGATTTATGATGTCATTAATGTCAAGCTATCAGTGGACAAGAGTAAAAGAGACAACAGCAAAGCTGACTAAAAACAAATAGTTTTGATTAAACTCAAGGACGTTTGGTACAGCTTTCAGCAAAAAGGCATTAATCATTTCCAAAGCTGACCTTGTTTTTTTCATCCCAAATGCAAAAATAATATGTGTAGGGATTCCAGCAAAATCTTTGAAGTCTTCTGTCTCTGTAGCTGGATTCCCTTGTTAAGGCAAAAGTAATTAACAGCAATACCATCACCTTTTTTTCTCTGGGGCAATTTTTGCTGATAATTGCCTGAGCACCCTAAAATTGCACCCTGTTTTTGACTCTTAAGGTATGAAGAATGTTTTTAGGTCTGAGGCATTTTTCATCCCAGTAAGAGATTCATATAGTATATTAAAGAGATCATTACCCACATATGCACATCACCCTTAAAAAACACCCTATAGCAGACAGACAATGACAATACAGCCTAATGATAAACAGAATGCATTAAAATTAAAAAAAAAAAAAGGAAGAGAAAAAAAAAAAGGAAAAGTATGCCAAGTGGAATAAATTACTTTCCTAGACATCCTCTATCTGTATAAACACAGAACTTTTCTTGAGATATTTAGCTTACATTTACAGAGCTAGAAAGGTGAATATCAAACACAGAAAAATATTTAGTTGTCTTTTTTAATATTGATTTTCCTGTTTGTAAGACCATAAATTTATGTACTGGTGTAATGTGTGCACAAGTTCATCCTCTGTTAATATGTGTATTAAAAGAGAGAGAACAGAAAGTGTAGCAGATTGTTTTGACTGTTATTTAGGTAACCTCAAATTGGATAAAGTCACCTCAGGTAACACATTCAAGGCCTTTGAAAGATCTACTACAAGTATTTAAAATGTAGATAGAAAGCAATACTTCAAGCTTTAAAAACATTACTAACACCTCTTTTTTCATAATGGGAATTATTTTTGGAGCTAATAAAGGTTGTTACAAAAAATTTATCTTCCCTAGTAGAGCAAGCTTCCCTAGAAGCTGCTTTCCTCTAAATCATGAAATCTTTACAAAAAAATCTCAGTCTTCCGCTCTCTCTGATTCTAATAATCAGCTTATAGTATTATTATTTCATAGTCTATAGCAAGAAGGTTAAATATGTTCTTTCAGCAAACATGCATTTATAACTTATCATGCAATTACAGAATCACAGAATATTCTGAGTTGGAAGAGATCCATAAGGAACACCAAGTCCAACACCAATAAACAGTCCACAGATGGATTGAATCCACAACCTAGGTGTTTATTAGTACCGTACTAAAAAAAAGGAACTTATCTCAGTCAATTTGATTTCTAATGTAAAATTACAGAAGAGCTCTTATGGCTTCAGGATAAAATAATTAAATGACTCTATGTAAATTTTATTTCTTTATAGATAAAGAAATAAATTTCTTTATTTCTTTATATACAAGTACCTAAAACTTTCAAACTTTTTATATACTTTTATTTTAATATAAAATCCAAATACTATCTCACACTCCTCTGTGTGAGATATACCATGAAAAGGAGTAATACCTGCTACTTCCAGCTGCAAACAGTTTTTCAAAAGAGATTTGAAACAAGAATTTTTGCTTCTAAAACTGGTATTTACTCTGATTAGTGAAAACTTTCTTCTTGGCACTTTTATGGGAAAAAGACGGGTTGTATCAATTGTGCATGAGAACATTTGTAATATCACCCTCAGAGAATAATAAACAGATACTAAAGGTTGAAATTCTGACATAGTTTACAGAACAATAATCCAAACATCTGTTATAATGACAAGGGATTTGAACAGAATAGAGAGTACATGGGAAAGCTATGCTACTTTTAGTACAGTTATAACATTAAATCAAAGCATTGCAGCTCAAGGCAGCTTGCTGCTAATATAAACAATTTTCTACATATTCCTGGGCCACAAGCCAGAACTCAGGATTCAGTTACAAGTGCAAGGTCAAGAGGGAATCAATGGTACGAAATTTACTGTGTATGAATCAAAAGAATAAATTGGTAATTAAGGATGAAAACAAATTAGAAGGTATACTCTCACTTAACTCATCAAATACATTTGCTGAGTAACTTCAGGCTCTGAATATATTGTAGGATCTGTAGAGGTTTCAATGCATTTATTGATTAAATCCAGAGCATCAGCTTTTTTGAGGCAAGCTTAGCAAATTACCTTTTTATATGTACCTCTTTCAATAGCCAACATCTGACTACAATTATGAAGGTAAATATTTAATCATATAATTTGCTCAAGAGAAATGTAAATAAGATTTCTTTGGAAATCACATTCTTTCCCTCATATTATGCTCATGAAAACCAAACTTTTATCTCACTTCTGGTCTCACCTTCCACACCCAAATGATGTCTTCTAATGCTGCAGTGAGTATTAGAGATTTATAGTATCTGTTGATGAAGAGGACTTCCTCATAAAAGAATTCCAAAACAGTCTTTATAACCATGAAAGGTTTTGCATATGTTTTTTAAACAGCACATTTTTTCATTTTTTACCCTCACAAGCAAACATACAGCAATCATAAGCCACTCTCTAGTGGACAAATGGTTTGAGATGCATGGCTACAGTAACTCATGTTTCTGAGAGACTAAGAAAAATAAAATATCTTTGGAAAGTGAATCAATAAAAGGTTTCTGTGTTTCTTACTTGGTTATACCCTACTGGAGTCAATGGCCCAGTGTATTTAGGGACTTCATCCTACATAACTGCCTTAAATTCATAATTTCTATGGGGATGAATATTTTCATATGAGTAACTCAGTCTCCTGTTTAATTGCTGGAGAAGGTTGGATAATCAACTAAGACACAAGTGCCTCATATATGTGAATTTGTAATTGGATAATGGGAATCCCTCAGAGACACATTGCTTCTCATCTCTCTCAGCTAGGGTTCAGCATTTCCCACAAAATACAGCCTGAAACACCCTAAGAGCAAACACATCCTCTTTCCAAGTGTTGGAAACTCATTTTCCATGTACTGCATCCTGAAAACTTATCACTAATGGTTCAATCTCTGCATAGGTTTAAGTCACAGTCTTTCTACGAAAATGTCTGCAGTTACTGCTGGTTACTAATTGCTTTAGTAGCAAAGCTATGAAGTGATGAACCACTTTTGTGTAGACAATGGAGCATTATTTAATAACTTCTCATTGCTATTGACTCACATGGAGTTAGGACCATTGCTCTTGAAATGAAATTTTCTTTAACGAGTTGCCTAACTTGAATATATTGACAAAATAACTCATCATGTTTTAACAACTGTGATGTTATCAGTCCATTTCATTAAAAAAAAAATACATGGATTTGATTATTTCTTTGAGGAACACGCTGATTTTGTTCCTCTGAAGGATGATTTATAGGCTACCTTCTTTCCAGAGGGTTGTTGATATCAGATGCCACAATCACTATAACTAACAGTATTTCTTCTTGCTACCTAGAAGATGATTAGAGATGTCGTGTTAGATCCCATAAGGTGCTGAGACACATAAGTTTGCAGATCTGGTGCCGAAATCTGCATCAGGAAGACTTATCCCTTGAAGCTACAGAACTAAGACAGTTGTTAAGAATATTTTGAATGCTGCCAGCATTTAATAGTGGCAGAAGAGTGATGACTAGTTACCTAAAAGAAATAAATTTCAACATAACCTGTCATAGGCCAAATACATTTTAGCTCTTCCATCTTTGGAGAACATATCCCTCCTCTTACAATTACTGGAATATTAATAACCATTAGAAGCATCCCACTTTATGAGTACTATTACATTTACTCTCTGAATTAATTAAGGATATATATTGAATAAGACCACTGGGCAAAAAATACTTAAAAAAATAAAAGAAACTGTGAAGACTCTGTTGTGTTTTTATGCCATGTATGACCAACTACGAAATTTGTTCCTGGTTGTGTCATTATCTCCATACATCACAATAATTTCACCTGCAGAGCCTCTGTTCTCTCTCAAAGCAGGGCAAGGGGTAAGCCTTGAAGTTGGGTCAGCACTATGTGGCCCATGCTGATCTGTGGGAAGAAGACACAAAGCAAAGTAGGTTTTCATCTCCCACCTTCCCCCTTAGGTACTTAGACAGTTATTGTATGTGCAACCCTTTGTTCCTATCATTTTCTTGATATTATGCTAATATTTCCAGAAATGAACTAATTAAAATTAAAGGAAGACTTCAGCAGGAGAAATAGATAAAGTCTAACAAGAAAAGGCAAAAAAAACCCCTTTCCAATTGTGTTTTTATGGTAGAATATCAACTGATTATTCTGTGTCTAGAAGCCACAGATCTAGAAGCCATCTAAAGCCATGTATGCAGATAATCTTACGTGTTTCATGAGCTCATTGGGCAAAAGGGGAGAGCTCCTGAGAGTGTTTTAACAGAAATATGTCTCTGAAACCAAATTTTTTCAGAAATGCCGCTGAGAGATGTCAACATCACACTTCCTCAAAATGGGAAAGCAGAGAATTGTCTACAAATGGACACCTTTCACTAACATATTTGCTCAATAACATAAAAACTCTCACAGGCTATACTACAGATCAATAATTTTTCAAAGCATTTTCTCCTATAGCTTGATAAATACAGTATCTTACATAGTGTGTTTCCTGAATGAAAATCAGCAGTACTTGACAGAGGTATTTTTAGAAAAGGGGCTGTAGATTTATTTTTAAATTTGAGGAATTTTAACATTGAATATTTAATACTGAGTATTTCTTTTTTTAATCTAAATGCTATATAAATAACAATTTTACCTCCCTCACAAAAGCTAAAATGCAAAACGATCAGTCTACTAGTCAGTGCGGGACAATTTTTTAAAATACGTTTATCTTTCTAGGTTTAAATTAGTTCACAAGCTAACTCACAAAAGCTACAGAGAGATGTCAGAAGGAAGACAGCAACAGTATAAAAGAACCAACAAAAATATTTCTTCAAAAGAATTTTACATCAATTTTGGATCATAGAGAAACATCCTGTCCTACAACTATCAAATTTTAGATAGATACAGATCTAGGTATCGAGGGAAAACTTGCTGAATTTTCTTCTGTTTTGTTTTGTTTTGTTTATTTTTTTTCTAATATCTTCTTTTATACTCGTTGCACTTCATGAATATTAACAAAAATATCTTGCAAAAAATGTATTGCAGGGCATTAAAGCAACTGAATTCTTCTGGAAATACCTATATATATCCAGTTCTTTCTCATTCTAGTAACTGAGCTCTCCACTCTTGAAACAGAAGGAGATGAAAATAACTGGTACAAAGCAACACTGAAAATATATTTGTATTAAAGTTGATATAGGAGGGGTGCATACTCAGTCCTGGACAACAGTACAATTCAGACTTTGATAGTATAAACCTCTTGTTTAAGACTGTGCAAAAAAATGGCAAGATAACATTTCATTTGATTATAGTGTGTTTTGCCATTTAGACACAGAACAGCAAAGGATTGAGGCACATTCATAGTTCTGAGGAAGCCAATATACCTATACCTATAATTAAGCTCAAGCTTATATAAGTTCAAGAATTTTTTCTGTATAAAAGTGCATGTTTAAAATTACAGCTTTATTAAATTATTCACTACCCTCAGTGACAGAACTTCAAAGCTTTTCTTTGGCTTGTCCGTAGAGTTTCCGTAGGTACATATTCCTGCTGAAACCTTTTACATGGTAATCTCATTCCATCGAGCAGATAAATATTAGTGCATGTGTGTAAAAAAATAAATTGTAATCCTGTGAGTTGGTGTCATGTGGAAATGCCACATTAAAGGAAAACTGCAGTGATTAGCTCTAATACTTTTGCTTGATCAGTATATGTGTATTTAGAAAAAGCATTGTGTAGCAAAAAATGTAGTAACTGGTCTACAAAATGACACAAACAAATACATACTGCTTAGCCTATATCTCAGCTCTTTCACGTTTTTAATTTAGGAATCTGTTTATGAATGTCTAAATAAGGTATATAATCCTATATTTTAGAAGTTTGTGTGGAAGTTCTCATGTAGCAGTTCTTCACACATCTCATGAATTTTATTGCTGAGATTCAGCAACACTTCTTACCTGGAGTTTGCACTGGGAAAAATTATCCCCTTCTAAAATTTTTCTCTTTTTTTTCCACCAGAGACCTCACTTTTTTTTTAAATGGAAGTCAACAGCAAATAAATCTTTTTGCACCATCTTGGGATATTGATCCCTTGCAGTGTTCAGAAGAACACTGGAAAATAATAAATGAGTCACACATTATTTTCTGCAGCATTTGAAAAGACATTATGAGAGCTTCGTTACCCATGTATGTGCTGCCACAGCTCATGCAAGGGAACCCATGAAGTCTCATGAATCCCTAACTTGAGATATTTTAGCAGTCAGAGCTATTAAAATCTGTAACACCCTGCCCCTTTTTTTGTTTGTTTGTTTGTTTGGTTTTTTGTTTGGTTTGGTTTGGTTTTTTTGGGGGTTTTTTTTGTGGTTTTTTTTTCTTGCCACAAAGCCAATATATTTTTGTAATTGCAAACAGGAAATAGATAATATTGTTAAACAAAGTCAGGAACACTTTGCAGAGGAATAAAAAACTGCTGAGATATTAATAATCTTAAATGGAGATATAACTGCACCTATGTTGCAAAGTACAAGTTTGCTGTTTTTTCTCCGGAGTAGTGATGACATTATCTTGTTACAGTGAGCTCTGCTTTTGGGCTTTGTGCTAGTTTAGCAGTCGGAAAGAGCTGGGACTGAAATACCCATGTTTTGAATAGCTGGTAGATGTAAAATAGCTCTTTCCTGAGGCTAAATCTCCTAATTGTTCAAAAATCCAGATTGACTGCCTCATAACCTGCCTAACAGCAAACAGCCCTTTGGTGGTGGTATCTTAAAACAGTTCTATTTATTGTTAGCATTTTATATATTAATAAAATAGGGATTGAACAAATATTGAAACCACTACAACTATAGCCTATTTAAACCTTAACACAAAATCACATTATTGCTGTATGGGAACGGACAAGTGATACAGAAAAGTGGCACAACAAGAGGAAGAGCTTATACTGTTCATAAAGTTGAGATGAGGGAACTTCGCCTGGATGAAAATTTGTATACTCTTTAACCCATCTTAAGTAAAGCAACTAGCATGTAACGGGGATAGATTACTACCTCTCAAAAATCTGTCACATAAATGCAACTAGTTATGACACTGATTTAGTTTTGCATATCATCCCCCATTGTCGAAGTAATTCCTAGTTCACCTTCATTACAACTGCTATTGTACCCTCTGCCCTTAGAAAATCAGTTGGAAACGTGAACAAATATAAACTCAAGATTTTTAGGGTTATATTTGCAACAGCAAGTTTCCATCCTCACCTCTACTGGGCAAACACCTGAAGCATTCTGAAAGCCTCCAGATCTTTTCACAGCAAAGAAGGAGGCTAGCAGTAGGATTAAAAATGATTGGGATAGTATCAAGTTGATTTGAATTTTCATTTGCCCCTTGAATCTACACCTAACATTGACACCACATATACATATTTACATAAAAAAGCATACATTCTTTTTCTCTCTACATGGTTTGCCTCAAACACAGACTCATTGTAAATTTTAGTGTCTATAAATAACTAACACATTTGCAGTAGCTAGAAGAAAGTATTGTATGTCAACAGGCTAAAACAAAGTGCATCAATCCAGGGTTGTAGCGTATTTTACTATGATATTGTGGATCTTTAGATGTGACAGGTGACAAAATGGATAGTGATACTCATGTAATCATGAGAACTGTTTTCAAAAGTATATTATAACTGGTATCCTTAGACATATCAAAACGTAGATTTCCAGAACTGAACTATATGCAAGATATATTGCTATGAGACATGAGGAAAAGGCAGTATTTTCTCTGTCCCAATGACCTATAAAAAGCTTCTCTTGTCATGTAGCCTGAATCAATAATTTACACTTTGAAATAAATGCATACTGTAGCTTATAAATATAAAAAACCAGAAGAATAAATGCACTGATACGTGCTGAAGCCTTTAGTTTTATTCTCTGCTGCTACTGCATCCTGCACAGACACATGCTTATATGCGAAAATACACACAGGTTTTCACACATACCGCTGATACAAGTATGAGAATTCATTTCAATGCAGTTGTGTCAAATGTAAAGAAATATTACTGTGCTTCATAAGAAAGTTTACTTTTTAGTAATAATTGTTAATTTGGTGATTTTTAAAAGAGGATGAATGTTGTAATGAATGATTACTGAGAAGAGTTTTTCACTTATGTGCTACTACATTTTTTGAGAGACAACAAGTAAGTTTTATGTGCAGGTATGTTGAATAAAAAGATATTTTATGGTGGACCAAGAAATTAGAATATTATATTATGCACAGTATCTGTTTACTTAGTGAAAAGACATCCTTTCTTCTGCCATTGAAAAGTTACTGGTTTTTGCGTAACAGTTTCCACAAATTTTTCAGCAAGTTTATGGAACAGTCCATGAGCACTTGATTATCAGCGTCTTCATTGCTGGCAACAAGAGCAGAATTAGTGCAAGGGTTTTGCTCTCTGCTCTGCCCTCGCTGCTTTTCATACTAGTATAACCTACCTTCATATTGTGTACCCAACCATTATATTGTATTGATGTATTGTGACTTCCTCCTGGGCAGTGACTGATTTTCACATCACCTGAAACTATCCCTGCTTTCATCCTCTCATCTGCCCTTCTCTTCCAGGTACTGACACAGTCCCTCTTGTGTTCTCATCACAGCAGAGACAACTTTCTTGTTTGAATCAGATATGGAAACAAATACTCAGACCTTTTCAGGGATTGTTTTTTACCATTTTTTATGAAGGATAACACACTACAGAACACAACGATCCATAATACAGAATATCAGTTCTTGTTTTATAAATACCACAAGTGTAAATACATTTTAAATAATGACAGATAGCAAGATGAAATGAAAAAAGTTGTGCAGCTTCTAATTGTGTTAAACTTATTTATGATTTCTAAGTGACTTCTGCTTTTAAAAAGAAGAAACTGACAAGAATTTGCCTTGCCTGTGTGTCACTAATTTCATACGATGACTTCACCATTACACAAAATGATCTCTATGCTAAAACAAGATCCCAATGCATCTGAATTAAGAGTGGACTTCTGGAGTTCAAATACCACATTAAATATTAATGAGAAAATAAGAATTGGGCTTTTGGGGCTTCTTTAACCCTTCAGATACTTCCATTTGTACATAGACTGCACATTTGTTCAGCGTCATCTAGACATTTCCCAATGCAGTTTAGCTGTTTCTTCCTTTGAATAAGTTTATCCTTTAAGAGAATTTGTATGCTTAATTTAAGTGAAGCACATCTTCCTTTTTAAATCATAGGCAAATAAGAAAAGAACCATGAATGGTTCTCCATTTCTTCACTTTTTCAAATTATTTTTCCTTTACAATAAGCAGCTGGAGCAACTGAACAAGAATGTAACTGTGACTTGAAAAGAAATTGCGCAAAATTTAGGTCCCTCAGATTCCACTTCCATTAGAGTCAGTGAGAATTTATGTACATTTCTGCAGTGCTCAAAGAGTAATACTGTGGGCAAATAATTGCTCAAGAATGAGAAAAAATGAGGGTTTTTCTTATAGCATTATTGCATGCAGCTCTAACAAATATTAAAACCCCAAGCCCTGGTAAAATCACAAGCTTGTTTGTCAAGGAAATGAATGGGAAAGATTTTTTGTTTATACAGTTCTGAAAAATAGGATTTATTTACACAATGCATGGGAACTATATCCTCTAAAACTGCAGCCTAACTGCAAATATGCATACATCTTTTCAGTATTTTGCCAAAGAGGCTAAAATGACATTAAAAGGAGTGAAAGAATGTTAAACTTGCAAAATCAAATATTTAAATTTTAATAATGCCAGAATTCAGATTGCCCAGATAATCTTGTTTCTGACAAATTGTGATGATAGATTTAATCGCAGTGTTATCTCCACAGCTGACCACTCCTGTGATTTCTCAGACTTTGTTTCCAGAAGTACAAACACTCTCTGCCTTCTGCTTGGTGAGAGTTTCTACAGTCAAGGACCAGAGCCTGGGCTGGGCTGCCATACAGGGACATCCCATCCCATCCCATCCCATCCCATCCCATCCCATCCCATCCCATCCNCGTCCCGTCCCGTCCCGTCCCGTCCCGTCCTGTCCCGTCCCTACAATCCTCATGCCCATCTTCATCCCCCATCTTAGTCTTTTGTTCCTTGTACGTTTTTCCTGTTTTATTGTATGGTCAATGTAGGGTTTTTTGTGTGAAAAAATATAGTTATCCATGTCCTCTGTTTCTGAACAGAGTAATAGACAGGCTCTTGTTTTTAGAATCAGTTCAGCTGTGGACACCTGACTGAGCCACTTCTTTCTCTTCACTCACCCACTATTTTCCTCGGATATTGTACATCCTCCTTTACACTTTCTGGATTTTCTCAATCTCCCTTCTCCTCTCAGCCAGGCACCTTCTTGTGAAGGTACCCTGGGGAGTCCAGCATTCTGAGAGCCTTGGGTGTCTTGGAGAGGCAGAAGAGAGCCTCTCTACTGCATCCCCCCCTACTTACATCCACGAATCACCGAGTGAACTAAACCTTCTCTGTATGCATAAGGAACAAATGTTTTGTGAGGAAGTACATAAACTTCTTAAAGGAAACCCCAGGTTGGTCAAGTTTACCTGTCTAATCTTCCCCAAACTCTCTGCCTCACTGAATTAATAAAATGGGTGGTACTTAGTGGACAGGTAACTAGCCAGTATTTTTGTTTTTTAAGTTTTTCTCATTATTTGTCTTAGCCCTTGTTTATTCTCAGGGATAGAAAACCTGTGCTAACTACTACAAAGTTATTAATTTGTTAATGTTGTCTTGAGCATTTCTTTGAGTAGCTTCTGAGTGAATCTGAATGATAATAATGAATGCATTTTTGTAATATACACTAAAATGGTAAAACTCATTAAGATTATATGTGCCACACAAAACTTAAATATCCTCTATCATTTCTAGGAAATTGTAGTCAGACTCTTTGCAGAGTAGCTGGATGCATCAGAATAAAATATTCATCTGTAATACAGCATACTCTTGCAGATAAAACATTCAAAGAATTTCGCTGTCAAATTGCCAGACCTGTACTGAACTCATATAATAATAACCATATATAACTTTTACTATTTTTTATTATTTTAAAAATTTTAAAGTTGTCTTAATTAAAAAAAAAAATACATGGGCATTCATCAGCCTAAATGCACTTACCTGTTATCTGCCAAACTTCAAGTCACCCTTTTAGCAAAGAGTCGTGCTAACGTTTTGACATTATTCTTAGCAACTGCCAAGCCACTTATAAAGACAATATAAAAAAAAATCAAAAGAAAACAACATTTAAACACATCTTCAGCATTTGCCACAATGAACAATGGACAAGGAACTTTCTTGGGCTTTTTTTCAGGATCCAGAGAAATTGATGCTCTGTCCAGAGGACTAAATTAATCTTAATACTTCATTTGTTTAATAGCATACACACCATTAGCAATTTTATATGTGTATTACTTAATCTTTTTATGATTCTGTGAGCAAACAGCTTGCTAAGTAAGAGGGTAAGCACACAGAATCAGGTACCAGGTAGCTCTTGTCAAATATTGACTTTTTAATTATGAAAACTACATCTTTGCATTCTCCCAGGAGAGCAAACAGGGAGGCTAAATCCCAGTTTAAGGAACGGTAGGGGATGAAGTAATTTAACATCATTTTCCCCTAGATTATGTTGTTTCCATGCTATGGCCAGACACTTAATCCATCCAGACCTTACTCCAAAATTGCTAAGCCCCTCCTGAGGGTAAAGGAAGCCACTTGTCACATGACGTTTGAGAGGACAAGCACAAACTCTAGTTTTGAGACCACAAGTGCTCCAAAGACTGTAGATCAGGAGATATCTGTGTCACTACCTTCAAAAGAAGAACATCTCCTACCTTTAGGCTGTCCTCTGCTTTGCATCTGTGGGATATTCTCTCCATGCCTTCCCACTCTGACCATAGGGGATTACACATTACAATTCACACTGGGATGTGAATAAAGGCAGCTAAATCATTTTGGGGTAAAATAAACGTAGTAATTGCAATGCTTCCAAATGAAGAAAACAGTGAGGATACAGCAAATTTGTTCAGAATCTGTGTGACTTCTATGCTTATACAGGGCAAGTAATTCAAGATCTATGAACTTTCCACTCTGTTCCTGTTGTGTTTTCTCATCTTCAAACCTCATAATTTAATACATGATTCTTCTTATTACACAGACCACATTCTGCAAGGAAAAAAGTCTTCATGTACAAACATCATTTTTATTCAAGTCAGTTGCTTGTGATAATCTATGGACAATATTCATCAGATGGTGGTTTCATCCATTATCTATTTCTGTCTGTAGCAGGCACTGAGACACATGAAAAGTATGCAAAATTTGTTTTGAATGATTGACTCTAAAAGGAGGAGTGTGTGTGGGAATTGCTAAGAACAGACATCTTTTTAGTCATGGCTTTCACTGAAATGTATCTGTTCAAATTCCCTAGGCCTGATCTGTTCCTAGTTGATAGTGATTTTTTTTACAATTGATTTGAATTCAACAGAGATAATTTCATTAAGACATTTAGATTTTTCCTTGAATTATTTAAATATTCTTGATGTGAGAACACAACAGAAATAAAACACCCACAAAAAAGAAACAAAACACCAAAAAACTGTGAGAAAATAAAAAATTGTAATCAAAAAGTTGTAAATTGTTCTTTTGAAGAATAATGGTTCTATTTTTATTATTGTACTTCATGTTCCTTTAAAACATATGCAACATCATCTGCTGGCTTTACCAATAAATCCTTTTATACCTTGCCTTTTCTCGGCTAACATTGACCAGCCTCTTCCACGGATCATTCCTCAAACTCTGAGGAATGTAAACAGAGCTAATAAAATCCATACCCTATGTAATTTAAAATTATGTTAAGGTCTGTTCTTCTATCAGAGCTACAGCACTCTCTTTGGTTGTCTCTTTTTATTTCCCCCCCACAATACATATTCCTACCACCAGCAGTCACCAGTGTGTAATTGTCACCTTGACAGAAGTGTCTCCTGCCAGAACATCCAGTTCTTTGAAATGGCTGGCATCTCACTAGCTGCGTGTTGCCCACTATTTTGGAGCTGCTGATAATGTGGTTACAAACTAAGCAGAGTGATGACAGGCTGCGAGTTTTCTGGGCATGGCAACAAGAGTGCTAAACCTGAAATTAAGCCATACAGGGGTTAATATTAGACTGCTTTCATGTAACCAAAACATCATGTACTTCACTGTATGTAGGATTTTTAAATAGTGCAGCACTGCCCACATCTCTTTGAGTCATGTTAGCTCTAAATTCTGTAGCAAATCCAGATGAATTAAGCTTTCTAAGATTTTCATTAACTGAAAAGTGACAATGAGTGAAAGAATTAAGCAATCAAGACTAGTAAAGATACAAAGGAGGAATTGCTAGGGGTGAAGATTCAGAAATGTCATAGCAGAGTGGGGAAAAAGTAGAGTATTCTTTTATCTAAAAAAGAGGTAAAATTTTTTGGGATTTGAAATTGAAATGACTGATGCCTTCAGTTCTAGTATAAAGCTACACTATCTATCCAGCCATTTTTCAGTGGCTGCTTAGGAGTATGTAGAACAAACCTAACATTTTGGGACTTATTTTCCCACTTTGTCTACAATCACCTTCTCTCATGCCTTGCATATGCATGTTGGAAACACCATTCTGATGTGAGATACCATTACTGGTATCTCAATACATTAGAGTCACGGTATAAACATACACATTTGTTGATATTAAGGAACACAATAGTAGATGGAATCTCTTCAATCACCAGTCCCTGTTCCCTCTTGTCATAAGTAAACAAACCATATAATCACTTTCATCAATTGATCTAGCTACAGCAGGCACTAATTAAAATTTCAGTTCTTATTAAATTCAGCATCAATGAAGAAGAATGTAGTTGAATACTTCAGATAAAATTGTTAATCTTGACATTTAAATATTCATCATTAAGTTACAGAGTTAGCAGCCTATTCATAGACATGAAGTCAGGTTCTCTCTACACAGCTGTTGGTAGCGAAGGTAATTTCTTCTCTTTACTTTCTATTTGGGTTTGCAAGGATCTCCGTTTAGTCATAAATCCTAGAAACACACATGTTTAAAAATGAAATTTTAATTCTTTATCATTGTTGGCAGGTAAGTGATTTAAATAACCAGTGCTTGCTACACATGCTTCATTTACAATCCTCCAGTAAAACAACCTGTGCCTGTAGAATTTTGGTCATGAGGCAAAACAACTGTTTAGAAATTTGCACATGAGAAATGAAAGTAAGAAAGGAAAGAAGCCATTTTCCTCAGTGATTAGAGACAATTGCTTTATTGCTTGTTCTTTTTAGTGACAGACTAATCTTGGTCTTTATTTGCACATTTTTTTCCTTGATGCGTACAAGAGATTTTCTGCACCTTTTCTATTTACATTTGAACCAGAATTATTCATTATTTGAATTGTTGGTGTTTAATGGTAAATATATTTAAAATAAGGGTTAAATTAAGGTCACTGGTTAGTAATCTGAATAAATAACTGCTAGTTATAGCTTAAATGACTTAGAGATTGTGCAGTCCATTGTTGTGTAGGAATACATTACTTTGCTGTAGCTCTAGGGACACCTTCACATTGCAGTTGGAAGTGTCTGCAGCATAATCTAGAGATTACCAAATTTTTCAGATACCTTGAGGTAGTACTAGAGGTCTAATTGCAGCTATACTGTACAGGCTAATCTACCTTACTTTCCCTTGGCTGTAGTACACACTTACTAGGAGAAAACTTTGGCTTCTCATTTGTCCAGCAATATGAAGAAGTGAATTAAATAACCAGATGTATTTCATACTTATATTGATTAAGAAAAAAATTTGTAGGCCTACTAAAAATTAATTTGTTTCACCCCATGAGCACTCCAGGGTATTGCTGAATTACTCCTCACCGCTTCCAAATCTCAGGACTTAGTTGACAAGGTGACACACGTCACATTAACTAGCCTGTGAGATGCCTGCTTCAAGGATTAATGAACAATGCAAATCAGTTTTCTATAGGGATGTCCATCATTAAAATCCAGAATTCTAGGATAAAATACCACATTGAAATGCAATATTCTAGCCCCATACTACAGACTTGCAAGTAGATGTCATCTCCCTATGGATTCTACAAGTGACAGGATCCTATAAAATACTTACTAAAAATTAAATGAATGATTGCTGTAGAGGCTTTAGTAGCATAAATGAAATTGTTATATCATTAGCTTTTATCATCTCTTTTCTAAAATTTAATAAAACTTGTCTTATTTGTCTATACACAGCTTATCTAATATGAAACTAATTTAATTTCATATCCTATGTTTAACTGTAGCTGCTTTAAAACCAGTAGAGAATGTCCCTATGGTTTTTTGAAAAAAGTCCAGTCAACAAGAGCTCAGCATATTTTTACAGGGCTGTCAGATAAATCTCTCTATGGAAGTTGCCATGCTCAAGAAATTCAATAGAGCACAGCTTGGTAGCATACACCACATGGAGTCTTCCTAAGGATTAAGCCCATGTTTAGTTAAAAAGTAAAGTTAGATTTAGAAAATATGCAAAAAGTGATTATTTGAAAAACATAGTACAAGATCAAGAAGAATCAAACTATATTCGTCTATAAGGTGATTTGGTTTCTTTAGAGTCTTGTATTGCTTATACATGAACAGAGGATCATGAGAAAGATTAAAATAAATCAGTATTTTGTGAGCATTGTTGCATTTACTTTAAGCCTTTTAAATGTTCATTTTAATATGGAGCTCAAACACTGCTGTTTGAGGTTATGTTTTTAAACACAAACACAAAGGTGTGCCTAAACATTGTACTCACACACTGCATATAGAGGGGAAACTACTGCAGTTGCAAAATACAGACAACTCTGTATGCAAGTAGATCACAAACAATCCCAACATTTACATCCTCATGCAAAGCCTTATGTATTTTGCAGATATGCCCTTGTGACACAAGGAATTTATTTTTTGCTGTTTGTACATGCAGATATTTAGTCACACGTAGATCTGTCCCAGCCACAGAGAATTGATAGTGTTGGCTTGTTGAAGGACAGGAATCCATGAGAACGCACTCATTTCTAAATGTCGTAGTGTACACCATACCTGCTGCTGTACAGAGTACTGACAGGCAAGCTATACAGTGTAAAAGTGCACATCATTTGCAGTGTAACAACCACACCTTTGGAGAATGAGGTTTTTAAAATTTAAATTACCTGTAGCAGTAGTACTGCTTTGGAGAATGATGATTCAACCATAAAGAGCTGGACTAAAAGGGACCGGATTGCTGACTAATTACCTTTTCTACAGTACTCATGGGCCTACATTCTACTTCATTCTGATTTACTGACCACAGAGTTGAAAAATGCTGATTTTATTAATTGTAATTGCATTGAGGTTGCTAAAAATACAACTAAATTAATTGTTTTTGATAATATGACAATTTCAGCCCAGGCTACAGAAGCATTTGGGTGTTCTATTCTGAGTTTGTGTAGTCTAACACTTGAAATTTCCCCATTTCTGTGAGTCCCTTGTTGGTCAAGAGGCATGGGGAAACGTGGGTTACGGTTTGTTGTCCAAGTTGTAGAACCTTTTCTGAGAAGAGTCCTGGCCCCAGGCATCCTGGTGCAGGGATGGTTAGTGTATATCTACAGGTTTCACTGGTGTTACAGAAGAACAAGTCTGGTTTGTATTTTTCCAACACACAGATTAAAATAAAAATAATGATAAACTTAAGGCCTTTAAATACAAAATTAAAAGGGACACTGCTAGATCTCTGTCACTTGACATTTACTTTTTGAGAAATGAATGCTCAGTTGGTAGGAAACAGTGGAAGTTTTTCCTGTGTTCATCCAGCATTTTTTGCTTTTTCCTAGGAAATATGCATTTGTTCCTTCAGATTACAAATGGAATAATTACATTTTTATGTACTAGATTTCCTATCAAAATAATACTGTAACACGTGCTCTGGTGTACAATTATTTGTCCGTGGATATAAAGAGTGAAAAGGATTCTTTATATACATGTATATATAATTGTACAAAGATAGAGAGATACATGTAAGTATTAAAATGTATTTAAAAATTAAAATGTATTTTTTAAAAGTATTAAAACTCACTGAAAAAAAGACTGCACAATAATAGAGGCCAGACTTTAGGCTGTTATGAAACATATAAACTTGCAGATTAGATGAGAGCTCTTGAAGTTACTCATGCAGAACCTAATTCTGAAATTCACTTATGTACATTCAGATAGGGAAAAGAGAATAGGACAAGTTGCAGCATTTTATGGAGACCATCTATTTTGTAATTTCTGTCTCAGTCTGTGCTGGGTAGTTCCAACTCTGCTCCTGAAACACACACCAAATACTACTGCCAGCATTCATTCTTTCCCTTTCAAAAATTTCACATGTTCAGAGTCACAATAGGAGCTATAACTTCTGAAAAAATTATGGTGCTGTTGATGCCTTGGAGTGGATGCCTAAAACAGAGGCTAGACACGATTAAGAGAATAAAAGAGGGTATGTATTAAAGGGTCCACCTTGGGCAGCCAGAAGCCTCCGAGAGGAGCTACACCCAAGACGGGTTATAGTCACAAGTTTTTCAGACAATTGTAAGTTTGGTCTATTTACATATCAGAGGTTAATCTTCAAATTACAGCTTCAGGTAATGAAGTCATATATCCCCAGTTTGCTCCCCCCAAATTCACTTTTGTTTATACTTTTTGGGGCCTGAGACAGTAAGGTGTCCTTGAGTCCCAGGCCCAGAGAGGAATTGCTTTGTCTGAATAAAATGTGAATACAGCAGCTGACAGGCTATGGAGCTTTAAAGTTATACTCTAAACAGTACAGGATCTGAAAAATATAAAAGCTAAATCCTAAGACACCACCATTACAAGGTTATACAAGACGCCCTTCCAAGTCTGTTTACAACTATTCAGCCAAGAAGTCTATGGACTCAAGAGATGTAAATAAATGTGTAAAATACGTTTTCTCAACCTGTTTCTCAATTGTAAATGAGTGAGTCATCAATGAAGAGAGAAAAACAGAGAAAAACTTGGTGTTATTTTAGTGGATGGAAGTTAAATAAAACCTTTTTTATAATCTTTTGCTTACAACCAGAATTCAAACCACTTTTGTTTTTATCCCAGTTACCTCTGAACCATAAAGAAGCCAAACTCTCACACCAATCTTCAAGGTTTAGTATTTTCATATCTTAGTTCTAAGTTAATTTTAGCTACCAAGGGCAAGGTTTGGTGTGGTGACTTCAAAAACTTCTGAGGATCTACTAGTAATCCACACACCTTCTAGAAGCTCAACAAACAAGAAAACAGGGTATGGCTCAGAAGTATTGTTTGTTTTCAGAAATTTCTCTCTTGAATGGAGGGCTACCTAGCCCCAAAAGTATTTGAATAAATTAGAGCTTTTCTGCCAAAGTTCCCCACATCCAAAGCTCCCTTAGTGAAATTAACCTCCTTTATTACACAGCTGCTATTCTGAGTAGTTGTGCAGTTGAGTAGCTGAGAAAGTTTTCCATTGGGTATTTAATTTAACACAATGTCTGAGATCAGGAACTCAACTGCAGCACAAACAAATATCTCAGCTCTGCCTGGGATATGCAGTTCGGCGATATACTATCTTCCTCCAAATAGATGTTTACTAGGATCCAAAATCCTAGTCTCCAGTACTCATGGATAGTTGTAAGAGAAAATATCTTCTTAGAAGGCTAAAAGAGTAAGCATTTTTCAAGTAAACATGTGGGAAATTAGAAAAAGTGATTCTTGCCTACTTGTGTCCATGTCTAGCCAACAGTTTCTGTGAAGTCAGAGGACTAAAAATTTGTCAAGTACTTTTTTTATGGCAGAATAAACACTCTATGTATTGGAATTTCCTGCCTCTGGTGGGATGGGAACCTTGTGCCATTCTTCCTTAACATGGTCAGAATGTTTCCTGTTTTTGCAGATCATCCAAAGATTTTCTGTGTCACACTTAACATGTTTTCCAAGTCAAGTTGGCAAAAGGGTATTTTAAGCAAAGTGCAAAGCACAGTAAGATGTACTATATAGTGCCATCTGCTGAAAAGTTAAGTGCTCACACATAAGAATAGAACTTCGTGCATTTTACATTAATGTGGAAAAGAATCTAGAGTTGGTATATGGCGATGTCCCATTCATCCCCATTTAGATCTACTATCTCAATTTACATGATGAACGTGAACAGTCAGTTCCGGAGTCGGTGGCATTGTGAATGATAGTGTGAATGATTCCCAAAGAAGACACTTGAACACATGGAACATATTTGCATCACCAAGAATCTACACAAACTGTTTAAGAGATTTTGCTCCCATCCTAGAGAGCAATCATCTTTTCAGACCCAGATATGATGTGAAAAGAACATAGATGTACTGTAGATGTAATTTCTTGTTTAATATTTTTACTCCACAAAAACAATTGTGTAACCATTGCATCAAATCTGTTTCTAGTTTTCTGTTTCAATCTAAGACTTGAGACCCTTGAGATAGAGACTTTGCAACTTTGCAGGCTGTTTTTGTTATTAATTTTTTTTTTTTCTTACTTTGTTTTTAGAAAATCACTGAAAGACTTTAATGCTGTCTGCTTTGCTGTATTACTCAACTGACTAAAAGGAAGAGCAGTCAACGTGTTGTCCTAATAACTCTGAAAGTACATAAAACAGAAAACCTAGAATAATAATTGCCTTACTGCACTGTCTTTGACATAAAGGAAAAGGCTATATTTTATGAAACAGGACAGAAGTTTACATTTAAAACTTTTTTACAAAAGTTTTGTCTGTACAAGTGTTGTCTGAGGAAAGGTCTCTCGAGTAAGAATTTAAGCAAAGACATTTATGATATAAAATCATATTTAGACTTACTCTCATTTTGGTGGAAAATTTGCTCTTGAAGGTTTTAATTTGTGTTCTCTGAGAGGGCTTAAGCGACATCATACAATCCCTTCATACCCAAGTAAGGCTCTCCTTGTGCAGAAAAAAACTATTAAGAGTATGAGGGACGTATTCATTCTTTTTTTCACTATCCTTAATTTTAATTTTCTTGTATTAGAGTTTATTTGATAGTTTTCCAAAGTACATTGTCACTCAATTGGAATAAACTATTCAAAGATTCATATATCTGATATCAAATATCACACTGAACTAGGTGTCTGGAAATAACTATTGCATTGTATTTTTTGACGTTATCCCAGATAAGTTATGTAAAAGTCAGAGATCTGAGACAGTATAGGCAAGTGGCAAGCAGATTCCTTAGTTCACTGTAAGTTTGCACCTTGTAGGGGATTTAGAATATTTGCAATTTTTGTGCTTATTATATATGCAATCTGTTTGATTTTCTGTTGTTTGTTTAATGTAGATAATTTCAAAAAGGGGCAGTGTAGCCCACTGGTGGACTAGAAATTGAACAATAACCTAAGTATAGCTTCATTCACTAAGATTTGATGGAGTAATCCTGATGCTGTTCCATTCCAGTTTATTGCTCATCCCATGGAGTGTTACTGTGTGGACTGTCTTCACAGGGGTGTCTACAATTTGTATCCTTGAGAGGCCTACAGGGATGCTCAAAGAACTTTGCAGTGGATGAAAACCACTTGTTCTTAGGGAGAGACTCAAAGACTACAGTGAAGGGTGCCTAAACAGGAGACGGCCAGAGTATGGACTATCTGTCCTACCGAAAATTCTTTCTTGTTGTGTACTCTTGCCCTTAAGCATTACCTGAATTAGCACATATATGGGACTATGGTCAATGAAAAAACCACAGCTGAAGTCCAAAGAATAAATTTAATTCATTACCTTGCTGACTGGAGGATCCTGAAACAGCACTGGGCTGCAGAGACACTCAAAACAAGGATGTGAGCACCATCAGGCTCAGTTCAATCCTAGCCAGGGTGTCAGGCCTGCTGTTGGCACCTGTTTATCAAAGGTCTGTGCAAATGTAGTTACCACCACGCTCTGCTTTTCTGATCTCTGCTTTGATCTCTCTCCCAAGAAGGAAGCTCAAGGCTGTTTGCAAGAGTGCCGCCAAGTCTCTGTAAACACCTCTATAATTTCTATGTAGAAATTCTGCTTCTCAAAGCAGACAGAGGATAAACAGCAGTAATACATGATTTCCCACACTGTTATTCTCCAGGTCTTCGCATTCTCAGCTGCAAGGTTGCTTGAACAAATCTACCATCCTCCTCACCATTCTCCCACTTTTAACTCTTTACTCCCAACAAATATACTCAGTATTTTGTTTTGGAAAACGCAATGACTGCATTTTGAGAGTGGTCCAACCGGTTTTAGGTCTTGCAAGTTATTTGCATCAAGTTAGAACTGACTAGACTGATTTTGCTGCTAAAAAAAACATGCATCAGTATTCTGGGTTAAGGACAGTTTGAGTCAAAAACTATTGCTCCACCAAAAGGTGTAAAGTCTGAACAAAATGTATGGAAAAAGAGAGAAAAGAAATATCC
>VYXF01005017.1:82018-93585 GCA_013397295.1 Polioptila caerulea
TGAAAAAAAGAGAAAAAAAAAATCCCCTTTTTTTGGCTTTTTTTTTTTTTTTTTTTTTTTTAATAAAGTGAGTTATTATACAGTTTCTCCATCTTGCTACTTTTGTTTCTTTTCTCTACTCAGACTTTGGTTTTGTATCTAATTATTTTTAATTTTTGTGAAACTTCACTGTGCTAGGTTTGAAACCGATGTTTCTGAATCATATACATTGCTACCTAAAATGACCCAGAGAAAGGCCTAAAGTTGGAATCTCAATTTTTTTTCACAAATGTCATAATCTTAATCTTCTTTCTGGCCTCGGGAAAAAAAAAGAAAAAAACAGTTGTGCATAGCACCTCTGAAAGTAAAAGGAGATTGGGTAAATTATGGCTGCCTTTTCCCTATAAAGATGGAGGACATACAAAAACCACATGTAGAAAGATGCAGTGAAGGTGAGGAAGAGATGGAGCAAGAGATCAATCATTGATGCAGGCTGGGGGGAGATAGGGCACCCCACTGTGTCATCCAACCACAGACAATACTGTACTCTCATTAGTGCCTGGTAATTCTTCCATGCAAAAGGACTAGCAGTGGTTGAAAGACATAATAAATGGAGCATTGCTCACTTTTCTTACACATCATACATTTTCATACATGCCAGGGGAAAAAAACACAGCCATTGAGCCACATCAAATGTCTGGTTGAAAATACCCCACAAAACCACTTGTGAGGTACTGCTGCCTCTGTTCTGGAAAAACATCAGGGAGCATTTTTTCTTTCTCTCTTTCAGATTAACCATTCTTTCTTCCCTTATAAAAAGACAAAACCAGAAAATATTTTCAATGCAATATTGTCTTTTTGTTTTAAATTATCTTCAATTAAACTTTAATGGTACCTATGAAATTTTGGTTTTGGAAAAAAAAGGAGGAAACCTGCTTTGAAAAAGCTTCGATTTATCTTTTTTAAGTAAATTTGTTTTCCAGGAGACTGCTTCCTAAGAAGTAGATGGGATTCTTTGGTACATTAGTCAGTTTTTTAAACAGATATTATTATTATAAAGGGAATCATAGAATTATTAAGTTTGCAAAAGAACTCTGTTAACCCAGCACCACCACCATACTCACCACTAAACTACATCCCAAGTGTCATATAACATAGTGTCATGGTTTAGGAATGGTATTCTCCATATAGTGCTCCCACTGAATCCATGCACTGCTCTCTTGCTTCCGGCTTCCCCCTCCCTCTGCCCTGCTTGGGCTGTAGAGGAGAATTGCAGGCTCAGAAGGCAAAGATCATGGGTTGAGATAAGAGCAATGAGATAAGGAAACAAACAGTGCAACAGCAATACTGACAGAAGTGAATGATTCACATAGAAACAGCACACAACTGCTCCCTCCACCACACTGCGCTGACCCAGAGCAACCCCCTTCACTCCAGAAGAGTTCCATTCCCTGGTCCCTCTGGGGAAATAACCTCTGGGTCCCCACCATGGCCTCTTCTCAAATCTATTGCACAGATTAACCCTGTTTGTTCGCACAGGACACAAAGTTCTATGCAAAGATATATCACATAATTTTTTTGCCTGTATTTTCATTATTCATTCTAATTGGAAACTTGTTCTTTGGCACTGGCAAAAGTGTTTCTGCTCATTGAAGTATGTAGGAGCTAGTCAAAAGTATAGTTGGTGGGACCCACAAATATGAACAAATCTAGTGAAGATTTTTCATGCAAAATCATGACCCACATTTGGGCTGAGATCAAACTAAGGGGCCTGAATCATACCCCAGTGCATTACCCTGATCAGAATGTACTATCTCAGGGGTATGCCAAGGCTACAAAACTCAGATTTGTGGCTAGCCTGTAGATCCTGAGCCCAGATATTAATGACTCAGACCTAGACTCACTCAGGATGGAGTAATGGTGAGCTTAAAGAAATGAAAGCCTCTTTTGCAAACTCATTATCTCCAGATGTACTAAACACAAATCTAGTACAGCTGATGATCCAGCCTCCTGTGATTAAAGTAATTTCCTTCAGATTGGAGTGGGAGGCAAAACTAATGAGGAGAAAACAAAAGAGATTGTGGAAAACAAAAGCAATGTGGTTTTAATTTACTTGTATAAGTTCCAAATTATGTGCTATGTTGTCTGTGAAGTCAAGAGTGTCTGACAGTTCAGAGTACTGCTGCAGTTTTGCAGGAAAACTCCACTGTTCTCTCTAATGCAGGGCACCTCAAAACCATCTATATTTTGTATTAGCAACAGGTATACCTACAAGTTTACTGCAGTTCACTTTATTTAGTTTTCGTACTTCTCAAGCTGCAATAGTTGGTAAAATTTTCTGTCAGATTCCTGTACATAACCTGTTGCCATGCTTGGCATTAGCTTTTCTGTGGTCTGTGGTTAAATGTAGTCTTAATTGCTTGTAGAGTGTGTTTCTGTAGGCTGCAGTTTTGTAATCTTCAGGATATAACTGCCGTGCAATCTAACTAAATGCATCCATGTTGAGATAAATGCCATGACCATCTAGCCTAAACCAGATAGCTAAACAACTTTTCTTCTTTCTTTTTTAATTTGTAATTCACCCAAAGAAATAAAGGAAATTTTCCAAGATTATGAATTCTCACAGTTTTCCTGCTACCAGGTGGCATTATTAACTCAACCATAGAATAATAATCAACAACAACAAAAAAGAAATTTCAAAATAATACTCAAAACAATTCTCTAAACTTGTGATTCAAAAATCAGGGAATTCATGTGAGTGAAGTAATATTTAAAATTCTTAAGTCTCCTTGAAGGTTTTTTTTAAGTTTTGCTACCTCTTTTCATGCTGGAAAACATAAAATAATATTTTAAAAATATTTAATGTTTCTCTTTAAATTTTAGAAGGAAAAAATGTATTTACAGAAATAAGAAAAAGGGAGAAAAATACATTCTATGTCATGAAATTGGACTGTTCTGTTTAGTGGGAAAATTTTGTCATTTTTCTATAAAAATTCCTTAACTAACCAAGACAAAGAACAGTTTTTCCAAGTTTATTTATAATATTATCACATTTAGTGGATCCATATATTTTATAGTAAAAAAAAAAAAAAAGGAGAAAAAAGAAATTATCAAAAATGTCTCCTAGTATCACAAGGATAAGAATTCTGCTGGATGCAGAGTGGCAGAGACCTAACACATGAAAAAATCAGGCATCCTTTAAGCAGTTTCTGAATTAAATATCTGCTTTGTATAAAAAATATTTTTATATGAACTATTTTCATTTTCAGTTTTTCTCCTGATACAAATTTCAATTTGGCTGATTTTTAAAGTTTAATGCTGCTTTTCTATGGCTTAAGTTTTGTATGATCCTTCACTTTGAGCTATTGTGTTGCATAAGCACAGGAAACCAGCAGCTGAACAGAGCTTGTTCCAGTCACTTGGAGTACTCAAATTCTCATGTGCGGTTTAATTCAGAAAGAATTAAATTAAATTAAATTAAATAAATTAATAAATTTTTAATAATTAATTAATAAATTAAATTAAATAAAGAATTAATTTTAGGAAGCTGTGTATGATGTCAAGTCTTACACAAGTCTCTACTTTAAGCCATCTTTCCTCCTTTCCTAGATCACTCTTGTTGTAACGTGTAGCAGTCTGGCTCTTTCCAGTGTGTGCTTTTTCATGTTGATACACCTGACAAGCCCAAATGAAGAGCAGGTGCAGGCCCGTGTCTTGCAGGACCTCTTGCTGCCCTGTGCCCAACAGCAACACTGAGTTCACAGGTTTTGCTTGAGGCAATCAGCAAGACAGGGGTGTGCATGCACATTTCCCTAATGCCTGTAGAGGAGTTTTTGGAGAAGGCCAACTGTACTGACTGCTCTTTCTGGAGTATTTTTTTATGTGCAGATTACATGAGGAGAAGAGAATGTATTACAGAAGTGAGTCCCTTTATATAGCTTGTTTCTCTCTGTGAAGCTTTATCAGTGAAAAAGCTGCAGGCAGAAAAAACAAGATAACCTGTGATTGATTTTTGAGAGGAGCTTTACACCATTTCCAGAATGCCATCTCAGTCTTTGATAGAGGAAATTTTCCTTGGGCAGATGATGTATAGTAGTTTTTGGAGGAGATAATAAATATCCTCTCTTACTAATGCATTCCATTTTATTAGCTAGATCAATATTGCTGTAATTTCTAACCATTAGCATCTCATTGCTGAAGAGTACATAAAAATATTTACATTAACACTGATCAAAATTGCAACAGCATATATTAAAATATGAATGACGTATAATCAGAATTTTCTGTTTCTACTGCCTCTAGTTATTTGTGACCCCAGATATGAAGTTCAAGTTTACACCTAATAGCACAATTATGTAAATCTGTAATTCTAACACTGAATTACAGCTGGTAATGATCAATAATTATATTTATGTATGATGTGAAGTTAATACTGCCACCACAGATTAATGTAAACAACAAAATTATTTCTGCAGTCAAGAGCTAACAAATCATCATAAATGAAGAGAACTAAAACAATCTCTTCAGAGCTTTAATTCCCTCAACATTATAAACAGATTTTTAATTCTGATGAATGTAAAAGCATTGATTAAAGACAAAAATTGCAAAATGGTTGTATGTGTTAGCATAATTTGATTATTTCTTTTTTTAAGAATCTTTGAAAACAACTTTGTTTGACACAAATAAAAATCTCTCCAAAGAAATGTGGATAATAATTTTCTTGGAGAAGTTCTGGGGGAAAATAAACCCCAAGGAAAAAAGCAGATTAAAAAGAAAACTGCTAGGAACAATCAAACACAGTAGTTCATAACTTTGGAACTCTTCAGTGTTCTCTCACCTCTAATATTGTTCTTTGCTGAACAGGGCAACAGGGAACTGCACAATAGGCCAGAGCAGTCCTTCGAGCAGCTGAGTAAGCTTGAGTAGGTGACATCACTGAAGTTTTGGTGTGGTTTGTTCACTATTCTTTCAAGAACACAAAACCATAGACACAGTAAGAACCTTTTTTGCCTTTTAAAGTTCCATTTCAGCAGTTTTTAGCCTTGCCTTGTACTTGTTAGTACAAGGCAAGTGTAATGGGTGTGAATTGGGACCTTCTCCCAGAGTGTCTTGTCCTGCAAAATTCAGTTGCAAGGTTTCCCAGAGCTTTATGATTTTGTCAGTGTTCCAAACTGGCCTTAGCACCTACAGAAATCAGGCTGTTTAGTTAGAAAGGTGATCACACTAATACCATGATGACTCCCTTGCAGGATTGGTTCAAAATTTCCCTTATGGAAATGGTAAAACCCAGGGAAAGAAGTGGATGGCTGTAAAATAAAATAAGATGTACTCACCCTCCAAGTAAGAAGCTTAAATATCTATCAACATATGAAATGGCAACAGCGCAGGAAGCCACTCAGTGTTTGGAGAAGTCTTGCTGAAGAATTCTTGAGGAGGAACAGTGTCAGGCGTTGACTCCAGTTCCTGTTTTTTCATAAGTGGCGTATTTTCAAAACAACATCATGAAAAACAGAGGGTATTACCTCCAAGTAGAAAATGGAAAGACAAAAATGGAAAAAATAGGATTTGAAACTCAGAGTGAGGGAAATAATTATCTATCTTTACAAAACACTAGGAAACACGGTTTTGAATCACAAGCAGAGCTTTCCTTTCAGTGCCAATGGGCTGGTCCAAAAAGGACAAAAGTACTGATTTCATTGAACTTTGTCTCATTCCCTAGCTCTGATTTTTCTCTGATACATATAATTAAATTTTAAAAGAAATAATTGCTGTTGTAGGGTTTCTGTATAACNTACAGGCTTGGAAAAACTGCAAGGCCATGAGTTCAAAAGGATGTCTGTGCTGCAGAGTGTTGAAGAAATATCAGTTGAAAGGCAAGTGTGTGTATTACTTACTAATATTTTTAAATTGTTTTAATAAACATGTAGAAACAACAAAAGGAACATAAAATTACACTAATTCTTTTTTTAAAAAATCACAGCTAATTAATTACAAATTAAGTAAAAAAATGGTTTTGTAGTACCCTCTTTTTGGAACTTGAATGATGGAAGAAAGCTGCTGAGTTTATTACTATTTTTTTACTTTTTGTTCCCAGACAGCACCCTAAGTAGGGTGAGGGTTGGCTCAGAATATTCAATTTCATTAATTTAATAATTTCTGCAAGACGTTGTGAAAATTAGAAGATTAAGCACTAAATATTGAGGAGGGGACTAAACATCTCTTGCAGTGAAAATTGTTTAAACAAAATTGGAAGAGTCGGAATAATTTTGATTTACATTTTTAAAAAAAAGTTGGTCTTTGACACTTCCTTTCACTTTACTTCCCTTCCAGCTGCAACATTTCCCTGTAAATTATCTTTCCGACTAAGAGAACTCTTGATAAAAAAATAGCAAAATGTTAAAAAAAGCATTTACCTCCACAACAGGGTAGGGAATTTGAAGAAACAGAAAACAAAATAATGACAGACACTCTTAAAACTAAATTGAATCTTTAAACATCATTAAACCTAATCCAGGGACTTCACAATAAATTTAAAACAGACTTAACATTTATAAAGACAGCGAATAATAAAAAAGGAAAGAAGGATAAATAACAAAAAAGGGAAGAAAAAAGGAGTCTTGAAAAGTCTGTGTGAGGCTCTAGGGTACTTGTTTCAAAAATTACTGAGATGACCCTATTTTCAGTGTTTTAAAATTCACTTAGCATCTGATGAAAACCCAGGTAACCCTGTATTATGGCAACTATTTTATGAAATATAGAGTGGCCAGCATTCAGAAGTATTCAGCACAAAATTTTGCAGAAAATTCTTTTGTTGTATGTTCACAGTAATCTAAGTGGAGAAAAGAGGTGTATGGCATATTAAAACAACAAAGAAGTCTGAGTAATTAGGCTCAAAAGTGAAATAATAATCAGACTTCCTCAAAGGATGATTTTTTAATGGGTTTAGTATGAGATACTTAGCCAGTTTATTTCAGAGTAAAGACTCACTTTGAAACCTTCTTCCCGTCCACACTCAACTTGGAAACTAAAGGAGTGTGAGAAAGTATTTCTGTGGGGAATTTTTCTTCCCATAAAATCTTCATAAATATTTTTATCATGTCAATATAATCTATATCTGTAGCTAATCTTGTTAATTTAAGGATCAGTAGTGTTTGACACACTAATTATAATTATATGAAAGACCATCCAGATAATTCAGGTGAAATTTAAAGGAACCCATCTACAAAAGAGTTTATAGCAAAAGACCTGAAGATACTTTTTTTTACCTGAGTGATCATAAAACAGATTTCTTTCCATACCCTGTATAATACTCTGAATACATCTCCGGATGTTCCTTTTCCTGCAGAAATTATTCATTTGCTGGGATGGAACAAGTAGTTTGCATTTATTTAGTGCTCTGCAGGCAGTGAAACAAAGAAGATTGGGTTAGAAAAATATATATGTTTCAGCATGAAAGCTTTTATCAGAGCATCTGAAGCAAATTATTTAAAATACTTCCATTGTTGAGTACAGAACTTTAGAAAACACTGCCCAAAATATGTGATCAGCCCAACCATTAAAAAACAAACATGCATATTAGGACAATGGAAATACCTGTTTAATTTGAGCCGTGTGCTGAAACATGGCAGTAACACTACTTGTCATATGCAGCATAGTAGAAACTAATGTAGATCATGATATAGAGTGTAAGTGCACATTACAGATTTTTTTTTCCCATTTTTCTAGCAAACTCAGAAACTGATATAAGAAACCTGTAAAGATGAAGAACTAGTAGTCAAAAGTAACATACTCGAGGGCTAGCCAGAGGCAAAGAGAAAAGAGATAGCTTTGGCCTGTTTTGATACTTCAAGCATTGTGGAGGATTTTGCAAGTTGCTTCTGTGCAAAAGTGTCATATTCTTGAAAGATATCTTGCTATCAAATAATTCAAAACAAAGAACCAGAAATATCCTTCCAAAGACTTAAGTAAAGACATGTATTGCTAGTGTGATTTCAGAACAGTGGTTGTGCTGCAAGTTCTGACCCCTGAAGTGCAATACAAGTGCACACTGGAAACTCTTTGGCAGAATATAACAACCCTCTTAAAATTATCCTCGTGAACAAAAAGATTTCTGCTAAATTGTAAAATGAAATTCAAAGCACTGGAAATCTGACTATACAAGAAGTGGTTCAAATTTTGTCTCTATGAGAGATGGCACAGAGTACTCTGTCAAATAGAGTACCACAGTGAAAAACGAAGGACACTCAAGATAATAAGGCAGAAAGATTATTGCAATTCACTACAGTTGAGTACAGCAAGATGATGTGGAAGGAGTCATCTAGCCCATTGCCTGTCGGTAAAACAAACAAGACTTCAGTGTCAAGAAAACTAGTCTTTTAAACTAGTTAAACTAGTTTAATTCCAGCAGTAATGTTCTCATTAAGATGACAACAGTCCATAAACTGATGCAAGACATGTATCATGGCAGGGCAGCAAGGTTGTCCTCCCCTCTCCAAACCTGGTGGGCAGGTAGAAGCACAGCAAAGAGACAATCAGAAATCTGATCAGATTTTGGTCAAGGAAATTGCTTCAAAACATGCACAGATATATGCTCAGGAGGTGTTAGAGATCTAGTTTAAATCAGTAAGCCAAGCCAAATTAGTCTGATTGTGACAGAAAAACCCCCAACCAACCAACCTGTGAACCAGCTGACAAAAAAGCCCAAAAAAACCAACCCAAACCCAACAAAACTCTAAGAAGGGGTGGAAGTTGCTGGGAAAGGTGCAGAAAGGTGAGAAACCTCTACTTTTCAGAGAAACCAAATCCCTGCCATACACAGAATGACCTGGTGGAACAACCTCTCTCCAACTTCAGCCCTCCATTTACGTGCAGATCTGTGCAAGACCAAGCCACTACCTATGCTGAGGGTTGGTGTGCACTTCCTAAACCTTCCATGAGTGGAATAAGGTCAGGAAAGTGCTGGCCAATCCCTGCAGGTTGGTTGCCTAGCAGGAATGCTAGCTGTGCTGGATGTGACTTTAGGTTTTCTGCAGTCCCTCTGAAGAACGACTCCACAACACAGAGCTGTGATGATGTCTTCAGTAATTAATTATGCAGAGGAACCAAATACAGCAGCTTTACTTTTGGGAATAACTTGGGAATAATGCTTGCTCCCTACTTGCATTAAACCTACCATACTTTTCTTCCTATGATCAGTACTACCTCCTGCAGCTTCCCAAAGTTATGTAGTCATCTCTCAGGTAATCACCTACAAAATTGTTACAAATCATTGAAATTCTTCATTAAGGTTCTGCATTGCATTAACTTGTTATATTTTTGTTAGAAGTTTTCACCTTTAAGAGGCACATTTTCAATATGGAGTTAAAATTTGCCCCTTACCCCACTACAGCAGTGTCTTTTACCTCTTAGTTTAACACTTCATGACTTACCTTTGGCAAACATCATGCACTTGTGTTTGTGTTGAAAATAGAAAATGCATTGAGGGGCTGGGGTAAGGGTATTGGTAGGAATATCTAGGATAAGACTTGAAGAGATATAATGAAAAAAAATTAATCCAGCTGTATTCACAATCTGAAGGAAACTGCCTTTTTGAGTATATGTCATGGCTTGCTAACATTTCTATAATATACTCCAGAAAATATGTAGATGATTCACTCAAAACTGTTTTGATACCAGTCTTAGAAAGCCGCATTTATCATCTATTATCACTTGTAAAGTACCAATTACTAGTACTACTAAAATCCTATTTTTATTCTTGGTTGCAGTTACTTGTAAAATAGCACAAGATACCTATGAGATTATTTTAAAATAAAATTTAAATCCTAAGTAATCTTTCCCAAAACATACACCCTCTGTCCGATTCACATCAATTTCTACATCATCACTTAAAAGCTGTCAAACAATCAAAGAATGTCTGGAAATAAAGAAATCAATTGGATAAACTATGTTTCCTGCATCTGTGTTGAAGATCCACTAACAAAAAAAAATATATTTTTAAGAAACCCCACAGTGATTACTTTGTTTTGTTTCTTTCAGTTTCCTTAGGCATATCACCTAATCTTGCAATTTCCCAGCACTTTAGAAATCTGGCACTTCTGATGTTTTTTGTATAGGGAACTGTCAACACTTTATAAGTGAGCTCAGGCTTTAGAAGGGGGGCCTTCAGGGAGGTTGTTGATTTTCCATTTGTTCTAATTCTCCCTCACTGAAAACCTAGAAATCAAGATTTTTCACAGACTCTGCGAAACAGACTTTTTTTTTTTTTTTCCGAGCAGTGCCAGAGACTTTCCCTACCCCATGCAACAAGGAGACAACACTGTTGGTCAAAACCAGAGCATCAATAAAGTGTGCAACTCTTACTACAATATATTAATGTAATTTAAACATAAACAAGCAACACTCTTCCTAACTTGTCTATTTACCTTTCTGCTTTTAGGAGATGGCATTTCCTAGATGACGATTGCTTCCAGCCAAACCTACCAGACACATATTTTTTTCTTACACATCTGTAAGTTATCACATAAAAATAAGTAAATGAAGCTTAATTTCAAACTCCCTTTGAACAGCCCTTTGTCAATTCATATCCAAAATCTGTAATTTTACATAGTTAATTAACTTGAAAATTCCTATCTATCTAGCATGCTTTTTCCTTGTTCAGCAAAGAAGCTGAAAGAAATGCTGTACTCCCAGTAGCCAGCTGCTACTGTTGCTTGACCCCTCCCATTTGATAAAGAACCAGTGGTTGATCATTTTACCATGATCACCAAGAAAAAAACTGCTGAACTCTGAGATCATATGTGATTATTATCATCTAAGAGGAGGAATTTATGATCCAATTGATGATGGAAGTGACGTTCCAAAGGAATTCTTTGTACTGAGATCCTTCACCTCTTACCAAGTGTTGAGATTAGGATTTTTCTTTTTTTTTTTTTTTTTCTTTTTTTTAAATGCCTCCAGCACTGAAATGTACCTTTGAGGATTTCTAGGGAGAGCAGTAGACTGCGAAAAATGCTGCCCTGCAGCAAGGAGCACGGTGTCACCGTGATCCTCCTCGTCATCAGGATGTGCNCTGCCTCTGAGCCAAGGGGCTTTCTCTTGGGAAGGGCGGAGATACCTCCAAACTTTGGCTGGGGGTGAGGGGCTGGGCTCAGCTCCTTGCTCTCTCTTGCTCTCTGTAAGCAAGGTGAGATGGTGCTGCTGTTGCTGTGGGGTGAATTTGCTGCTACCGCAGAGTTCAGCGCTTCACTGCTTTTCCCGCCATGAGTAAGGCTTTGCTTGTAGGAGCAGATGTTGAACTGGGGCNAGGGAGGGGGAAGGGGGAAGATTGCAACTGCCTCTGAGCCAAGGGGCTTTCTCTTGGGAAGGGCGGAGATACCTCCAAACTTTGGCTGGGGGTGAGGGGCTGGGCTCAGCTCCTTGCTCTCTCTTGCTCTCTGTAAGCAAGGTGAGATGGTGCTGCTGTTGCTGTGGGGTGAATTTGCTGCTACCGCAGAGTTCAGCGCTTCACTGCTTTTCCCGCCATGAGTAAGGCTTTGCTTGTAGGAGCAGATGTTGAACTGGGGCCTTGTCAACACCCGACCTCACTGGGA
>VYXF01005017.1:114632-125574 GCA_013397295.1 Polioptila caerulea
CTGGTCTGAAATTAGTGTAATAAATGCCTGATATTTCAGGAAAAAAAAAAAAGAAAAAAAAATCTAGTGGCATGCAAAATATCTTAAATATTTGGGGTTCAGAAGGTGAAAATAGCATATCGTTATCTCTGGAAAACATCTATTTGTTCTATATAGGTGAGTGAGTTAATAACTGAAAATCAGGTGTGAGAAATCTTCATTTAAAATCTCATTTTTAATGAAATATGGATTTCTCACATATCTCTTTCCTTACTAAGTCTTGCTAGTGATCTGCAAAGTACGTCCTTTTTTACTTGAGGGTCAACATATTCATATATGCACATTGATGATTTGGATTTGCACTCATGAAACAAATTCTAAATGAATATAATTTAGTTATAATAATCAAAATCTGGAAACCTGAAAGGTTAGAAGTCCTGTGTCTGTTAAACACAACCTTGGACCTGCATCTAGACACAGCCTAGAATTTATTGTACCATGAAACACTGGAAAATTAAACCCTGGCTTTTCAAAGAAGAATATGTTGGCATATCACCTGTAAATCTGATTTGATTTAACTTTAAATTCATGGTGTTTTAGTTAAAACAAGAAATGTAAAAGCAGCCCCTGCCTTGAAGTCCCTCTTTGCAAATCCAGAACATAAAAAAACTCCGAACAAAACAAACTCTTCACAAAATATTATTAAAAATTCAAAGCATAAATGATAATTTGTGACAGAAAATAGTTTGGATTTTATTAGCCTGGATAATTTTTCTTAACTGATATCTACCTGTGATTGATATATGCAATACTTCTCTTGTAGAAGCCATTGTTTAACTGCACAGAAATCAAGAAAAGGAAAGTTAAACAGATGTCAGCTAAAAACCCACTGGTTTTGTTTAAGATATGAAAACATCTATTAAATGATCTCCAAGCAAAATTCTGATGGAGCATTTTCCATTGTTCCAATGACTATCTTGCAAAAAATATCTTTTGAAAATTATGCTCTTTGGGGCAAAATTTTCTTTCAGAAGAAAAATAGAAATCATGCCGTGTTTGATAACTTCTAGATGGCCTGTTTAACTTTTGTCTGTTCAATGTGGCTTTTCTTTTTTTTCCCCTCACTACTAAATATTGCAGCTTGTAAAATTTGAAGTAAAAATGTAAAACTTATCTGAGCAAAATCAGATTTAGTATTTTTTTTCTCACTATATTCTTTCATGAACAATTTCAATATCTGAATTTTTCTTTCCAAGTCACCTTGAAAACTTTAACTCCCTGATGGAATGGACAACTCTGCCCTCAGCATCCTTTGTTGAGGTATACATGTTAGCAAATCTGGGGTACTTACAACAACAACAAAAAAATATTTCAAAAAATAGAACTGCAAATTCTGCAAGCTTCTTAAAGTTGTTTGTTTTTCCAGCTTGCAGCAGAGCCCTGCAATCAGAATATATTTAGACTGGTTAGATCTGTGAGCTGCAAGTACGTGCGGATTATGTCTGTGCTGAGGAATTTCCAGCTGAAGTGGACAGAACTATAGAAATTCATCTTAGGGCAATCTCTTTACAAAAGTGCAATTTCTAAAGTACTATAAAGCTGTATGAGAAATAAGCTGTATATGTGCAAAGGTAGGGTATGGATTGATTATTTTGGAAGAAAGAGAGGGGTTAGTACGAAAATATGAAGGATCATCTTTAATACCATTTTTTCTGTGTACAGGGCACTGTTGGACAGAGAGCTAAAAGATAATGAGAATTGACTAATGAGGCATTAAATCATCCATAAAGCAAAGCCTGATGTCTTCCTTATGTGTAGACCACTTAACATTGCATGTGAAATAATACACACTTCAGTTCCTCAGTGCAATGATAACAGCAGCCATCCTGTTCTGCTGTCCTCCAGTGAACATCCCAGAGAATAACATGCCATTGAGGCTGAGGAGATTGTCTGGTGTCATATTGGCTGATATTACCAAAAATGGGTGGATGATCATCTGTGTTGCAATAGGGACGGCCTGATTCACAGACCAAGGAGATAGGTCAAATGAGAAACACAAAAAGGCAGTACATAAATAGGGCTCAAACTATAACTCAGCCTCTTAATCAGTTTCTAAATTGTTCCTATGACAAAAAAATCAGTTGCTGTGTGAAGAGGAGCAGAGTGCAGAGAAGACACTCAGGAAGATAAAAAAACAAAGACACAGATATTCTACCCATCAAACAAAATTCCTTTTATTGAGGAGTCAGAACGGAGTAACAGACACAGCACTTTATCGGAATATTTGCTACTGAAATCTGGTTTCTTCAACAGTAAAATTAATACTAAAGAGATATAAATACTATTTCAGACATTTAAGAATTAAAGATGGCATGAACTTCAAAATAAGTATTTAAAAAATAGTATTGAGTGGTAATGTAGAGATAAAATGAATAAGAGAAAGGCTAAAAATAAAGAAGGATAAAGAAATTTTGTCTATCATTTCTCTGGTCAAAGAAAATTCTTTTAAAAAATTAAAAAGGAGATAATAGAACTGATAAGGAATTCTTTATAAAAATGCATATTATATCTTATTAATCAATGATGATTCTCTTGAAGGATATTATGCCTTAAATATGTTTAAACTGGCAATTTAACGTACTCCTGGATTAAAGAGAAAAACACAACAAAACAAACCCCCAACACTACAGATAACAATAAGGTTGCAGTTAAGAGTCCTACACATAATTAGAACAATTCTTTGCTTAACAATTTACTGTGTTTGCAAGGTATCCTGCAGAAGATATTTGAGCATCATTGAAACAATGTAGACACTGAATATGGATTAGAACTTTGTTTTCTATGCTGCCTCTGTGACTTTGATCTACTTGGAGAACGCTTGAACTTCTCAAGTTCATTAAATCATTACCCAAAGAAATTATATATATGTGATTGTAGAGTGATAACACTCTTGCCTTTCAATGAGTAAAACCCACTAAATATTTGAAAAAGCTTAAGTTCTCTTAAATTCTTTTTTTCCTTTAACACCTGGAATTATTATGTGATACAGATATCTGTCTATAACCTTTATAGGGCTGTAAAAATGTGAAACTGTCTGTATCTGATGTTTGTACAAAGGTTCAGATGGTACCCAAAAAATATTTTCTTCACTAATTTCTCAAGTGTAGCATATATAACTGCATTATATTGTTGTAAAATCAGGAATGAAACATCCTGTTGTAACTTTAATTAAATCAAATGTATTTCTGGCTTGTTTATGGCAGTGGTGGGACAGAATGCTCATGTTCTTAGAACTTTCTTCCTACCTATTTTAAATATGACTTAGGATATTGCTTCATTACTATATATCCATTTATCTTCCACTATTTCATAAAATAAATTAAGACTACATAGAAAAAGCAATTTCTTAATACTTTTATTTCTTCATTTCTTTCCTTAGAGATTGTGAGGGAAAGAGTTTGATTTGCTGACAGGTTTTCTGTATGTGTGTACATGTTTGTTATACATGTACAGGAAGGACACAATCTCTGAGTCTAACACTGTAGTCAGTTTTGTGTTCTTTCTTATTTCTTGTGAGAGTTAATTCCATAGTCAAGGCTGAGCCTGTGGAGTGTGTAACTAAGCATCCCTCCTGTTAGTCAACAATTGCACTGAACTGCTGCCACGAAAGGTCAGGGAAGGAGAGCTGATCTCTTGGATATCATGGATCAAACCCTTAGACGGATTTTGGCAGCGGATCAGAGACCTTGAACTGGACACTTCCATCAGCACAATGTGAAAGGGAGAGCAGAAAGATAGAACTGACTACTAAGCAAATTGATTGACAGACCTTGGTGGGGCATCCACACCAACTCCCACCCTGCCTGAGTTACTAGCTGGTGCTTTTTCTGGGTGTTTTTCATTCTTAGAAATATTGAGCAGTAATAATATTGTGTTATATTTTTATTCCTCTTTAATATTCATAGCAAGTAAACACAGATCAAAACAGTACACATAAGCACCAAGGCTATCCAATTTTACTTAACCTGAATATTCTCAGCAGCAAATTGTGTTATCATTTTAACAGTTTTTCCTCTGCAAGTTCACCTTTTCAGATTTTTTTTCTCTTTTTATTATTTTTGTCTTCCTGATGACCCTTATCCATATGATTCTTCAGAGAATCAATCAAAACTCCTTTTCTTAGTGCAAATCAATCAATTTCTTTTGCCTGACAAGGCCTGCTACAAAACTACAAACTACAGTCACAAAGACTCTATTTATGTTTCCTTAACAACATATTTTCCTTTGTTTACCACAAAGAGATTGTCAAATTCTTTAGAGGACAAATACACAGACATCTATGTTACTAACATCTATAATGGGTGTCACTATTGTCTAATTTCTGGTATCAGGCCTGTCTTTAAAAGACCTTCTCTACCTTGGCATACATAGCAATGGTTGGAAAAATTAAACTGTACAGAGATACCACATTTTCTACACATTTCCATAACACTACAGCTATTTAGAGAAAAAATTATCCAGACTCCAATTGTTACTTCCAGATTCAAGCTGTACCACCTCAGATGGGTAGTGTAGAAAGGACAGTTTTCAAGTCATTGCCTTCTCTTCTTTTTGTAATATTTAAAAGAAAAATAACTTTTTCTGCTTTGCAAGGGTGCCTGACACCCAGAGGAAGATGATGGAGAGGAACTGGGCCTCTACCGGCCTTCTTCAGCCTTTAAGGTTAGGTGAATTGAAGGGAATGGCATGAAAAGAGTATAACCTCTGCTTGTGGCTGACTTATTCTGGGCTTTACTCTGACTCTGTTAAGAAAAGTTAAGTTTTTCAGTTTTCTAAAACTTAATGATTTATTATTAGTTTTAGTGGGCTATGTGCCTATTCTTTTCAGAGGAAAGGATTTGATAGGCAACTTCTCAATAACTCCTTATGCCATCTTCCACTTGCAAAAGTAGAGACCAGTAAACAACATTTGAAAACCTATGCATCTCTAAAATTAGCTCTTATAGTTCTTACATGCAAAGAACATTGCTCCAAATCTGCTAAAGAGGAAAATGTACATATACCAGGGCCTATGTTCCTGACTCGATTATGGTGCAATTTGGGGACAGTTGTCTCTTAAATTGCATTAATGGATATTAATTGTTTCATGGGTCTTCCTTTTTTTCTTTGTTTTGACCTATCCATCCCTTTAAAGAGTTAATAGACAAAACTGACAAAAATATGGATGGTCAGTTCAGTGTGGGTGTGTTCCAACCACACATATGGAAGAAATTGCCTTCTAATTTGCTCCACATTACTTTTAAATTTTAAAAGAAGCATATTTTACATCTGTTAAAAGTCCTGGATTGACCACCACTGACACCTGTTCAGTAGTAGTGCAGGCAGCAAAAGGGAAAGTTTTCTTACATCTATTTTTTGGATGTGATTTAACCTTGAGATGATCCACATCTGAAAATGGAAGTACAACCTCTACATCCATTTGGTACTTAAAACTTCTTTTCAAAGAGACAATAACTTTACTGAGTACCCTGAAAAATGCAAAGACTACCATATTTCCTGTTGATTATGGAGCACCACTAATGAAGTGTCATGACTTTAGTCAACAAATAAGAGAGTTGGGCTTAATATGTGGTTTGACTGTGATTTTACTTAATATACTGAATGAATAAAAAAATAGTGTTTCCCATGATTGAAATGGATAATTTTTGACCTAATCTTTCTGATTCTCAGAGACAACTAAAGAATGTACAGTATATGGGCAGGAGTTATTATTACGTTAATCTGACATTTTCTCTGATATTGGACAGGCTTGTCTTATGCTAGGAGAAAGCTACAGCACTCTTAACCCTTGTCCGTATTTTATTTGCTGTGAAGAGGCCAGCTGAAGTTTGGACAATACAAAGAAACACCCATAATTTTTCTCAGTCATTCACATATGCCAAGGGCAGTACTTGTAGGAGGCTGCAGAATTAACAGTGTGAGTAAAAGGTCTTTTATCTGGAATGAATATCCTGGTATTTGTCAAAATTGAAGAAGGGAAAAAAGTCCAGAAATATCGAATATTTTTCATAATCTAAGAAAAGAAGTGATTAAATGCAAAGAGTAGAAATGGAGAAACAGGGTTTTTTTTAAGCTTTTACATAGTATCTCATATTCTTTGAAACTCTTGGTAATGAAGCTACCAACCAAAGTAATCCTCACTATGCTTTTAATATCCTGAGATTTTTCAGAACCGGTCAGTCTCCTAAGAAGTAATAATATTATTCAACATTTCTATGCAGCTAGACTTAGGATGAAATAAGGGATGCCACATCCAAAGTGAAAAATAAATACAGCAAATGTGGAGATCTTTAAGACTATAATAAAAATCATTAAAATGTCTTCCATTTAAGAAAACTGAGTAATTAATATAGAAAAGGCTTTTACTATGTAAAAGCTTATAAGTTTTATAATCAGGACTAAGAGGAAACAACTGGATGTTCAAAATCTGTGTCAGCATTTAGCTTTCAGTATATGAACATCCTGGAAAAAANCCGCTCCTGTTTCCATCCAATTTCAGGACAATGAATACCACTGATGTTAACACTCCCTCCTTTTTTGACTTGTCTGCTTAGAAAAAGTGTCTTAAGATTGACAACCTGTCCTATAAAACACAGCAGAAATCGTGGCAAAGATTATGAAATGATATGTCCTAACACACAAAATTAATCTTCTTGTTTTTTCCATCTCTTGAAATTTTTTTGTCTAATAAAACTTAAAAAAAATTAAAACTAGAACACTAAAACCTGTACTACAGTTTTACATGGAAGCTATCTATTATCACTCATTTTATCTGTATTACTGATCCCCAATCATACACAGCATTTTGCACGTGTATCTAGTCTTTCTTCCATGAGGAGTACAAAATTGAAATCTTGAATCTGAATGCTATGTAGTCTTGAGATTAGGAACTCTGAGAGGAATAGCAGGAATATATTTTGATAGGATGAATTAAAAAAAGAGTAGGAAGAAAGATGGCATATCAATGTCAGTGTTTTCAAAGAAAGGTTAACTTGACAATTATTTGCAGCAAGCATATAACTTCATGTTCTTTCTAAGAGTTTTGTGGAAGACCAGTGAGATACTGTAGATAATGTTACAGCACAATTGAGAAGTTACCCTCTTGCAATGCTTATTCACTTGCTGATTAGAATTCTAAAACAGCAGAAAGTTTATGAGGTAAGAAATAAGTAAGCTCATGGTCATCTGTAACATTATACCAGATTAATTTAGATTTCTTGAACACCTCACTAAACATTACAATAAACAATTATTGTTTATATTCAGTACTTCTAATTACATAAAAAAGATAACAAATGAAGAACACTGCAGGCTTCTAAACTTGTGGGAAGGGAAAAATTATTATTTTCAATTAATTATAGGACATGACTTCAGTGAACCACTTACTACCTTGATGCTCCTTGATGTTCCTAGGTTATTTCACTAGGTGATTTGTGTATTATGCTGTTGAGATCCTTCACTTCAATACTGTCAATAAATTGAAAACTACTCTAAAAGTAGGAGAAAAAGGAGAAAAAACATAAATATGGAAGATAAGAAAAAAACATGAAATAAACAGAAGTGAACAAGGAAAGCAGATGTAAGATAGAGTTGAATCTTAAGGCCAATTTATGTTTAAATTAGAATCAAATAAACATCAAAATATTTTACAAAGGACATCTGGGCATTGAAACTGGATTGCATGAGAAAATTTGTTTTCCATTGCTTGGATTCAACATGAACATCATTGCTGTTCCTGAATTGCTTCTGAAGATTGGCTTTTGTATTGTAATGGAATTTGCAAATATGGCTTACTACATAAAATTAGAGCTGTTATACTGTCCCATATGGTTTTATGCTAATCTATAAGGAGTTTACTCTGTGCCCATGAGACATAGAAGGTCCTGGCCACTGATGCCCCACAGTCTGTTCAGGGATGGAGGTTTCTTCTTATCCTTATCAGCAAAGCAAACAAACAAAACACACACAAAACAAACACAAATCCCTGTCTGGTTCTTTCTGCATATTCTTATAGAAGAAGATGTCAACTAAAAACATCAGTTTAAAAAACTCCAAATACTAAGATGCTTAAAATAAAAAGAAAATCCTGATATTCAGCTGTTCTTAAGATCTGTTATTATTCAATATGATGAAGTCCTTTATCAAGATCTATATAAACAGAACCTGATGGATCTTGTCAGACTAAATTATAAAAATTTCAGCAGAAAGAAAAAAAGAAAACAAGTGGATATTTCCACCTTTTCTGCTTGTGATAAAAACCAGTATGTTTTCTGTATCTGAAATTAAGATTACTAGAAAATCAGTTCACCTGTACAGACTTGTTTCTTGGTATATAACTGAAAAAAGTTATATAAATGTCATATATATGTCATTTAAAATGACAGTTTAGTGCTGAATTACAGCTACTTTTGTGTGACCACTATGGAATCTATTTATCTGTGTAAAATACTTTTATAACTTATAAAAAATAATATTTTCCTTTCTCTGGTTCATTTATCAGCGGAAATATCAGATAACCAAACTAAAAGCAAAATCTGTGTCCATTGGTTGAAACTTACAAAACTGTACTCCCTTTTTATAGGAAAAAATCACCTATATGTATTCCTGTTGTAAATTTTCAATTTAGGTGCTATCTATGCACAAAAAAAAGATTCCTTTCACAAAAAAATGGAAACTTCAGAGGTGTTTAGAGTAAGCTGAAATATCCCTCGAGAAAATATAATCTAGCATATGTCAACGTCAAGTAAGATGATCCAGCTGTATGTTTTGTGATGATGGGAACACTGAAAATTAATCAAAGATAGGAGCAGTGTTACAATTATATTTTTTGTCAATTGACACATCACTATGTTTGAAATTTTATACTAATTTCTTTCAGTTTCTTGTAGAGTAAGAAAACAGGAGCATAATCACTTTTGTCTGTACTAACATGAAACAACAATACCTTTAAACTTGTCATCCAGAGAGACACAGTCAACAAAAAGTTCACATTTTGTCAGAATCAGGAGTGGAAACAAAAGTTCCTAATGAAATTATCTGTTTACAAAATGCTAAGTGAGGGAAACTCTTGGAAAACTGCCTTAAATCCAATTCTATTTTATATGTAGCTTGGAAAGCTGTCACCTGAAGTTCACCTGAATGCAGTGACGTGATTTTTCAAAAAAACCCAACAAAATTAAACCTGAATTAAAATCTGTTTAACTCCCCCATCCCCCTTCCCTTCAACTTTGCTATGGCTGTCTAAATAGCCCAGGAGAGATAAATCAAAGCCTGAACTGTAACCTTACACTTATATACTTGTTAAGTGACTTTTTTACGGTCTGTTATTGCTAGAAATTGGATCGCTTTTAAACTAATGTTGTCTGGCGGGCAGAAGTGAGTGAAATCGCAAAGCCTGGAGGAACACTAATTACTTGTTTTAATTAGCAGCAACTTTCACTAGAGTATAATCTCCCTACAGGCCACTTTTTGGTAGGTGTGGAAAATTAAAAAAAAAAAAAAATGGTACATAGAAACAAACCAATAATTTCTTATTTATTCCTAAATGAGAGCTGTGCTCTTATTCAGGTGTAGGCATAGGCTTTAGAGGGAGCTGCTCACTCCAGGGGGAGTGGCGCCTGCGGCACTGGCTGCTTCACTTGGAGACCTTTGGCAATCAGCTGCACAAAACAGTCCCTTATTTTATGCCACTAGATAATAAAAGTGCTCCTTTTGTTACATTTCCTCCCTTTAAACGGACTTAATCCTCTTTTCAGTTCAGCCTGTAGTGAATTCCTCAGGGACATCTCACTTGTCATGAGACCTGCAATGGCCTGCTTGGCAAATCTTTCAGCTTTTTTTGAATTCCTTGGGTTTTTTTTCTATTTTCCACATTAAATCTCACTTCTCATTCCCCTCCACATAGGGCAACCTCCTTAATGGTGGCAGAGAGATGGAAATTCCTCCACTGCCCCCTGTGCCACCATTTTGTTGCTGAGGGACAATTGCCAGTCCAGAAATCAAAGCTGGTTTTCAGCAGGTGGTCACACTGAAAGTCATGGGCTGAGGAGTGGGCTACAGGGAGCGTGACTTCTGCAGCAAATTAAGTCATCCGTGAAACATTTCATTTACAGGGAACTGGATTTATGGCTAGTTTTAACACCCAAAAGAACTGGAATACAGGTGCTCCTCGTGGAGAGAACGTGGGTTTGTGTGGCTAGGCCATCAACACAGATAATTATTTTTTGTTCATAGCAAGTGACAAAAATTTTGTGGCAGAAGTAAAGAACAAGTACCTCTGTTTTGATAATTGCTTAAAAAAGGGCTAGAAAAAATACTAATATCTTAGGTGAGATAAACAGGGCCAGGAGACCAGGCTGCTTTTGTATTGCCTTTATTAAGAAATCAGCTCTGGGGCGGTGCTTGAGGGGTCGCACACACTGCCACTGCTCCCTCAGATGAGGCAGAGGAGAAGGAGTGCAGGCAGCTTTGCCCAGAAGCAGAGATGGGACTTCCATCCTCATGGGAGTCCTCAGGAAGGAGGATCAGGAAGTCCTCAGGAAGTCCTCAGGAAGCTCATTGTCCAGGGGTGTCATGTCTTTCCAGGTCTACTTTGGTCAGGGCAAATCTTTCAAAAGTTTGATGGAGAGACAGCTCTGTCTTGTCTTGACACAGTCCTGTGGTTGGTTTTGCAAACTTTGGCTCGGGCTCGTGGCTCGAGAAGTATCTCTTTTTAAATTGAGGCTTTTCGGCATTAATTTTCATATTCCGTCTTTCTCTCCATTGTCCTTTTTTGTCTGTCGCTGTTTTTCCAGTCGCTGTTTTTCCCGTCTCCTCCGCCACCGTTTTGTGAGGGCAGTGGCAGTTTTACCCGGTGGAATGATAGGGTGAAAAGGAATTAGAGAAACACTGGGGATAGGGGATA
>VYXF01005022.1:901-13439 GCA_013397295.1 Polioptila caerulea
CTGTCCTGTGCTCCAGTGAATCTGTATGGTCTTTTTCAACATGAAAGAAGAGATCAGACCCTGGGTTCTAAGGCAGAGTTGGTTTATTTCAGTTTGAGCTGTGTGCCACCAGAGAGGACCCTAACCAAGAAATCCCTGAGCCTTTATACCCTTATAGGCTGTGCACTCAACCTTCATGCACTCATCACATGCCCTGCATAAGCCTCTTAGTCTTATGGTGATTTCTGGTCTGGGGTCTTCTAACACCTCATTGGATTTTCCATTTCATGTGCCATTAACTGCTCTTTCAGCTTGGGGCAGTCTTGGGGCCCTCCAGGGTCTCAGCCCTTACTTGAAGATAACCAGGTATCTCTGTTTACTCCCCTGCCTACCCATTAATTTAACAGAGTTCATTTAAAGTTCATCTATGCTAAATTTTGAGCAGGGCCCCCTCATGCTAAGCTGAAAGCAAGTTACAATTAAACGTACACAGGTAAATTTCTAATATTCTATAAGTAAACTTATTTTAATCCCCAACAATAAACTCCTAGTTTACATCTAGCACCTGGTTTACAGTGCAAGTTCTGCCTGTCTCAAGGCCACACAAGTCATCTCAGCACCCTTGTTCACTGTCTTATTCCCTTTTAATAGGGATCTTGGTGCTTCTATTTGAGTCAGTCTGGTGTATGTCATTTATGTTACTCTATACTCTGCTGTGATACCCCCACCTTGTAACCAATCACATGCCCATCCACAAAGAATCAGAAGGGGAAATCTTGCACTCTCTCAAGCATCCTTCTCCATGTCTTAGGGGATGACCTGATGCACCCAACTGGGAAGTCACTGTGGTCTGATATGGACAGTTGTGAGCTGGTATGTCAAGGGTAAGAGTGGAACATATGTACAAGACATGACTTTGGTAAATATATGAAATTTGGATAGGGTAAACCCACCAAATTCCTTGTACTTGGCTTGACACCAGAAGTTCAAGCCAATCCTGCCTCTATTTGTCTTACCTAAGGACTGGGGACCTTTCTGGCAGGTCAAATATCACTGTTTTGAAGCATTTGAGTATGATACTTTTAAGAGGCAATACCACACTACTGACAGAATGAGAGGGTAAGAGAAACAAAAGTAAGTAAGCCCTGCTTGTATATAATAGGTAGTAATTTATAATTATGCAGTGAAATTATGCAAATTGAATAAGTCTCAAGTGTATCCAGGCAAGCTGTAAAAATGTGGTTTACAATACGTAGTATGCTTCTCAATACTACGCTTCATGAATATTGTTGTATGGCTGCCTCTGACAGCATTAAACACTTCAAAATATATGTATATTTTGCATATGGGCAGAAATTGACAGGCACACTAGGCAATGAAAGAGCAATAGCATACCTTATATCTTACAAGTGTCAACAAAACTTTTGACTTGATTATTTCTACTAGCTGACTTTTGCATTCAAACAAGAGTCTGTCTAATTATCCTTGCTGAGCACACCAGATTACGACTTCCATTGTTGCATTGCATGCCTATCATTTTTGTTTCAAACACAATGAAATGTATATGGAATACTGCAATAAGTTACCACTTTGCTAGGAGTAGCTCTTGGAAAATATAAAAGAAACCTCTATGATGGCAATACGTAATGCATTACAATATGTATGTAGACATTATATCTACATGACTAGGAAAAAAGAAAACCCTATGTATGAAACAACAGATTTCATTACTTCAGTCTATACCTGCTTTGGACAGTATATACACTTCTACAGCTTGTGAAGGCAGAGGTTTTTGTGTGATAGACACAAACATAACTGTAGTATAAAATGGTATTGCTATATTATATATAGTTAGAGCTACACACAATTCTACACAGCACATCACATTTTGGGCTCCAGCAGATTGAATTTTGGTTTTCTGTAATACATCATTGATGAATGAAAATTTGTCCCATCTTAAGCAGCTTCTTCAGCGGAGCAATCAATGCCTGCATAAGTAAATTTCTCGTATAGGGTAGTGTTCACATAGGTCTGGAAAGAAAATAAACAGAGAAGGTGTGATACAAGGTACATTACCTCAAGAACCCTAAATAACATTGAAATTATGCATAATTTAATTATTTATATAATTATAAATATATATATATATATTTATATAAAATAGTGTATTATTCTTACCTTCCTGTCTTCTAACATCCTGTTCAGTGACACTAGTATCTGAGCAAATGATGGTCTTTCATATGGTTTCTCTTTCCAGCACTGTCTCATTAGGTCATACCTTTAAAAATCCAACACCAGCATTTGATACATAGATACATAGGTGAAAGTTACAAATTTTTGATAATTTAAGATTTTCCACATTCCACTTTTCAGAGGGAAATGGATTTATGCATAGATGAATTTACATTTTCCATAATTGGTTGCTATCTGAAAACAAGTTTCTTTTACTCTGGTATAATCAAAAAGCTCTGTTTGAGCTAAAACCCTGGCATGTTGTGTAAAGAACAGGATAACTGGCTGGGAAAGTATTCATGGAAAATTAACAGAGAATGCTGTGTACAAAAGGACTTGAGCACTTTTACAATTTTTTTAATGTAGTTTTTTAGATTTTGTGCATTTTTTAGATTTTTTAATGTAATTTTTATATTTTCCAGTAAAATAATTACTTATTATTAGTTTCTTGTAGAAATTATCTATTTTCTATAGCTGAGGTTGTGTTATTCTGTTCCTTTTTGGTTTTTTTCTGAGGCAATACTCACACTTCATCATCACAGTTGAGAGGCTTTTCCAGTCGGTAGCCTTGAGGGAGTTTTTCATATAGTTCTGCACATGTCATTCCACAATATGGTGTTCCACCTAAAGTTTAACCATTGTCGTGGACAGAAGCGGTTTTTAATAAAAGGAAATTTAACTTCGTAGTAGAAATTGAATAGTATGACTGACATAGTAATAGATAAATTAATCCAATATTTGGGGATATTTTGCAACTACATTTTTATTGTTAATGCTTTCTTACTGCTTGATGCGCAAGATAAAGAGAAAGATAAAGCTAAGTGTCAATTTTCTCATCTGTGGGACTGGCCTAATTTTCTCTACCAATCTGAGGGTCAGGATCTGATTGTTTTCAAAGTGTTTCTTCAATAGCGTTGATGTCACTGAGGAAGTCATTCCTTCATTAGCATCATAATAATAATATCTAGTTTGGGCTCATGGAGCTCTTACTGTCAGCTGGTTTTGCCCCTTTCTGCAGGTATTTGGTTGCCTAGACTCGTGATTTTCCACACTGCATCCATATCTAGTGGAAACCCATTTAGTAAGGAAAGCCAGGAACAAATCAGAAATCCAGAGCTCTTGATCAGTCTGGTCAGCAATGTGCATCTCAGTCAGTACCATTCCTCACCAGCAGACCACAGGGCACAACTCCAGGACAAATCACAAGAGAGGACTAACACAGTGATTTTGAGTGGTGCAAGGCTGTATCACAATCATGATGGGTAGAGGTGTCTGCAGAAATGAACTCTAAATTTTATTTGAAGTTTTATGTTCTAAAATTTTCTTCATGGATTTGGAATAGGAGGTGATCACTCCCCCTTCCTGCAATATCATTAAAATATAAATCTTGACTTAAAATGCAGGAAAGCTGAGGAAGAGCCACCCATCAAACTCAAAACATGTTGTATTAAGTCCATATATCATATGATATCCTGGAGTTTGTATTTAGGTATGGCTGGGGTTTTATAATGTAATGAAAACATGGTCATTATGGTTCTTTCTCGTTTAAAATGGTACCTGAATTGAAAATTTGACAATTACATTTCCGAGCATACTGAACCTAAATAAAACGTAGCCGAATAAAACAGAAAGAAAATTGAAATCTATTGTAAAGCAATAGTTTTAAAAAAACTATAGAGCTGCCTTGGCACAGACTGTTTATTTGTGCAGTACAACATTCAGATACTTACCTAAACTAACAATTTCCCATAAGAGGACACCATATGACCATCTGCAACAGACAGATATTATGAAGTGCAACAATAATTCAACAGTAATTAATATTTTTAAACAGTGGGTAGTTTTGCTAGTGTTCAGAGAACACAGAGAAATGTGATATGTTTTTCTGTATTTTTTTACAAAGTCTTGTATAATGATGGGACTTGTAGAATCAGAAAGCAGGAACATTAGCAAAATTAATTCACTCTGAGTCAACCAGTGACCTTTATCAGAATGTGAGCTTTCAACAAATACTGTAAATACAGAATTGCTTTTCCAAACACAACTTCTAGTTTTCTAAATAAAGTAGAGATTTCTTCTGGGTTTCCCAAATATTCATGAGGTCTCCAATTTTGAATGAGAAGTACAGCTAAAGTAGTGGGGCACATCAAAGTAAGTTGTGAACACAGAACTTGATCAGACTCTGATGAAGAAATATGAATAACTTTTTTCTTATGGGTTTTGTTTTTTGTTTCCATTGCCCACTCATGCTGACATGACTACTGAGTATTTTGAGTTAGGAGTTGATGTCTCATGCTAGCTGTCAAACTTTCCTTGATATGAAAAAAATTTATTTGTTTAAAAAATGCCACTTGAACACATACTTACACATCACTATTTGTGGTGTAAACGCTGTAATTCAAAGATTCTATTGCCATCCATCGCACTGGAAGCCGTCCCTGGAAATTATTAATGAAAGTTTTTTTCAGTTCTTAGTATTGCAATATTGTAATTTGTATGCTGACAATTGTTCTGTGTTATCTTAATGAGAACTGACTTTATGCAAGTAAACTTTATTAAGTAAATAAACTTACTAAAATTTTTACAGAAGTTTTACAGTTTTACAGTGCATTTTACAGAAGAAATTATTTATTGTGAGAGTGGAGAGACACTGGAACAGGTTGCCCAGAGAAGTTGAGGATGTGGGAGTGTTCAAGGCCAAGTTGGATGGGGGTCTGAGTAAACTGGTAAAGTGAAAGGTGGGGTTGGAACTAGATGGTCTTTATGGTACCTTTCCAAACAAATAATTTCCTTATCCGATGATTATATGATTTGCTTCCCAAAGGAATAGTTTGCATGAAAGCTAATAAAAAAATTAGCCAATCAGCAACAAGGTGAAATGTAAACAATATCTAAGATGATGCATTGGACCATCCTGTTGCCTTGACAACACAGTGCTGTTGCTGGTCTATAGCTGCATGATGCTTACTGCCTATCTTCCTCTTTCAGATCATCCAAAGCATTAGCTCTGGGCACATCCTGATGTACGTCTGGTTGCCTTCTTGCTAACTTTGGCCTTGTTCAATAGAATTAGACCGGCTTTACTCATCTATTTTACTGCCATCCATATTCATAAAAATAATTTTAAATTACATTTTATATTATAGAAATGGTATAGGATGCATCAACAAGTAGATGTATTTATGTGTATATTAATAAGCATGTATACTTGACATGTTAATTAATAAAATTTAAATAATCAGTTCTGTAATACCCATAAGTTTGCATTTTTGTTCATATGAAAACACAGATTAAGAAATAAGAAAGCAAAATTAAGAAAACAGACTGTATCAAATTGTTTTGATCCTTACCATGGTCTTCTTAACGTAAACTTCTTGACCTCTTGACAAGCCAAAGTCAGCTATTTTTGCAACATAATTTTCTCCAACCAAGATGTTTCTTGCTGCCAAATCTCGATGAATAAACTAAAATAATAGTAATAGTAATAATGATGATGATAATAATAGTAATAATAATGTAAAAAAAAAAAAGGAAACAGTATAATTGAGTTTTACACATATTGTTTAACAGCTATATTGAAAATTACAAACACTTGGAATAAGAACAAAGAAATTGGCTTGGTTTTTCACAATCAAGAATATTTTAAGCTTTATCTGAAAGTGAAAGCAGTTAATTACCATGTTGTTTTAAGTTTTAATACCTCTTCCATGATTCCCCATGACAGAGTATTTCATAGGTTTAAATGGAGACAACAAAATAAATCTCATTCAGTGTGTGCTATAGAAGTTAAAATAAAAAATTAATTTAATTAAAGGGCATATTCCCTGGAAAAGTGTTTTTCATGTTGTCATTGGGTCGTGAATTGAAGACTGACCTGTTTCTGGCTCAAGTAGTCCATCCCTCTGGCAACATCTGCTGCAAAATGCAGAAGTTGCTGAGAAGAAAGTGTAGATGCAGTACTGTTGGCAATAGCAAATGCTGGGTCTGTCTCTAGTACTCTGCTTTTCCGAAGGAAGTCCAGTAAATTGCCATGGGGGGCATATTCAATAGCAAGGTAAAGATATCCTAACAAAACATCAGTTAGTGAGCATATCACAAAGTAAGAGATGGTCAGTTACAGTCTCTGGAAATTTACACTACCTTGAGTGAAAAAAGGAAATAAACATAAAACAGACTGGAGGGAAATGTCAAAGGCTAATTTCTAGGTGTAGGGGAGAATTTAGAGCCAGTGTTGAACATAATTTCTGGAGCATTAATGTGGGCTCATAGTTCCAAATACAAGTTTATCTTTCCTTTTAACAAATGTTGTACACAAGCCTGCTAGTATTTCTCTGGACTGTGAGAGGGTTTTTTAAATCTAATTTTTAAAGTACAGGCATCCAATAATGTCTTACCCCTATGTTCACATGCTCCCAAAAGATTTATGATGTTAGGATGATGACCAAGTTTACAAAGAACTTCAAGTTCTCCAGCAAAATCTCTGTGATCATCTTTTGAGGCATACTCTGAAAATAAAAAAAAAGCACTCATTTATGTTTTAATTTAAACTGAATTTATAACAATATTTTTTTAATTATGAGAACTCTAAGTTGCTTGGATCACTACTGTCTCAACTCCAGTAGAAAGAGAAAACTGTAAGGTACATTAGCAATTACAGAAAAAGGTAGGGTTTTTCAACCAGTGGAAAAGAATGTGAGAAGTGAGTGTAGAAGTGATCTGTGGAAAAAGGAAGCATCTTTATACACTCTGTCACTCTCCCTTTTACCCAAGAGTGTAAAATGTTGTAGCAGATCTTATGAAATTAGCTGCTTAAAAATCCTTCCATATGTGTGCTGTTGATTATTTCTGCCTGTATGCGGACCTTAAAACACTTAAAAGCCTTTTTCAATTTGCCTAGATCATGATCTAGTGAATTACAATAAAACACATACATTCTTGCAATGTTGTAGGTATTGTAGCTCTCTCTGGAACGTAACAGCTGTCATGGCCAATGAATAAAGAGAAAATTAATGATCCGCATGGCATGTGTATATAAAGATGCATAGATGCTGTTGTCTGAATAGCTAAAGTGAACAAAATGAACAAATGCTGTGCCCCAAGACTAGCTCTCAGCTCCTATCTATCCAATGCACCTTGTCTTGCAGGTGAACCCACCTGAAGTTCATGCTTCTATGAATTGAGAAATATATGATAGTTAATCAGCCACTGAGGAGAAATAGAAACCAACTTTACCCAGTAGAAATACAGTCGCTGGCAAATCCTGGCACAGTAACACCCAATAAAATTTAATTAGCAATTTTGAATATTTATTTTAGCTATTGAAGAGTGATATTAAACATTTTGTATGACAGAAAAACACTTGGAATGCACAATCAAAAAAACTTTGTGATCTCAGAATCCCTGGTCTTTACTACCTTTCATCCTTTTTATTGCAGCATCCATACGTAAGCCATCTTTCTTAATGCGTGCTTTCAGGACTTGCCCGAAGTTACCTTCCCCAATGACATCTTGAAATTTTATGTCATTCCATTCAAGAACTGGATAGATAGTAGGATCTGGACTGTTTTTTGCTTTCCTGCTTAGAGTGAGAGTACCTGAGTTAAACTGCAGAGCTGGCTCTTCCCTCTGGAACAGAGTTAAGCAAATGACATTAGCTGTGATTTCTACTTCACTGAGCAATACACTGATTACATTTCCCAAATACCTATACTTACTCACTCTCACACACACACACACACCCACACCCACACACACACACACACACACACACACACACCCACACACAGAGCTCAATCCATCTCTTACATACACAGGAGTGAATATATTAGACAGTTATACTTACTTTAACTGCAACAAACAGTTCTGCCCAGATCCACAAAATTAATCAGGCTTCTAATTTGTGTGGAAGTATCTTTTAGACCGGGGCTTCCTGAACAGTTTTATAATAATTTTGAAGATGAAGGGCATGGGCAAAAATAATGTGATAAAACTGACCTCAAAACCAGCTACAAGCAATTCGGTTTGAGATCTATCTCATATTAGGCTTACCTAAATTTTGTGTTGCTCAGGCTCAGTGGGAAAGGTGAGGCAAGAAGAAGCAAGGAAATAAAAAGAGGAAATTATCTTCCTCCATACTTAAGGAGACATCTCTTCAGTTACACATTCTCATGAAATATTGCTGTGGGAAAAGTTTTAGGACTAGGAAACAAAGCTATTCTGTGTGGCCTGCAGACTGACCATGTCATTGGGTGAGCCCCCCACACCTGTTTATGAAACAACCTATTTAGATACATATGAAGGAGCTCTTTATGCCTGCGTCATGCTGCCCCACAGGTTCCCCTCTGAAGGCAGAGAAAAGCACCAGAAAGCAGAGTGATTAAGAGGCTGCAGCAGGATACAAATACATACATGTGTATTGAGAGATATCTCCATGTGATGTTAAAACCTTCAACAATTTTCTTAAGCCAAAACAATGATGTTGCCATTGATAAATCCCTGGTGTACTGTCCCCAGGTTGAAACTGGATGAGCATGTATCATCAGCTGCTGGTGCTCCAAAGCGACATTAAATATTTCACAGTTTTCAAAATTAGGCATGACTTCATATAGGCAGAACAGGCTCCTCAATTCTGTCTGGCTTGGTACTTGTCATACGCAAGTGTGACAAGGTAGAAGAAGGAGCACAGCAAAAGGTCTGCAAACTGTTTTTGAAGTCAAGTTTTATACCTGCTCGCCTGTAACTGTGATGGCTTTAGCTTTGGGGTCACTAGTAGAGAAGCTTTAAAACAGTACTAATAGCACAGATAAAGAGAAGACAGGAAAAAGAAATTGGAAGTAAAAGCTGGAAAAGATGAGCTAAAGTTAATAACCAAATGGACACAGGAAAACTGGAAACCCACCACCACATTTTGGAAAGCCTGAGCCATTCGACGCTGGAAGTTGGCTCGCTTCAGCTGCAGCATGATGAGAAAGGCCAGGAGAATTGTTACACAGGTCATCCCTGCAGAGCCAAGGATAGCAATAAGCAGCATTTTGCCTCCTTTTGTTTCATATGGAGCTGTTGAGGAAAGTCATAAGAATTCATCATCATTTCCAGTTTATTCTGAATTTAGCAATATATTAGCAATATGTAACTGAATACTCCTGTCTTGTAAATTGTTTACAGACCTAAGGATACATTTTTTTGTTTTTGAAAAATGTCAGGAACATTGGATGCTCTGTATTTCAGAAGTATGAGCACCTGCATATTCTGTTGAATTCAGTCAGAGCAGAGATGAGGCCACATTCAGTGATCTAATGGATTTGCTATATGCAGCTCCTTTAATTTTTGAGTGACTCGGCCCTTTTTAGTGGATATACACAAATGGTGCATGTTGTCACTTCATCAATACCATGCAGTGAACTAAGAATTAAATTTTGGTGGTGCTGTGTTGTGTGTCAAAAGTAAGAGCAAAAGAAAATTCAGATTAAAAAATTAGTATTACGACAGTGTCTTAGCTAACTAGTTTATAAAATCAGTCCTGTTTTGTGCAAATCCAGTGCAGTGGATTTGTTGCTGTGGAACACACAAGGACACACACGGACACACTTTCTCATGAGAAGGCTAAAAACTATTTATTAAAACTTCTGACTCCGTATTTATAGTATTTCCACACAGACCAGAGATTGGAGGAGAAGGTTGACACCTTTCCCATCCCATTGGTCAGGACAACTACCCATCAGTTGTTTTTTCACACCAGGAGAAAGAATGTCAACAACCTCGTCTTAACATAAACATGCTTCTAATTATAACACCTGTGTGTGAGAAAGAACCAAGAACTATGAAAACATTGAGTTAGAAAGTGCATTAGGAAAGCTTGAAAATTCAGGGTGACAGTGGATTAACTAACCTTTAGTTTCTGGAAGAGTCTTCAGTTCAAATGATGTGTTCGGGTTGCTCAAGCCAATGTTGTTCTGAGCATTAATCTGAACCTGGTACACAGTGTCTGGCTCAAGGCCCTTGAGGTGATATTGAGTAATGCTGGTGTTCTTTATGATAATATCAATGCGGTTGTACTCAGTCTTGCCATAAATTTTGTAGCTGATGATGATGGAGGAGATGGAATGACCCTCGGCAGCTGTCCAAGAGATGACTGAGGATGTGTCTGTGGTGTTAGAAAACCTGATGTTGTTTGGTGCAGGAGGGATTCCTGAGAACAAACACAAACACACAAGGCATTGGCGTGTATATCCACCTCTTTCTCCTTTCCACAGAGAACAAAACATTTTCCTCGGTGCTTTTGCTGTGTTAAACAGAATTTGTTGATGAGCTATAGTAACTGAATGCAATAATTTTATAATCTTGATGTGCTGTTATCCTTGTAGCAGTATTCCATACTTCCAGCAGAGGTTGGAGTGGCACTCAATATGCTGTCTTGGATGAAGATACACATTCTCTGAACTGTATGCAAGCACACCATATTTGCTTTCAGATTAATGCAAAAAGGATTAATTTCTTTCTATATTGAATCATCATTCCCTCGTAATTCGCATGTCCCGTATTTTGACTGCTTCAGAGAGCAATTACCTGTCAGGCTGTTAGAAAGAAAGGAAATTGATAATATTTCCAAAAATCTAATCAGAAAACCACCAGCAGGGGTGAGTGCAACACTTGTAGACGCAGCCATGAGTACTAAGCTAAGTACCTTCTCCTGGAAAACAGTACCCTTATGTGTTTCTCAGTGCAGTTCGGTGTCAGAGCTCCAGGAAGTGGAGAGTCCCATGACAGCCATCGATACTTCCACTATACATGTAGGACTTACATGACCTGTAAGGAGGAAGAAGCCCACCTTTGCACTGTGTGGTGAGGCAAGTGTCACCCATCAGCCATTCATAGGGACAGCTGTTCAGATGGTACTTCATTCAGATAGGGCATTGGTTGTGGTGTTGTGAAAGCACACTGCCCACACTCAGGGAATTCAAGGGCGGTCTTCAGTTGCAGCACACTTAACTACTCTTTGCTCACAGGGGTTTTACCTTGCATTGTATCTTCTCTTCTTTAAGTGCTGACTATTTCTGTATTGTCATAGCTGAACTGAGTAACAAAAGAGCTTGGAGTAGTGAACTCTGATGGCTCATCATTCTGAGGAGGAAAAAAACGCTACTTGTGTCAGAAGCACGAGTCGCGCTGAAATGAAGATGTGGATTCTCAAGCTTGTTTTCCTCCATTTAAAAAAAGACAAACCACATTAATAGCTCCTGACAATTTCCAGCAGAACAATTCCTTCAGATGCTGGGCTTTCCAAATAATAGCAATAACAACCACAATCAATTATCAGGAACTAAGTGTTACGAAAATAAAGGATTACATTTAATGTAGTCATCAAGTGACAATTAGTCTGATCACTGGGGGTAACATGAAGAATTAAACAGAAGGATGTGAATCAGCACTTACTGTCACTGAAAGTCCATGCATACAGATAGTTGCTCCATTCTCCTTGGGACCTGGTGTTCACCCGTACCCTGCACATGTATTGCTGTCTAGGCTCAAGATCTTTAATGATCAAGGTGGACATATTTCCTGGCACTTGAGTAATAACACTGCTCTCATCACCGTTGTCATTCACGCTCTTCCTTTCCACTTCAACACGAATATCATCCTCTGTCCTCAGTGTTAAAGGATGCCATGACAAATTCAGTGATGTCATACTTTTTGGAAAGAGAGTGATACCTTCTGGTGGAGGAAGACCTTGGAAAAGCCACAGTGAAACAGGGAACAAGATTTCATGTCTGGTATCTAAGCTAAAATAGGGGTACCAGTTATTCCCAACCACTTTCCCCAGTTTGGGGTGACATAGGGTAATTCTCTCAGCCATCCCACATAATTTGACAGAAGTTACATCTAAGAGGTGTTGATAGTCCCACAGCATCTTATCAACAGATGATGTGCCAATAAAATGGTATCTTCAATGAGCTGGTGTTGCAGATGCACTTTTTAGATGTGAGAAGCCAACAGTTGTTGTCTTGCTAGATAGGTCCTGGTGCAATCCTCATTTATTCTGTATGTCTGTATTCAGTTTGGGATCTATCCTAAATGGACTAAAAAATTTCCTGCTTATTAAAACATCTTCATTTTTAAAGTAAATTGATCTAACACTAAGAGGAAGGACAGCAAAAAAGTGATTTTTATCTCCAACTCTGCTGCATAGCCAGCCAAAAAATATAAATTTTCCCTTCCCAGATCCTTCATCTCTAAATCAGGGAAAATAATAGCTCTGCCTTTTTCTGGTTTTCTTCACCTCTGTTTTTGATTTGGTTTTTTTCCTTTTCCTTCCTTTTTTTTTTTTTTT
>VYXF01005022.1:16983-35468 GCA_013397295.1 Polioptila caerulea
TTTTCTTTTTTTAAAATATACCTTGATCACATTCCAGTCCCATCCATCCTGTGGCACAAGAACAACCATATGGATCTGGTAGACAGAACATATAATTTCTGCAGCCATAACTTTCTTTACAGGTCTCTTCACATGTTTTGCCAAATGTGTTGGCTCCGCAAGCTGTTGAAAGGAGAGAGGGAAAGAATAACACAACAACATTGTCCATGAAAGAGCTAGTGCTTCTAGTGATATTGCCTTAAGCAAGAGAAAACATGAATTTAAATTTAAAATAGCACTTTGAGCATTCAAATACTAGATATTAACAACCGCAGCAAATTAAGCCACAGCTGTTCTAATAGTCAAGTACAGGTAGCAGAAACAAATTTCTCACTGTGAGGATCTGTCAGCCAAGCACCCTTGCTTTAGATCTGTGGGGACAGAGATTCAGCAATAAATTCTGTTCATAAGCCTTTTTAATGTAAAACAGACAAGCAGTGCCATGAAAACAAAATATTTTTCTTAGCAGTTAATGCATGCAAAACTGCGGATGTCAAGGTTTTGCTTCTATGATAAGAGCAGGGCTATGCCAGGGTGGTTCGGGTGTCAACTATTCCAACAGCTTAGCTCTTGTATTTGCAGTGCTGCAATTCAGTCAAATAAAAGGATACATATTTAGCAATGAACCCAAAAGATGATTGGAGAATTCAAAGCAATGTGATGACAGCTCTGGTTTTTCCAGAATCCAAACTACTTGCCACAGACAAGTTTTGCACAAACAGACATACACTGTTGATATCCCGACAGAGACAAAGCACCCTGTGAGCACATTAGCAGCTTCTTCAGAAGCAGACAGGGAATCTCTAGCATATTTCCTAGTGCCAGTGTATCCTAAAGATGTCCTGGACTACCACGCATTTAAGTTAGCCAACAGCACTGAGAATACTCATTTCAAGGGAATCATAGGACAGCCCAGATCAGAAGTGACCTCAAAAGATCATCTGGTCCAGCCTTTTGTGAGAAAAGGAGCCTAGAAGATACTAGGTAATATACTGTCCAAGTGCATATTGATCAAGAAAAATTTGAAACATTCATCTTTCCCAGCAACATTATCTCAACGAGGAGAAGTAAAAGAGAAATTAAGTCACAACTGCAGGAACTGCCAGAACAGAATTCAGGGTTCATCTCACCAACTCAGTCCTGTCTCTAGCACCAGCTGTAAATGTTGTGGCTTTCAAGAGCAAAGCAAGGCACTCCATAAGATGCTTCCCTCAAAAACATTCCAATTTCTGTTACTGAGAACAAATTATTAAGCAGTCATATTAATATGAAATATTAATGAAAATATTATTTACTTACCTTTCTCACATGTTTTTCCCATAAAACCTGGAGGACAGATGCATTCCCCAGTATCTTCATGACAAATGCCATTGTTTGTGCAGGAAGGGCAGTGGAAGCTACAGGAAGGGCCCCATTTCTCAGCTTCACATCCTTTTTTGGAAAAATATAATGACATATTTGTTGTTTTCTTATTCAGTAACCTATCAAGTTGTAATATTCTTTTTAGAGCAAACAGTAAAATACATAAAAGTACCATGAAACCCCACACTCCAGCCAACTGGACCACTGTAGTTAGAAAGGTAGCAGTAGCTTCAAAATCCAAATTTGGGGCATTACATTTATTCATTCACAACTCCTGGAAGTATTGTGTGGATATTCATGAATGAAATGTGTGTTATCATCATAAATATTTTCTCTATAATGTGAAATATTTGAACAGTTATCTATTTTCTTCACATCAATTTTATATTTCTGTCCAAGTTAACAGAATATAATTTTCTTAATATCTGGTGGACACAGCAGCATGAGCTGCAAAGTATGTAAAATACTTAATGGAAAATATCCCAACTCATTCTTTCATCCAGTAGGAAGTAAACCTTAAAAGCTAACTAAAGCTAAGGTAGTTTGTGAAGTTTTAATAATGTATGCTAAAGATGAGGAAACTTAGGATAAATGAGGTTTGGATATAACCCACCACAGAGAACAGGGATACCCAGTGAAGAACTAACTCCTTCCTTCCCTCTTGGTGTTTGAAAAGCTGAGATGCTGACAACAGAGCTAGCTGTCCTGGAAATAGCTAAGATGAGCTGAACTCAAATCTGACAGGGTGTTTTTTTCTCTTTCAGCTGTTGACATCAGTATCAGTTTGTACCAACGACCCTTGGGTATAATTTGCTTCTGATATAATCTGATGGCAGCATATTTCAAGAAAAAATTTTACCCTAATTTGGAAACAATGTATTTAATTTCAGATTAATTTTGACTTTTGACTATTAATCATCACCACACATTAAAGGAACTTACGTCTTACAATAAGCCTTGTGTAAGCAGAAGTAAAAAGGTTTCCTCCTATATATCTGGCAGAGTAAACCCCTGCATCCTGTGGTTGCACTTGAGGATAGGAGACTTCCAGTTCTCCTGGCACTTCATGCCTGGGCACAGAGTGGATGAAGGAGCCTGAAGAAGGAGCACACAGATACCACACACACAAGTAATTAATCCTCTAAATAAAGAAAAGAGCTCGCATTGGTTACTGAAGGACAGTTGGCACAAGCTAAGCAGCAGAATCAATGTATTAATTATGAGTTTTCTGACAACTCTTGCTATAATGGTTTTTCATAATTGGAGAGGTGCAAGTGAAAAGGAAGACAGATCTTGAGGAGATTTAGTGGATAAACAGGACCAACAATTTCACACTTAGCTTTGCTAAGTGCTTAGTGTTAAAAACGTTCGCTTTTTTCCTTGATCTTTTCTGAAATAAGGGATAATCATCCTTAAGGATTCTAGGATGGCTGGAGTTGAAAGGCAAATGCCAACCAGGTCCAATTTAGTCTAACTAGCACAAAGATTTACTTAGGAAACCAAAGCAGGAAGAACTCAGCACAGCTTTATCTTTTTGTCCCAGATTTAACACATTTCTATCTCTTCTAGGTTTTTTTCACCAAAGAGCTTATTTATTTTATTCTAAGTTTGCAGTGCTTGGTCATACATATTTGCTAAATAAGGCAATAATATTAGGTCTTCTTCCATCCCTCTGGATCATCAAGTAACAACATTTGAACATTGGTTGCTGTCAAAAAGAAGCTGCATCCATTGAACTTCAGGACCCCCAGGAGTCTTTCCACTCCAATCTGTTAGAGCAAGGGTGCTGCAGTAGGTTAATGCCAGGTCCAGCTAGCTCTCACTAAAATATTTGTGCACATGCTCATCCACACTGGACAAACAAAGTCTTCCTCAAATACACCCACACAGCACAACTGTGATTTTATGACTACTGCATGTCTGTATGGGACTCACTAAAATAGCTTGGGTGGGAAGGAACACGCAAGGTCAACCAGTTTTGAACCCCCTGCCATGGGCAGAGACCCCTTGCACTGGATCAGGTTGCTTAGGGCCCCATCCAACCTGGTCTTGAACACTTCCAGGGATGGAGTAACACATCTATGGACAGCCTGTTTCAGTGATTTACTACACTCATATACAAGAATTTCTTTCTTACACCTGATCTAAACACAATCTTTTTCAAATTAAAGCCATTCCCCATTGTCTTGTCACTGTAAGTCCCTCTCTAGGTTTCCTTCAGCTCCCATCAGGCATTGGAAGGCTGCCATAGAGGTCACCCTCTGGACTTCTCTTTCCCTGGCTGCAAATCCCAACTTACTCACATTAACAACTCAAACAGCTTGATCCTGTTCTGATTTGCAAGCTAGAATGGCTGTATGACCATTGCGAGTAGTACTCTCATGAATCAAATTGTCCTCATCTTCTACATTCCCTTAGTCACACAACAATGTAACAACTTTTTTCCCTTTTTTCGCTTTTCCTAAATTATTTAGGAGGTAAACAGCATCAGGCAGGACCTCTGCTATCTGTGACCATACATACTGTCAATTTGACTGTCACCAAATTTCAGGTAGCCTAGAAACATAAAACTTTGCTGAGGATCATAACCAAAACAGCAGAAAGACTGTAGTCCATAACAGCACACGACAATCATTCTCCATGAAAACAGGGCCAAATTAAAAGAACAAATAATTACAGGGATTTTTTTTGAAACTGTGGGGCATTTTCTACATATCTTTTGAGTTACAAGCTTCATAATAAACTTGACAGCAAAGCATTAAGAAAACCTTATGCGTACAGTGTGCTAAGGAAGGCTCATTTCATGTGGCTTTTTTTCCAAGATATTATACCAATGTCTTAAAGCAACCCTATTTAGCAGAACCCTTCAATTGTCTAGACAGTCACTGTGAGATTCTGTAAGGGGGAAGTAGTACCTGGAGCAACTGAATGAAAGACTGTGACAGCTAAACATAGTAGGAGAAGCCTTTTCTCTTCCAGCTGCTGTATCAGGACTTCTAAGAAATGTTGTTTCAACATCAACCTCAGCTGAAAACCTTGACCTACTGTCCAGAGTCAATCTGAGATTTTTTTGCTGAATTTCCAGATGGAATCGCAGCTAAGGGAGTACCATGATGTAAGCAGTCTTCCTCCAACATCTCATCTCTTTCTTTTCTGAGAAACTGGTGACAGGAGATCACAAAATTTTCCCAGGGACCCCAAAATGACAAGTTACAGCAAACTTCCCTACTGCCCTGACATAGCTGAATGTCTGAAGTGCAAAGAAACAGGTATTTGTGAAAGTCTACTTTGCCTATTTCCTCTTTAAAAGACATCTTTTATCTATTTAAGTCTTCCAGCCTGTTGAAGTGCTCCAGGTAACCAGTAACTGGGGTTGAGGCTGACTCACTACAAGAGTTCTTTGGCAGTGTGTTGACACTTCCTTACCTCATCCTGCTCCATTTATTCCCTGTTTCCTGGTGGCTCATTGAAAGCTAGATAATAAAAGATGGAGCAGTACATTACATGTACTCCTCACAATCATAATTTGTTGTGGTATAGCATTCTGATTATGGAGGCATTGTGAGGTTTAGTGACCTCTATTTTTGTACATTTCTACAGGAGGTAGACAGCAACTTGCACATATTTCCAAATGTCAAGCAGGAGCAGCACAAAGCCGAACAGTGATTATATGTAATTTAGGCACCATGCTAGATAGAAGAGTTAGTGTTACAAAATTTACAGCCTTACAAATTCTTGTAGTTGAATGAAATAAGGATTAGATTTTGTTTACAATTTTTTCTTTCTAATAGCAGAGTACAAATAATTAATTTCTTAACTTGAACGGCATTGTAGAAGGTAAATGGTCTCAAAAAGCCTTTTGAAGAATGAAAAGTAGGACATGAAAAGCTGTGGAAATGCAATGAAAGATACAGTAACTGTGCCTTTAGAGTGGCCCAGAAATAAAAACAAACAAACAACAAAAAACCTGAAAACAACTGGGTAAATATATGAAGAGACGTAGAAGTAATTAAAAAGTTAAAACAAAAAAGAAAGCAAAGATGGAAGATTGAGCATTTTGGTGGAAGAGAAACAGCTTATATCAATACATTTGCTATGGCAATTTACCCCTTTAGGAAACATTAAATCTATGAGGACTGATGTCTGCTGCAGCTGCTCATCATGGACATCAGCAGCAATAACTTTAAAAGAGTTACTTGGCACTCAGCTAAAACAATGATACCAGGAAAAGACAAGAAAGACTGAATACCATTCTTGTAGATCACTGCGTCTTCCTCTTTTGATGCCATTCTGATGAAGGAGATGTTCACATGCTCTCCCTTATTTGCTGTAACAGTTAATGCCACCGGGTGGAATGAAGCTGAAAACAGAATTATGTGATAAGTAGCAGTTACTGTCTCTATCTGATCTCTGATAGCTGAGAATGGTTTACAGCATGAGCCTCACTCAGATTTTGACACCTCAATTTCTTTAGAGCATAAAAGAAAGCCATAACATCAGTAGCCTCACCCTATGTTTTGGAAAAGACGGAGGACTTGCCTATACCCTGAAACAACAGACTGCCACTAGAACCTGAGGCATGAAAAATAAAATTGGCTTCTAGCCGAGTAACTGGAAACTGTTTCTAACTAGGAGCTCCAACAGGCTGCAAAACACTTTCCCAAGTTTCTTTATCCCTTAAGACCTTTTGAAAGCAGACTGAAAAAGTACTGAAATTGTATTGTAGGGAACAAGCTGTCACCGGCAAACAAATACCTAGGGTTCTCTTCTACTTAAGCTTTATAATGCAAAACTGTTAAGATAGTTCAGGAGACCACAATCATGCAGGGCTCAGAGGAGGAGAGGTAGGAATGAGTAGGTCTATGCTTGTGTTAGTTCACCAAATTCTGGTAATACAGAGAGTGTTGGATTGCACTTAGAAGCAAAGGGAAAAAAGTCATATTCACAGGCTGTGGTACTTTTACCAAAATATTCTCATCTGAAAATACAGCTTAGTGAAAACAAAAATTTTGTGTGAGGGAGTGGTGTAGATCAGCCAGTTTTCCAGCAGGGAAATTGAAATTCATTTTTCTGCTTAAACAGAAAGGTAATTTTATACATTTGTTGGTAGGTCTTGATTTAAAAAACCAAAGAAAGCAGTAAATAGAAGGATTTTCCCAAGATTTCTGTCTATTCCTTATCAGAACAAGTGGAAAAATGTCATCAGAAGATAACTGGGGAAGGGACAGAAAAAAAACCTCAAGAAATAGCTCTTTCTGAAAGGAGTTAAATGGTTTTTTTAATGATCACATTACTTTGAAACAAGTGAGGAGTTAAAGATGCTTCCTTTCTTTTACTTGAAAGGAAGGCAATTCAAAGGGAAAGTTGTGAAGTGTTTTGAGGACAAATTCAGGTTCTCAGGATATTTTTAGCTCTGAAGGTTTATGCCATACGGTTGTTTATATGTTATATGGGAAAAAAATCCCAACTCTTCTAAATTAGCCAAATTTGACTTCCTAACTATTCGGCTCCTTACCTGACTGAGAATTTGATACCTCTGTACTTTCCCTTTGGGTGTATTCAGGGGAGTGACATTTTGATTTAAACCAATACCTTTGCTCTTTCTAGACTTGGAGTTTTTTTGCCTTAAGGGTTTCTCCATGTGAGTCCATCCATCTTTTTTTTCCCTTCTGCTGCCACCTGCCTCCCCAGCAAGGTGAGTGGGACACTTCTGACATAAGACTCACCTGAGTTTCAGCTGAAAGGAATCCTTGAGGAGCCATTCATGCTCCTCGATAGATCTGCATTTGCAGAGGTTCCATTTCTATTACAGTTACATTTATTTGACAGCAAATATTTTTTAAATGAACATATATGCAAATTAATATAAACTGTTAGACAACTTATTCATAAAAAATCACCTTATATCTAGAATCATGACTCCTTTCTTGGTTCATTTTTACAAAACTGTTGATAAAATATAATTTGGTTCATACCAACAGTTGGAGAAAAAAAAAATTGGAGCTTGTGGCTGGGTAAAATTTGGTGGGAAAGAAATACACAGAGATAAGATCAGAAGGTAGGGAAAAAAATGATGAAGCAACTTTCTGTCCTATTTTATAAGTAGCAGAGCTGTAAAAAATGAGCAGACAGATGCTATGTCAAGGTTTGTATGAGGCTAATATTCTGTCAGTACCTCCACAACATTATTTTGCAAAATCTGAGGGTGTAAAAAATGATAATATTCTTGCAATAAAAGAAAAAACATTTTGATATTTTCATTACAAAATAGAATTTTAAGTTAAAAATAAAAATGTTTGTATTACATGATGTAAAACTAAAGAAAGAAAATCCAAGCAAGAATGAAGATATTTTTATCAATCCAAGCCAACTTCTATATATTTTTTCCTTGAAAGTTTTGACATTTTAATGTTTTATTTATGTTTGGAAACAAGACAACTATTGAAAATTCACAATTCTTTGCAGAATGAAATTTCCATCCCTGGCACAGTTCTAGTGGTTATGCTCTGAGACTGTGCCACATGTTTTCATTCCATTGTAAGTCATATACAGTTGATTTCAGCAGGAGTCTCCCTGCTTCACATTAAGTACATGCTTTTGTCATTTTACCTAAACACTGGTATCTACACTTATATCTTAGAGAAACAGAGAATTCTAATATAGAATAATGAAATAAGATTTCATTAGAAACAGGCAACAAAAACTGAATGTAATTCCAACTTACTGTCAGCTCCCAAGTTAGAAGTTATTTATAAGTACAAAATGCATAGTGAAAAATCATTATCTATTTAAGAAAATGATTCAACAGCTTCTGCAAAAAATTAATTGTTAACTACAAATGATCCTAAGGGGTTTAGTTGCAGTGCTTTTTGGACCAAATTTAGGGAGACAATACTAATTGTTTTAACAAGGTTTTAAACTTTTGTATTCCCATTTGCTTTTCTTTGCATGTTAGTCTAAACCACAAGACTTTTCTACAGGGTATTGTTGCAATGGAAAGGAATGCACACTCCCTGTTGGGCTCAGTTCCAACATATTTTTAGATTGTGACTTGTATTACTTGATTTTACATCTCGAGTGCTTCAATTCCTTATAGAGACATAACGAACTGAGCTGCAGGACAAGGGCCATAATGCTCTACTGCTAGCATTTCCATTATTGTCCCTTTGACAGCTCTGTGGTTGAGTTTCTGTAGGGAAAACTCAATCACATATATGAAAATAAACATTTATTGTGTAGAGAATTGAATAAGTTTTATTTGACTGGAAGGGGAACACTGTGGTGTTTTATTCTGGAGATGTGTACTTATACAGTATAAGGATCGCTCCCTATAAGAGGATAAAGCATAAACTGTTCACCTGCATTGGATGCATGAATATTACATGTATAACTATAATGCTTCAGTATAAAGAATCCTGGAGAATGGACTTGTTTCTTTCAGAATAGCAGATGGTAAAATCAGGAAAACAACCTTGTTATTTTTCCATGCTACACAGCAAAGTTATTCACTGTATAAGTGATTATTATATATTATATATAAGTTTTATATATATATATATATATTTTATTATAAGTATATAATCAGGCAGATGGCAGTTCCCACTAAGTCTGTGGGGCTACACAAATGGTTAGTGCTTAGTGAGTGTTTCACCAGCTTCTTTCCAGGAAGATGCAAAACAGTGGTTGGGTTTCCAGAGGTGCTGCTTCTTCCCTTAACTTTGGTGTCCCTAATGGGAAACTGCAAATTTCAACTGAACTTTTGCTGTTGAAAAACATATTCTGCCTTTAAAAATTATTAAGACAACAGCAGTAAAGTGGAAAAAGGTTTATTTTCCAGCTACGTATGCTTTGCCAAACCTCACAATCTTTCCTTAACCTCTTTCTCCTCTTTCTGTGCACTTTAATAGCTATGAGAATTTCCTATGTACCTCTTTCTTACCAATCTAATCTGATTAGATTATATGCTTTCACTGAAGACTGGCTAGTTTGAATTTTGTCAGTAAAAACTTTTGCAGAGAAAATCTGAGAAAGGGATTCAAACCCAGAAATTAATCCAAGAAACCTACCAGCTGCTGATGTGAATGCTACTTCCGTTTATAACATCTGTCATATAAGAAGCCTTCGAAGTTTGATTACTTAAAATTCTCTGCTCCTAGGCCCGCAGATACCAAGTGGAAATAACTGATCGATGCAGAAGACATTCTTCCACCCATGCATGTTGGTCTACAACAGAACGTCTAGAAATGTGCTCAGCTTGCTGGCAGACTGCCACAGGCAGGATCACATTGACATTCCATGGACTATTACCTTACCTCCTCCTCACTGCAGCCCCCTTTGAAACAATGGAGTTGTCAGTCTGCATCTGCAGAGCTTTCTTGGTGACCAATTCAACCCTTCAAAGACTACATTTGGTCAAAGAAAACATTATCCAAAGAAAAATGTACTTGTCCTACTCAGCTTGCTTCCAACCTACCCATGTTCAAAGGAATAATAATAGGCACTAGCTGCAGCTCCTACAAATGAAAATATCTCCTTGTATAAATTTGTTATGTAATTTCCAGGAGATTCCAACAACAGAAATTGCCTTCCTAAAATCTTATAAAGACAGATTAAAATTGTCAAGTCTCCTTATGGACCAGTTGCTATGGCACAAAACATTAGTAGTACAGTAAATCTAGTAAAAATCATCTTCAGTTTTGAAAATGTGATTTGCTGCAGAAAATTACTCAAAATTACGTGTGCTTTTCTGTAGTTAGTGGTGATCTCTGCTTTGGACTTTGTCCCAGAAGTCCAGTGATGTCCAGAAACAAGGTAAATTTTGAACATATGATAATCCAATTTAATGGACCTTAGAAATCTCACCATCTTGTCCTACTATATCCCTCCCATAATTGCTTTCACTACTGCACATAACCTAAAACTAAAATCAAATGAATAACAAAATCTGTAGTGGATTCTTCTGAATAACCTTCTCAGATTTTCGAAAACTTCTCGGAATTTCCTTTCCAGTGTTGAGAGGGATTTTTTTTTTCCCCACACTGATACAGACTGTGAAGATCCAGTGTTGCTGACCTGTAGTTTTACTAAACCTTAGGCAAGGCAATTATTTTCTAGGCTCAGGCTGCCCATTTATTTAAGAAAAATAGGATAGTGATGTTTAGCTATCTACATAGACCTGTCAAAATTTAAAATGCAAATTTAAATTTGTTTGAAAACTGATAGCTGTTAACTGTTTGAAATCAAGTGTCTGGGATGCAAGAAACCCAGGGCAGGAGTTGCCATGTGTGTTATTCATGGGGTCAGTTAGGCCACCTTAATTGCTGACTGACTTTGTGCTCCTGGCCATAGTCAGATGCAGGCACAGTACTTACAGACGTCTGACTAACTTCCACACGGAAATGACTAGCACCTACTTCCAAGCAGTTTCTCTGCACTGTAGAAAAAAAAAAGAGGGCCTGGACACAAGTCTATTTTTATTGACTCAGGACTGCCTTGCATGGTCTGGGGCCATGTTTGTGCCCACTCGTGTCAATCAGGCATAGCTGCCACTCTGCAAGCAGTGCCATGGCAAATTCAGATCTGACCATATACTGTACCTCCCAGTGGCATCTTCATGGTATGTATCCTTGTCACCTCATCCTTGAGTTTCCCTTCACAGTAATATGCTCCAATAGTTTCACTGGCCTGTTCTCTCTTCCACACCACTGTTTTGGCTGCTGCTCTCTTGGAATCTTCATTAACTTCCAGTGGTTCTCGGTGCTGGTTTGCCACATCCTCCTGGTCCCGGCCTATTGTGATAGACTCACGGGAACGCCATTTGGAAGTGATACATATAAGTGATGTCTCAGAGTTGCCCACCAGAGGGAAGGAATTGATCAGTATGAGGTCCAGCGCCGCTTCTACTTTACCTAAAAAAAAAAAAGCATCCAATTAAACAAATTTTACTGCAGAATTTGATGTGGCAAATCAAATCACCAGGTAAGCTGTGTCACCCAGTGCTCAGGATTTCTCTGGCTGGTGTCATGAACAGCTTTTGTGCAAAATTGGATGAACACAGATTAAGTATTCTGCCACAATGACTTGAGGATTTATTTTTTATGACACAAGCAGACGAAATTTCCTCTTCACAGAAAAGTCTTGCAAATATGTTGCATTTCTTTCAAGAGTTGTTGTAGAAGCCCAAGGAAAACCATAGGTTGACAAAGCAGATAGATCCATGTATAGTTAGACATGCATATAAATCCTTCAAGTGTGGTTCTTTTCTGGTGACAGAATTGGTGGATGATAAGGTTGTTAGCTGAATAATGTTTCCTTAATCTCCTTTACATGGATTTAGTACATATGAACTGATGTAAAGCAGTTATTTCTTTCAGTTATAGGAGCTGGTAGTGCCTTGAACACTTGGGGTATTTTTTTGCAGCTGTTTTATGAATTTGGACTAAGGATTTCATAGTCAATCACATTAAATATTTGAAGCCCTAACAGACACTGGCAAACTCACGGCACAAAGCAATTTATGCAAAAACAAAGAACAAACTGGCACCACTAGTTAAGTGAGGTCAGGGTTAAATCACTCAAGATTGCTTTTTTTGATCAATAGGACTGCCAGACACACATAGAGATTAAAGTTTCTTTGAAAATGAGAGGTACAAGCCTAAATAAAATATCCTCTAGTAGAGTGCCATAGTTTTAGTTGTTCAAATGTGCATAGCTGGAGGGAAATTCATCTCCCCTGTAATGAACAATAGGCAAATAATAGGCGTTTCCCTTCGTTTTTAAGTTCAGGGTAAGGAGAAGGGAAACACTAACATTTTTTCCAGCTGAAACAGGAAGAATAATTGATTTCTTTTATTCATCACATCTATTTTCCTGATTTGGATACAAGTATATTTTGTATTTACATAGAGAGACCTAATATTTAGTGCCGGTCAGCTTACAAATGTTCTCTGATGGGAAGGAAGGGGTATAGTCTTAGATAAGGAAGGTCAAAAGGCCTTAGTGCTGACTGCAGCCTTTGAGTGTGTCTCTGCAGCGCTCAGGGCCAAGGGAGGAGGTCCTCCTCTGCTTTCAATTCGAGCAACCACTCTGGGGACTGAAGTATCTTGACAGCACATTGACACTCACCACACCCAACCAGTCTTCCGTAGCCACCACCCTTTCATGTGCCAGCCCAGATAACTTGCAGTTACATAATGGAGAAATGAAACCTTCTGGAAAAGTTGCAACGAATATTAAAGCAAATATTGCATAAACGTGCAGATCAGCAAAGTCAGTTCATCCTGCTGCACAGTGCAAATGTAAATCCCTTGAATGAAGTTTAAGAAGTGTGTGATAGAAATAAGGTCAACTCACGCATGCATTTTATGGGGCATTTGTCTCAAGGCTCTTAGTTTTATATGAGGAACATTTGTACTTTTACTATGCATCTGATGAATCAGCTAAAGACAGATCTAGTTCAACTATCACCAGCATTGAGAGCATCTTGAATTTAGATTAGCAAGGATCACATGCCAGGTAGAAATATTCTTAAAATCACAAACTGCAAGATCCTGGCTCCTGCAAACTTCTGTGAAACCCAGAATCAAGTCTGGATTCAAATTCTGTGACTTGACATGGCTTTCTGCATTGAGGTCAGGCCCAGTGTTAGAGAGCATAAGTGACATATGTTGTTTTGATATTTCTGCCTGGCATCCACAGGGCACAGGGCTGCAACAGCCTTTCAAGTAAAAAGGTGTGGTCCCAAGGGGCTGGAGTCCTTCAGAGGTCATCCAGGGCTCTAGTTCCATTTTCCCTAGCATTTCTCTGTTTATCTGACTTCCACCAAAGATTGAAAGGTGAAAATAACACTTCTTTCCTCCCTCGCATTTCAACATTTTAATACTCTGAGAAAGAGCAGTAGGAGAAGTCTGAATTTTGAGATCCAGCTTTCATGCTGGTTTTTGATCCCTATGCAAAGCAACATTCTACCAGATTCCTGGCATTTGCTGCATATCTTGTTCCTCATAGCAATAAAATTCATGCAGTAAAGGTGTAGAATATGTAGATGCATTGCTTATTTAAACTTGAGAATATTCTGGGTGAACCAAAATCTAGCCACCAGTGAATGGACAATGTTCTGATTAATTGTCTAAATATAGGCAGCTTTTTGTCTTATAAAACACAGTAGAGTAGCCCAGAGACTTCAACAAGGCAGATGGTGCACAGATGTAGTTTCTTCCCAGAGAAGCATAAAAAAATTTTCTGCCTCTAAAAGGAATTTATATCTATGTGTAAGTATGGAATTATATGTCAAGCATGACTTTGCAGCTAAGGTTTCACAGCAGGAATATATTGCAAGCAAAAATTAAAATAGTGAAAGTTTTGCACGAAGAAAAGCTATGCTTTAGATATAATTTGAAAAATTTAAAATGGCATCTTAGCAATCTAAGGCCTTGGAGGTGACAAAAGTGATTTCTTTGACTCCACTGGGTGGGGATTCCTACAGCATCTCTGTATGGTAATGTGATTTCAAACAAACCAACTGTTCTTGCTAGAACCTAGTCTGGCAAAATTTAGGTAAATCCTATCTTAGATGTTAATGAAAGCTTTGAGTATGTAAAAACCAAATAAGGACAACAGAATTTAGCTCTGAGAAAAGCACAAAAAATAGAGACAGGAAGCATTGTATCTCAGCAGCAGGGACAATCTTCTGTGATGCCTTGAAAAAGTCGTCTCACTCCTGCCCTGGTCCTTGAAGAACAGACCTTATCAGGAAGGCAACTTGCTGTGTGTGCAAATAGATTTTGAGAAGAGAAAATGCTTGCAGAAGGCTAATGCTGTAAATGGGAAATACCATGCAAAGAAGAGCCATTGCCGAGTATTTATGACAGATCACTCATAGTGATGCAGTGTTTTGAGTCTTTCCAGCACAGTGAAAATGGCATCCTCTAAACAAGTTTAAACAACAGCACACTAACTATAGAACAGACAGCAGAATAAATGGAGGAAAACACTTGCAGTTCCTCTTGGCCCACTCCAAATTACAAGATTGTCCTTTCTCTTGCTGGGTGATACTCAGCTTCCACAGCTTTTCTAGTACAGATCTCTGCAGCCCAGAGAGCTGATTGTGTCCTGTGCTGCATCCAAAGCAGTGTGGCCAGCAGGGCAAGGGAGGGGATTCTGCCCCTCTGTTCTGGTGAGACCCCAGAACCCTGCATTCAGCTCTGGGGTCCCAGCAGAGGAAGATCACGGACCTGTTGGAATGGGTCTAGAAGAGGCTATGTGGATAATGGAGTGCTGGAGAACCTCTCCTATGAGGAAAGGCTGTGAGAGTTGGGATTGTTCAGCATGGAGAAGAGATGACTCCAGGGAGACCTTATAGCATCTTCCATTTCCTAAAGGGGCTACAGGAAAGTTGGAGAGGGACTTTTGTCAAGGGCGTGTAGTGATAGAATAAGGGGTGATGGCTTGAAGCAACAGGAGGGACAATTTAGATTAGATATAAGGATGGAATTTTTTACAGTGAGGGAGGTGAACCACTGGGACAGGTTACCCAGAGAAGTTGTGGACGCCTCATCCCTGGAAGTGTTCAAGGATTGAACAACCTGGTCTAAACAAAGGCATCCCTGTCCATAGCAGTGGATAAAAAGGTCCCTTTCAAATTATTGTATGATTCTATGTTATCCACCTGGGGAAATTGTGCTAAAGAGAGAATAAATTTGTCGTGCTGTGTCTGTAGACCCTGTGTGTTCTTATTCCCTACCAAAATGCCATTCATGCAGGTACGGTCATCATGTTTTCGGTTTTGCATTGCACTAGCAAAACGGGGCTAGGATCAGCTGAAAGAAACAGTTCTCAGAAATTCACTGAAACACATCCCAGACATAGTTTTATTCAAAGAACAAGCAAGATTCTGATAGGGATTAAAATATCACTGCTCTAGATCATTTTGGTGCTAGACACTAGGGTTCATGAGTAAATGTGGCAGTCTTGAGCTGAGACAGTTTAATGCCATAGATGAGTACACACAGCAACTCTTAGGTGAAAAGTGTTGTTTTGTCCTTTTCTCTGCCCATATATTTCCAGATTTCCACTGTTAACCCTTGCCTTGTTTCCAGGAAAACATGAGAAAATTCTACGTGTTTTCTACCTAGTGTGGAGCCTTTCCGTAGTTGTCTGTTATTTGGAAAAAATGTTCAACACAATGGCTTACAGTTCTCTTCCACAGCAAGCAGCCAGAGTTGTCAGCTCCATCACAGGATAATCACACCTCACTGTCCTTCAAAGCTGTCCATATAATATGGACACAAGGCCATATTTGCAAGGGGTATTGAGAATTCAGAATTCTGAGAGAAAGTTTTAGTTCTTAATACTGATGGGTAGAGAAAGCAAAGAAATTGTTTAGACATTACACACCTTAAGATGTATTTATTTCCTTATATTTGTAGAGCTTTATTATTGATTGCTTGAAGTGACTATAAGCAGGAAGTCCTCCTCCTGGCATTTGGAGTGTAACAGAGGAAGGAGAAGATCTGTTGTAAGAGGTAAGCAGAAAGATTATTACTTTTAAAGTACTAATTGTTTAAGAGAAGATGAAAGGGCAGAAAATTCCACTTCCATTTCTCACCAGGTGAAGCAGAGAATAGATGTAATAGGTAATGTTTATGTAGTTCTTTTTTTTTTTTTTTTTTCTTTTACTGTTATTGCTTGGAACACAAATTCTTCCTGCTACTAAGTGTCTGGGAACAGGAATATAGAACATATAGATAATATATTGGCAGGGGAAAAGTAAAATCTGAGCTTAGTTTTGGTCTTATGCTGAAAGTGAAACAGTCACTTGCATATGACACCCACTGCAGGATTTAAAAACCATTTAGACACTGGTGAAAAGATATGTCCCAAACTTTTAAGTCATCAACCCTCCTTCCTGCAATTTTTCCTAAAATATAACGCGTGCTCCCTCTGCTTGAAATAAGGTTTTGATTTAGAACAAACCCAGCCTGCTAAATAGCCTACAGCTCAGCATTTCTCACTGTGTCTTGTTTTGTAGTTATAACTTCAGCTGTACCCTCTCTGGTATTAATGTACCAGATTAAAAGAATTAATGTATTTAATAATAAAAATGGCAACCATACAAGTAATTTTGCTGAGGAAGTATAGCATTTGATTAATTCTTGAGGAAGTACTGAATAAACAATATTTTTAAAAAAGTAATTAATTAGCTAATGTGAAAGACAATCAGGCTGGAAATAATGCAAATTAAATATGAAGAAACAAATAGAGACCAAATCCACATTCTTTTTTCAAAAGGAAGAAAATAATGCACTCCTTACTTAATATTAAAGCCAGTCAGAAACTAACCCAAAACATTAACTGTTTAGGCATATTTTTCAGAGGGAGAATAGAACATACACCAAACCAGAATCTGGCAAATTTGGTTGTTTCTTTTTTTTTTTCTTCCTGAGCTCTCAACACTTATATTATTTAACACTTAAATTATTTTTGGTTCATTCTCTAAAAAAGTAAATAATCTGGTGGGCTTTGAAACCACGTATTCATTTTATGGACTCAGTGATCTTTAAGTGTCCTGGAAATTTTATCTGGAATGAAAAGATTGCAGTAGCTCAGGTAATTTCTCCCAGTGAGTCAGATTGTCTGATGACAGCTCATTCCTCCACAGGAAAACAAGGCTGAAGTTATTATTGTCCAAAGAGGTTAAGATTCTCTATCATATAATGGGAACACCAGGGGTAAAAAAAAAAAGACAGAAATGTTCCTGGAAAACATCTGATGAATGAGCTAACAACCAGGTTCCCCAATAAAACCTTTTTTATTGTTTATGTAAAGAATCTTGTGTTTTACATGTTGCTACTGTGCAGCTGTGGGATGCTTCACTATTCCAGTACCAAGACCACTTGGCCTTAGATATAGGGCACTACTTGTGGGGGAAGGTATCGTGAAACTAATAAGAGATGAAAAATTACTGACAGGCTATCACTATGCTACTCAGCATAGTGGGAAGGCCAGAGCACATCTGTGAAAAACAAAATAATTTTTCAAAGCTATGAGGGCTGCCTATCTCAGTATCTGCTCATCTGCCTTTGGGTATCTCTGGTGCAGCTGAAGGAAATGCCACTGCCTTCTTGTTTTCTCTGCATATCACTTGTTTCAAAACCTGTCAAAACAATCTTTTAAGATGAAAAATCTGGAAGAGAAACAGCGCTGCACTTGGTTGAGGTTTCCAGGGGGGAAGCTGTGCCTAAATATGTCTTTATGTTTCGGGGTTTTTTGTTTGTTTGTTTGTTTGTTTGTTTGTTTGTGTGTGTGTGTGTGTATGTGTAATCAAAACCCAAGAAAGAAACCAAAACATGGTTTGTCATGATTTCTTCTTAGGCCTGGTTGACCACCTGTGAGTAAAATGGAAAACAACATATCAGCAGCACTATGAATAACTAGCTGACAGTATGCCAGGTAATGCCGAAAATGATGAAAACAGGTGAAGAATGTGGGAAAGCTCCAGTAGGACAGACTTGTAGTTCAAGTGCATCTGGTTGTATCTGCAGCCAGCAAAATATGGATATCATCAGGAGTGTATGTGCACAACAAAATAAATATATCCATAACAAGGCTGGCCCTTGTCAGTTGCATTATGAAGCTTGTATTTGCACTGCAAATGTTTGCTGTTTTTTGTATGTGGGCATGTGCCAAGCTGAAGTAGGGTAAAATAACAGGTAAATAATTAGTCAGTGCATATAATAAGCATAAGGTTGGCTGTCTGTGAGCACTGATTACTGGGAGAACACATTCTAATATACTCTTGCCTGTACAGAAGGGTGCCCTCAGTTTGCCACTTACTGATTTTTCTGACTAAAGAAGCTGTGAGGTGTTTCTGGTGCTAAGCACACTTTGAGACTAAGGAGGCCAAGGCCCCTGACCAGTGACTTGTCTGCAATGAACAGCCAGGAAACAACACAAGGGAAAATAATCAGCACAATCAGAAGTGCAGTTGGAACTGCATTGTCAAGAAAGGCTTGTTACACTCCAAAGTAGAAATTAACTAAGCCATTTCATTAGTCAGGCTGATAGCACTAAAAAAAAAAAAAAAA
>VYXF01005022.1:45373-105525 GCA_013397295.1 Polioptila caerulea
TTTTTTTTAATGTGGAACATTTCCTCCCCTTTCACAGATTTGGCATATTGTCCCGTTAGTTCTCCTTCCTGGAAGGAGGACCTCTAAGTGCTGAGTGCAAGTCAGAGCAAGAACATCCTCTGCTCCAAAATTCTGTCCTTTCCAACAAATGATTGTTCAAAGCTGGGATTTGAATTCAGATCATCTCTGTAGCAATGAATGCTTAAAGGCTTCCTTCCTCTTGACTCAGAAAGAAAAAGATGTAACTATTTTGTTTGGGAGTAATCCAGTTCCCTTCTGAGCGACTGACCTGCATTTCAGAGCCTTGCTCTGCACATACAAGACCTGTATCATTTGGTGCTCAGCTGCTATTCACACCATGTAGGTGTTCAAGTGAGCTCCAATTTTAGGATCACTTTCAGAATATGAGGGGTTTGTACTCCAATTGCTACATCCACCACACCCAGATCATTTTTCACCATGAGACAGGTTTTGAAGGATGTCACTCAAAGCAGATACTTTAAGAACAAAATAAGATTTTAATCTCTTTCTCCTTAAACTAAGACATTCTAATGGCTAGCAACCCTTCACAAGGTCTGCATTATGCCTTGTATTTGTGTTGTACATTTGCAGCAGGAAAATAGAACTTACAAACACTTCACCTTGGAAACATGTCCCTACAACTGTAAAACAGCACATACTAGCACTAAGAGCCATTAACTAAGGTTGTCATGTAAAAAGAACTCTCAGTGTTCTGCTCATCTGGAATTGCTCACAGGAATATTGCATTGCTGTCTTACAAGCTCACTAAGAGAAATTAAAAAATAAACTTCTTTTGAAAGAAAAACAAGCCTTTCAAAATCACTGTGAAAAGTAATGAAGGTGAGATGAAGCAGGAAGACCAACAAGAGGATTAACCTTTGCTTAATCCTCAAGATTTGAGGAAATTTAATGACAAAAATTCAGAACTATTTTTTGATGGACTCAGAACATTTCCTAAGAATTTCTCTACTCTAGTTTCATAAAGTGAGGTGCACAGTCTGCCTCTTTTCTGGAAAACTTTTCTAAGAGAGCAGAACAACTGCAAATCCAGATCAACAGCTTTTTAGTAGTTCTTTCCACAAGGCTAGTTTACTGTTTAGCTAAGATTTCTATCTATTGTCAACTGTGCTTTTTCTGTTTGAAAAGCTTACAATATAACAGGTAAAAGAAATTATCAATAAGCAGTTTATAAATACATTACATGTAGAATGTGAGACAAATACATAAATGGAACTCTTTTAGTTTGAAATATTTTCTGAAATTTCTGTATCATAAAGCACATTGTTATTTTCTATGTAAGTCCTGTTTTTGTTCTATGTTGAAACTTTTTCTTGTGGATTTTTGTCAGAGGTTCCATATGACACTGCTGCTTGAAACTGGAGGAAAAGAACACTGCAGAAAATGCAAACAATTTTCTCTGCTATTTCCTTTACTGGTGAATACTAAAGCAGTAAAATGCTCCACACAAAATCATGTGTGTTTCACTACTTTTTATCAGTTGTCTCTTTATAATTACATCTTTAAAAATAAGGAAGTTAATTCTCCATTAGGAAATGAAAATTTGCTGGCATTTGCTTTTATTGTAAGATTTTACACTATGAAGCAATTTTGACTTTAAAAGATGCTTGTCATCCTTAGATGCTTTCCTTACTTGGTATAAATTGCTGTCTATATAGGTATGGTACGCTGATATTACCATTTATCTTATTATGCACTTAATTCAAGATAATACCTATGACAGTGTGTCAAGCAGTTCTCCAGTTCTGTTTGGCAGGGGCAGAACTAAAAGGCAATTAAAAAACTCAGAGTGTAAAGCAGATTAAAATTTCACATTTGAGATGAAATTCAGCAATGGACCTCAGTAATTCATTGGGCAGTATTCCCTTTTCGTTTCTAAAATTCAGATGTTTATTTCTAAAAATTTTAAACAGTGCAAATGGAGGGACAGTATTAAACCTGTAACTTCTGAAAACCTGGAAAAATAATTTTAAGAATATCTGTAACTCTAGTGGCGAGTGGAAGATGGTAGTCCAGCTTTCCATGTGGCCTTCGCACATCTCTCATTGTTGGTCCATTCAGGCAGGAAGGAAATTCTGGGGTTCAGTTCTTGGTGTTCTGTAAAGCTTCTATGAGAGCTTCATTGTGTTCTTTGACCAGCTTTCTCACATTTTTCACTACTCGCTGGTAGTCACTCTCCTGACTTTTTGTGGCTATGACTGATTAAAAGAATTAAGGAAACAAACTACCAGTATAAATATGAGCATAATCACAGAGCACAAGGGAAACACAACACCATACATCTCCTTCTGTGAAAACCGTCAAGGGATGAAAATAGTGTAAAAAATTCAGACTGCAGCTAAAGGATTTACACTAATTTACTAGCTGCCATCTCATGAAAAGCACTGTAGAAAAAGGAAGTGATTACATGCCTGAGTCACTTTTGTATATATATATACATATATATGCAATAAGTGCCTTATGAAGGACTCTGTCTATTGTTACACTGCAAACCAAACCATTTCAAGGCACTCAGTTATGTACAGCCGTACAGTCTGACTACAGAAGTCACAATCCAAGAGAGCAGCCCCTCTCCAGTAGCCCAAGCAGACACTAGTACTCTGTATAAGGGTCAGCACTTGGACAGGCAACATCTCATACCAAGTTAGGAGATACTTTAATATCCTGATCAACTTTTTTTTCTTGGTTTGTCTTAAAGTCTTTTCTGTTAAGAAAAATTGTGTTTAAGATTATTTCCTTAATAAAATATTCATGTAGAGCCTCCTTCAAAGAGGAAGTGGTTCCAACTATATTACACTGTCCAAGACTCTTTTCAGATATTTTTCTAAGAATTAGAGCACTTACCAGATTTGAGAAATGAGATATTTGGTACATGCAGAAAACAACATTATATGTATACACATACATATATAGCTATACATATATGCAATTATTACTAAATAATTATCATCATCATCAGTATTATTTCTGCGATGGCTAGGCTATCAAAGAATTGCCTGATATATATCCCCATGCTATTTTCTGAGATATGAAGGAATGTTCATATCACTGTCCAACACACCATACTGGATGGTGGGGTCTGATTTTGATGTTACCTTTGCCAATTACATTTGTACTATAATCACATAATGGTGATTTTGTGCATCTTAGAGATTTAAGATTTTTAAAATAAAAATTTATTTTTAAAATAATTTTAAAGAAGTAATTTTATTGCAGTGAATTCACTGTCCCTAGAATGATAAAATAAAAGTGCAGCCTGGTCCTATTCGGATCTCTATCATAATTAAGGAGAAAAAGAGAAAAATAGTACCAGATGAGAACTGTAATTGTAATTAAAACAATCTTCAGTGCTTTTCCTAATTTCAGAAACTATCTTATGAAAGCCATTGCAAATCAGCAAGTAAAAATTTTTCTGATATTATTACTGGAATATAACTTGTTAATTTGAATCTCATAAAGAGAGAGTTCCCCCACCCCAGCACGTTTTCAAACAATGCTAAGTTGGCAGATTAATGTCAGATAAGACTGGAGAGATGTGAAGATGAACTTTGTATGAAACTTAGTGGTAAGCCTAAGAAAGAAGAAAAAATTCCAGACTGCATAGCAAAGCTTATGCTTTAGGACTCCGTAAAATTGTTTCAGACAACACATGCAAGTTTTGCTATATATAATATCAGCTAACCAGATATTTGCAAAGGATTTTCTTTCCCCTCCTCCTCTGTCTTCTACAGCCCATTCTGTCCTGTCTTATTCTGCTGGAGGAAACAGACTTCTTCCTCAATTAATACAGCGTGTGAATTTGACTCGTACTTCTCAAAGAAAAGGATACACTCCTTCATCATAAAGTTATTTTGCTCAAGGTGCTGCCACTTCCTCTCCAAATTTGTAAGCTGAAAACACAAAAACACAAGAAGAGCCAAAAATGAAAATGGTAATTATTACACACGTTTTACACAAATAATTTTATACCAGTACCTTGTACTCTATCAACTGATCAGATCAAAGGTATCTCATATAAAAAACATAGAAATGACAAACAATAGTAAAATGTTTTTAAAGCTGCTGCTGATTAACCTGCATATATAATTTAGTAGTTCATAATCCATCTGTATAAAAGCACTGCATGCAACTGCAGTGACATATGAAAAAATCAGACGAGAATTCAAGACTTGTCATATAAGGAAGTTAACAGGCAAGTCAGAAGTAAAAAGGTGAGCAATTCAGGGAGATACTAATTCTCATTATGCTTTGTATCATTTAGATGGATCTCTTCTTAGAATCAGTAAGATCTAAAATCACCAAAGATACAATATTTCCTGACACTGTCTTGGACTTTGCACTACACAGTAGAAACTTCCTTACTTCCATAGTTAAGTTTCCTGTCTGATGCCAGAAGTTGTGATAAGAACAGAGCTGCAGCGAGAAGATTGTAGGAGTGTGGGCTCAGTGCTGGCACTTCTTCAATACTTTCAGCATCAACAGGAAACTAATGTGGACATTATATTGATGGCTGCTTCCTTACAATACAATTTTATATTTGTTTTTCTGATGCTACTGTTCAAGGTTCTGCACTTCAAGATATGAAGATGTTATTTTTAAAAGTAAAACTAAAAATCATTCTGAGACTAAACTTTAACTGGAAACTAAGGTAATACATAAGGAAAATATTGCAGTATTTAACTTAAAAGCTTATTATTAAGCTGGAAGAGATGAAAACATTTTCTGTGTAACTCAAACCTAAACAGTAAAGAATCAGTTATCCAGTGTACTAGTTCGCAGCAAACAAGACAATAATTTGTTTACAAGACTAGGTATTTCTGACCAATTAGAATTTTTATTGTCCTCTTTGTAGACATAGCTGCACACAACACAGCCAGTAAAGGAGGCTGGAACTGAAATACTTACTATCTTGCACACAGAAAAGGAGAGATTCAGTGTACTTTTATAGTAACTGCTTGAAGACCGGTTGACCTCTTGCAAAATCACCCAAGTCCTCCACATTTATGAACACTATTTGTACTTCGAAATGCTTGATGAATGTCAATTATTCTAAGTTATTTTAAGACATACCTTCCCTCATTTTTTTACATTCAGGGCATAAAAAGTAAAGAAACAAATCCTTTGCACATATATAAAAATAGAACTGCCACAGCTTAATGAATTGAAGAAATGCTGTACAACTACTATTTTACATAAAATGTTAAGCCTCATTATGCAAATATCTTAACACTGTTTGGGTATGCATTTCTAATTTACCTAAACTCTAGAATTTGATCTTGGCAAAAAAGATACACAGTATCTGAAGTCTTGTACACATGGCATGTAGCTTTGAGGATTTATATCATCATCTTAGAATGATTATAAAAATCCTATGCTACAAATGGACACATATGCCTCAATCAGAGCTATGCCTTCTCATCTGCTCCACAACACTCAGTTCAGAAGACAGTCAACTTAAACTTGTACAATATGACCTTCATCTTCTAACTGTATTAGAAAAAATAACAGTTCTAAAGGACAAATATCTCAACAACCTTGATCAATAATAAACAGTGAAATGCACAAAAAATCAGCTGGATTCCTTTCCACCTTATTTTAAGGTTATCTATTTTTCTTCTGTGCGTTAAAATGCATGTGTCAGTAAAGTTCTGCAGCCAAAATGACAGCAATTTATCTGTGTTTATAATGAAAGAATAGAAGCCACTCAAGGAGTTATAAACATCTTCTTTCCCGATTCACTTTTGAAATGTACATTACTGAAATGTAAATGTACATACATACCAAAATTGTTTAAATGTGAACATTTAAAATTTCAGTGGCCTGCAAGTAGCAGAATTGGAAAAAGGAAAATGGAATCAATAGCACAGATTCAAAGAAAAAAAAAATACCACCATGACTTTAAAAGTAAGAAGGATCTTAGCTAATTAGTAGTGACATTTTTTTCCCCTGCAGATTCTTCCTAAGTTCATCCTCAAACTACTTAAGCAAAAGAAGGGCAGATGGTAGAGAGTTCTGAGCTGTGTGAGATTAATACAAACCCTTAAACAAAGGATTCACAACTTCTAGCTCAAAAAGAGCTCTGCTAGTAATCCAAAGTTTACAAGCCACCTGTTGGCACAATATTAACTTTTGTTTGAAAACAGCAAATACAGCTACACACTTAAAACACATGACTTAAAAAACTCACAGAGAAGGAACAAACAGATTCTCTCTGTACAATGCTTCATGTGTATGAGAAAACCAGAACCAAGAAAAAAAAACAGAAGGGATAATATGTAACTTGACTTATACCTGAGAATGGGTCTCATTTTCTTGCAGCTCCTTCTTTAGTGTCTCATACTCTGTATTCAAATGCTCCATTATTTTCTTAAAAGCACGGCTGCGTGTTGTTAATTTTTCTTTGTCCTCCTGAAGTTTCTATTGAAAAAAAAACACAACACAAACTGATTTATGGATGAGAACTCCTAGGCTTTTCTCTAGCACTGCATGCTTGATCCCAAAAATAATATTCAGTGATTATGACCAAGTTGTATGCTTAGACAATACTGTATGAGCACCAGTGGGAATGCTGATAAATAAGAATTTGTAGGAAATTCTTTTTTGCTCATGTTCTGTGTTAGACTGCTAAATTCAAAGCTATGGGTAGTCAGAAATTACATAAGAGTTTAGCTGAATCCCTAAAACAGAATGGGGAGATTTTGTGGAAGGAAAGTATCAAAAGATACCCAGCTGAATATCTGCTACATGTACCCAGTTAATAAGTCACACATATAAACAAAATAGTATTTGGATCCATTTGCACTGATGAGCAATCCTGTTTTACAGCTGTCAGGAAGGACTGCCAGTCACAAGACTGGATTCCCTTCCACTAGCATACACGTTTTTTCATCCCTTTTCTTACCTTTTTCTTTTCTTCTCCTGATGCTTTCAGAGCTGGCAAATTATTGTAGATCTCCAACTCTGCTTTTGTCTGTTCAATTTTGTCCTTAAGAGAAGCCAGTTCACCAACCATCTTGCCCTCCAACAGTTCCATCTTCTGTAGGTCCATCTGCAGTTTTTGACTCTCTAGATCACCAGACACATGATCTGTAACTACCAGTACTTCTTGTTTCATAATACATAGCCCATTACATAAAGATTTATGCTATATTTAATCAATATAAACAGCTCCTAAATATACTTCTGATTTTTTATATTTATGGGACTATTATACGAAGGGAATAAGAATTTTGATCTTCACAACCATACCACAAGTCAGACTCTTACATTACAGTTACTGTATTATAATCCATAAGTGAAGACTAATGAAAATGTGATGATCTTCTGTAATACAGTGTTTCTATTTTTAACATTTACAGCACCACACAATTAATTATAGCACCACAATCTTGAAGCAGTGTTGATAACTTACAAGAAGTTTATTGCAATGATGCAGACAAACTGAATAAGTATTTATATTAGTTTTTTAACATCATCCTATTTGTGCTGCAAGAATACAGATAAGGCTTAGTTTTAGGACAACAAATAGCCAAACTTGCTTTTGCTTTGTACAGGAAAACCCTTTCATATATCCACAGAAAAGAAGTGTCACAGCTTACATCAACATGGGCTCCAACATAGAGTGTTTACTTCCAAGGCTCCGTTAAAAACCTAACAGAGTTACAGGTAGTTAAAGCAATTAGAACTATGGGTCCATTTTGACATAAAGAGGACTGTAGAGACTGAAATTGTCTGGACAAGAGATGTGTGAGAGAAGAAACAATATAGATACACAAAATAATAAAAATAATTTCACTTAGTCTTGGAGTAAGTTACCTACCCAGAGTGGGGAAGGATGACTAGATGTTGGCTAGACTTTGTTTGGATGGTTTTGCAACCTGACCTGTCATTGTATTTCATTCATGTTTCTGAACATTAAACACATGGCCACATATTCTTACATTTCAGATCTGCATCTAACTCAGAAGAAGCATACCAATAATGCAGTTTTTTTCTTACACTCCAAAGTATCAGGCAACATGGGCAATATGGACTGCACAAAAAAACACTTTTCTTGGCATGGGTTTGCATTTTGAGACTTGTGCTGATCTGCTAAAAAAAGGACAGAAAGTTTCCTCCCCAACTTAACCAAGGCAGTATAAATATTTAAGGAAGAAGGAAATAGATGTGTCTATGTGATAAACTTAGAGTTTATCTTTCCAAAAATTGTACGTATAGTTTTGTCAGTGGATTTATATGGGAAAATCTCACTTGAACAAAACACTCTCAGAGCAAGATTTTGCTACTCAGCTCTCTGCCTGTATATATCTATGCTATATATTTTAGAGCAAAACGCTTTTATCAACATTTCTGGCTTCTTATAGAGCAGTTTCATGATTTCTTTAGGAACCTCAAAATAAAGAAAAAAAGACAAACCAAGATTTTTGTGTGCCATTTGCAATTATCCTGAGGAAAGCTCATCCATTAGGTAAGATTGAAGATGTCCTCTATGTGCAAGGAGCATTTAAATAAATATGAAAAATTCCCATGAAAATTAAAAGAAAGATTTTAAATTAAAATATTTCTGGTTGCTCCACATGTAAGTAATTCATAGTCTGCCTTCTATTGCAAAGGGCTTAAGAAAACACTTTCACTGTGTCTACAATATTTCATAACTGCTCAGATTTTCACAACAAAGTTTCTGGTATTGGTCAATGACAGATTGTAAACCACTGAACAGATGACAGCTTTACTTCTCTTATTCCTATGGCATTGTGGTTTAAAGACAAATGCTTAGGTACATCAATAAATGAGAGTTTTAGATCAGAAACAGTAAAAAATGTAATTATAGAATAAATTCAGATTGGAGAGAAATACCAGAAAACAACTAAAGATGCTCATGAGGATTTACTCATCACAGTTTTTTCACTTTTTATATAGTTGTTCTAATATCTCTATTTTGTTATTTTTAAATTATACATGGCTAACCAGTTGGAATTTATTTTACATATATGCTAAATGCTAAAAAGGCAGAAAAAAAAATCTCAGACTGTACTGCCTAATACAACTATGATGAGACTGCAATAGATATTCTTATCCATTCACACGTTCTGGAGAAAAGGAAATAAACTAGAAGGGGTATATTTTATCCTTATCCAGCAGCAGACTTAAAGAAAAAACATCAAAACTGAAAAAACCTCAAAATTCCTCTAGGGAAGAGACAGGAAGAGGATGCAGCCCAGTTCCTTCTGATAGGCCATGAAGTTGCAGCATCTAGCATGCAGTGTGTACACGGTGGCAAATTCTCAGAACAAACTACAGTGACCCAGAGAAATGTTTTTGGGAAACTATGCCATCAGCACTTTTGTTTACCCTTCATGGTTTCCTTTTTTTTTTTTCTTTTCTTTAAGGGTTCTGCTGGTGGACTTTTTATATCTTTGTTATGGCAAGAAAATATGGAAATCCAGATTTTAATCAAAACAAAAGAATCCTGAAGATGACTGTGCAATAATTCAAAGGTTAGAAGGAACTTCAACTGTGCAAACTGAACATTCACTGTATTTCTGAAAGAATCTTAAGTTGTTTGTTATACTATCTGTGAATCCTAGCTGCCAGACATTTACTTAGGAATAATTTGTCTGCTGAAAATTATGTACTGTAACCTCCTCCTCTTCCCTTGCAGAGAAAGAAATTTTTCTTTCAATATATAGCACTACATGCTTCCAAAACATCCTTATATTGTTAAATAGTCACAAATTATGCTTATATGAAAGAACAAAAAGTAATATTTGAACTTCTAATATAAGGAAATTTAAACTACACAACAACTGCAAAAATATTATTTGCAGACAAAGAAACACTCAGCATTTAAACACACAACAGAAAATCAATTTCTCTAACATTTTGTGCCAAACAACTTCTTATTTGCTCATAACAACTTTTAAGTCACAATACTGGCTCCTATTTTGAAAATTACTATGAAGTACAACATGTAACAGCCTTTTAACAAAATGATTTATCATTCTTAATTCCTGCCCTTTCCTTTCAGCCAAACAAACAAGGCAAGGTTTGTTGAACCAATAATAATATTGGCAAAGACACAGAATTGTGAGGACAATTCTACTACAAACAGTGCAAACAAAGAACTAAAGAGATACTTGTTATGTGAATGAAAGAGAACTACTGTCTGCTTTTTGAAATTACAGAGAACATCTTCAAGATGCTAGTAAGTATTTGAGTATTTCAAAAAATAAGGCAAAATGACTATTCACTCTGCAGAATCGAAGTCTCGGGGTTTGAGAGCTATTCACTGTTGTTGTCAGTTAACAGCCTGTGGCATATATCCCTTTGGAAAAGCACAAACCATAAGTAAGTGATACTAAGAACTACATTTACAAATAATACATGGTTAGATAACTGTGGAAGACTCTGCTTCAGTTTATTAAACACTCTTTCAAGATCATAAAAGATCTTATTTTAAGTTTTAATAAAATCAAATTCTAACTCAGTTCAACCCCTATATTGAAATACACTTGTTTAACATGTATCTGTGCAAGGCAGATAATAATTCAGTGATAATAGTAAAGTAAGTATAAATAAGTACACATACTTGTTACAAATACATAGTATACAACATCTAATAGATAATAGATACAGATAAATAAATATAATAAATAGAAAAAAAATGAAGAAAATAAATAACTTGTTACCCACAAGCATTTCAATTTGTGAACTTACCACTGTATTTTAATATTTGGCGATCACTTGGTATCTAATATTTGGAAATCTTCTATATGATATCAGTGTAACAATGCAGGTTACATTCAGCACTCTTCATTATTTTAAGGAATTAATTACAAAATCCATTGCTGATCTCACCTGTAATCAGATTCTTAGCAGTGCTCTGTGACTTCTGCATTTCATTTGATTTGAAAGTGAGGTCTTCCTGCATAATCTTCAGTTCTTCATTGGTAACAGATGAAATTTGTTTCATATGATTCAGATTCTGTGTGTTACCAACAACAATGATAAGAACATGCTGTATTTTTGAAACAACAACTGCTAACTGGACAAGTAAGAAACTTTTCTGTCCTATGACACTGTTTGATATTTGAGTGATTTAAATGCAAATGACTTTCATTCTACCAGCTTCTGATAAAATATGTATTGACAGGCCAGCACAGATGAAATAAAAATGCAGCAAATATAAACTGTACTGCCATATAGGTCTGTTGTAAAGTATGTGAAAGTACCTAAAATATACCTTATGATACACTATACTGAAAGAGGTAGGAGACAGTTCAAATAATCATAGAATCAAAATATTACTTAGATGAAAGCTCTCTGTAATATAAAAAAATCCATGGGAGCCAAAAACATTAAAAGAATAGAAGTCTTGAAAGTGAAAAAAAGGCAAATGGGATGGGAATAGTTTCTGAACTGTTACAAAATCAATTTATAATATTTACATTAAATATTATGCATCAGGATATTTCAGACATACTTTTACTAGATCAGAAGGACAAATGGAGTATTTTTAGTTCAGTAATACTAGCGACAGAATACCCATGAACTGAGATTTGCAAACTTTGGATAAACAAAATATAGCAGTAGTTGTATTTGCAGTATTTGGAAATGTTTATCATTATTAATGTTAGTTATAGCAGAGGTGAAGAGTTATAGAAATTAGGAAAATATTTCTTTGTTCTGGTCACAATATTACATACTGTTCAAAACTCTTCCTCCAGATAAAGAGAGAAATTAAACTAATCTTTTTTTTAACTACGGCTGTACATGGTTTAAAGTTTAATAATTTTAAGAAACTATTACGTAGATAAATATAAATATATAAAATCCATCATCCTTCTTTAGCCAGCCACTCTCCTGTTCTGTGTGTCTAAAGTACTAGCTTGCCAAAAGAGGATGGAAATGCTACATGCTCACCCTGCTTGAGTGCTCCAGGAGTGCAACAATGCTGGCTTCTATTTGGGCCTTTCTTTCCAATTCCTGATTCTTCACATCTTCAAAAGTCACTAGAAAATCTGGAGATTAACATGAAAAGGAAGGCTCTTACTTATATGGCTGCAATGTTGTTTCCAGTAAAAACTCTTATTAAATTGCTAAGCAGTACAGTTTCAGATAGGTTACTTTAATTGCTTATTTAAAAACCAGGTGGTAGAGAGCTCAAAACTTGTCAACTTACAGGTTGTAATGAAAACCAGAAGAATTCTTCTAGTGACACATACTGGCCACCACCTTCTTGTACAGTGTTTAGGTGAGGCTTGCCACCAATGGGAAAGAAATTTCATCCCCACTATTTCTGGTGCTTTTCTAAATGCTTCTCACAGCAGTTTTTGGTCTTTACTTTTCTGGAAGCTACCAAAATGGGCTGCTAAATAAAGGAACAGGCAACTTTATCTCTGGATGGCCTGGACTAAATGCCAAACACTGCAAAACACTTGAGAAATGGTATCACCTCTTCCCTTCTGTGTGATGTCCCATAGCTACATGTCTAATTTATGTTCATTTTAGTAATTGTCCAACTGAATGTGACAACACAGTGGTAATGGTAGAATGGCACTCTGTATCTGTGCCCTAGGAATACACCATTGTATTTCTGGTGACAGAGATATTCTAAAACAAAATATGTTGGACATATTACACAAGTTAAAAGCTCAGCAAGATGCCACCCAGAGTTCTAAGTTCTGATAATTTCTTTCCTGCTGGGTCTCCTCCTGAAACATGACCTATACACACAGGAACACTTGGGAACCAGAAGAGTTTGCACACTTTTTATCTGGATAGAAACTGGAGAAATCCTTGTTTGGGCAAGAAGGATTCAACAATGACAGAAAAGCATTTTCACACATTTATAAATATGAACAATGAAACTAACATACGTAACATCCACAGATATGTATATAATTCTATAAAACTGAGCCTGAAATGGTGAAATTAGGACCTCAGAAAAGTAGCTATATGATTTGACTAGTGTTTTTCTCCTTGAGCATTCTGGATTTTTTATGTTGTTTTTTTTTTGTTTCAAACATTTGAATTCATTTAGAAACATTAAGTAATGGTTTTTTTGCAAGCAACTTTCTTTTTCTTCACACTGAATTGATCTTGTTTCATTTGAATGCTGTTTATTTCACAGCTTCATAAAAACTCTTGAATGCAAGAGTGCAAGAGCTCACGTCATTAATTCACTTGCTCCAGGACAAAACCATCTCTATGTCAGTAATCCAGATGTTTGCCTATATTCTTCACACACACAGCTCCTGATGGATACTCTACAATTCTCCTGAACAATCTATTTCAATGCTCGGTAAGTTTTATTGTTAGGAAGTTTTTACTAATATCCAACTTGAAATCTTTCTGCAGCTAGTGGTATATTACTCCTTTTCTATCCTCCATGTATATGAAGAAACAAATTATTCCATTATTATTTTGAAACAGCTTTTTACACATTTGACAACTGTCATAAATTTGCTAAAATAAAAGATTCATTCTTTTATATCTCCTTGCAGTTTATGCTGTCTGCATACCCCAATCATTTTTCTTCAGGACTGACAGTCCCCTTCTTTATGTGCAGATCTAGAGACAATACTCCCATCTGAAGAATCAGATGCATAGGGAAAAAGATTGCTTCAGATGCCTAACAAATTACACTCCAATGTACACCTACTGTTCTGGTATTTTCCTTGTCAGTCTGATACTGTTCAGCCATGTTCACTTTGTCTTTCGCCCTCATACCACAGAGCTGTACCTAACTGCTCCCTACTCTGCATTTTTGCTGTTGATTACTCTACCCAAGTGTAGAAACTTACACTTAGTCCTTTCCAAACTTTTTTGTAATTACTTTCTAACAAAACAGAAGCATACTAAATTCTAACCACATCCTCCAATATTATTTTAGCTTTTCTGATGGACCATTTTCTGTAACTGCTCTGTTAGATGCTTTCTATCATCATCCAACTGATTAAGAAAATACTAACTTACCTGAATATCTGACATACTGCAAAACTCTGCGCAACACATCCTTTCATTTTGGCATTGAATCTTTCACAGTTAATAATTTTTAACTTAATGCACAGTATAGGTTGATAATGGACATTATTTGCCTAGCCAGCTTCTAGAAACACCACAAGACAGCAGAAGTTGTACTGAAGTTGAAGTACACATCATCTGCTACACCCTCCTTTTTCTGCAGTATTTTTCTGACATAAAAAAGGAAAAAAGTTGTTTGTACTTGACAAATCAATACCAGTGTTTTTCATATTCCTATTTCTGTAACATTCACATACTGTTTGCTTGCATAGTTTTCCCAAATTATTTCTGGAAACTGATACTAATCTGACTAGCCTGTATTTCCCTATCCCCTCTTCTACATAGGCACCATATTTGCTCTTTTCCCATCCTTAAGACTCTTGGTATGTTCTCCCAAATCTCTCAGGCGTCAGATCCCCAAAATCACTAACTGGTCTGGAACAGTATCAATAACCTCTAATGAAGGGTAGAAGCAGAACCAAAACACAAAAAGTCAAGTCCTGTGGACACCACCTGTACTAACTCTGAAAATCCAGATCAAATGTGCTTTTGTCATTTTGTTTCTCAGGAAACCCAGTAATTTGAAAACACAGAAACTCTCTGCATTTTGTCTTACTCCTCTTTTATTATCAGCTGAGACCTTTCTTTCACTATCATGCTAGCCATAAGTTATATAGAACATTTTCAGAGAACACTTAAAGAAAGATATTATATCCCTTGAACCTCTAGGGCATGCTATTGACCATTTTCCCTTTTGCTGACTAACAGACCAACCTTTTTTGTAAGCTGTCTCCTACAGTACACAAGGAATAAGGTATACTTAAATCCAGCCGCTTTCATCCTCTGTTAGTCGCTACTAAAGTCTCTACAACATTAAAATCTTTTGACATGTAACAGAACTTTAGCAACATTCATCTTTAATTCATCATTTAATTCAACATTCATAAATAGAATTGATAAGCCCTAATTTTAAAGCATTACATTGTATCTACAGTCTTCCATTTTCAAGTTCTGCTTTTATTCACTCAATCAATTAATTACAGCTTTGTTTTCATAAAATAAAGGTGTATTTAATGGTTGATGAAAAGCCTTGAAAGACGTTCCGAATATTTGTGACTATCCTGTAAGACATCAATTATTTTGTCCATAGAACAAGACCGCAGAACTTTATGCAAAGATCAGCGCATCAATTCTTTGCAGCTATAAATTAAATGCTTTAACAGTAAAACAAAACCTGCAATTTAGTGAAATTAGGCCTAATAATATTTTTATATTTATTTATTTGGCTAAAAATTAATTAGACAACTTACTGTCCATGCTTTCTTCTCTCTTCTTCAACTCCTTGTATTTCAAATTTTCTTCTCCTACAAGAGATTAACATTGATTAAACTTTATCTTATCTCAGGCCTGGATTCCTTCTGGAAGGCAAAATGTCTGTTTCAAAAATAAAATTTCTACCTGCCTAGGAACTATAGGATTCATCCTATTTCATTTATTGTAGTCAGTTCAACTAAATATGTCATATATACATTTATATTGAAAAAGAAGACAGCCTAATAAATCAGCCTCAATGCAATTCTGACAACCTTTTACGGGTCACAATTTCTGATATATAGGAGTGGGAGAAATACTTGGTTCAAACAAAGGACACTCACAGGGTTTTTCTGAAGTCAAGTGAATTTCAGTAACAGAGAACAAATGCTACTGTGTATTTGGGCACCATGATTAGTTAAAACTTTCTGCAGCCCTGCGTATTACATGAGCCACTTCAACTGCACTTTCACCAACTAGAATGGACTTTCATAAGGACAAACAGCTTGCAAGAAATGGATCATCTCAGGGAAATAAACAGAAGTGTACAAGCAATGGTCTAGGAATCTAAAATGCACAGAAAGCTCTCTACAAGTAAGTTTGAAAGAACAATTCCATATACCTTTAATATAGTGGTATTAGAAATAAGGAATAAGATATAGATTCACCCTATTTTAAAATTCAATTACTGATTATAAATAACTCATAATTTATATGTGTTAATAAAGTGGGACATCAGATATACTTGTGACAAGGAAATGAGACAGTTCATTTCCTAGAAAAAAAATTATGTTTCAAACATCTAAACTTTTAATTGAGTCTGTTTTATTTTTAACATAGTTTTTTAATTTTAAAGGATACAAAGTAAAAGAATTAAATAGGTACAGATAGAACTGAGTAAGAACATTTCTCTAGGACTTTTTATTTGTGCACCCCCATGCTTTTCTTTTTATCGTACATACCAACAATAAGAACACCTGATGGACTTTGATTCTGCTTCAGCTTCCTTGCAGCTGTGGCTTTGTTCCTTGTGGGACTCAATTTTGCAAGGCAAGGCTCCAATAGCTAATAGCTTGGCCTGTTTTACTCTTAAAAATTCCAGTAATGGGGAGCCATGAAACAGTTACATGATCTGTGTAGTGCTTATAGAAAAAAATATCTGAAGACCACAACTTTGAGATGTCTTTTCAGTAAGTTTTCTTTAAAATACACCAATAATACACCAATATATTAAATTCTCCTTCAATGTATGAAGGGTTTTGTCTGTTGCATTATGATTTAATACTGACTTTGACTAATTACATTAGAGTTAACTGCTAGTATATAGATCATGTAATAAGTGGGTGAATTATTTACTTATTTAGATTTTTTCAGGCAAAACTGAAAAATAGTTATTTCAACATGGTCTGTTTAGTCTTTTTCCTGCTCAGAAATGTTTCTAACACTGAAATATTTATCCTAAAGTATTAAAAAGTTCTTTTTCTTTTTTTCCTTTTTTTTTTTTAACTGGCTATCTCAACTGATATTTACATAAAAAACTTTGGAGCTGAATTTCGGGAATGCTATGTAATAACATAAATACTGATCCAGAGGCAAAGTCACTGGGGCGGGAGAGAGCACAGGGATTTCAAGGACACACCAAGATGTTGATCTAGAGCAGAAGTATGAATGGTCCTCTGTGATTCTCTCTCCATTGAGTAGAGAAGGTGGCATTGGGAGTTTACATTTCTCTGTCTTAAAGCTACCCTTTATGAATACTTTTATTCCCTCTTTGTTACACAAAGAGGTATAATTTCCTCTGCATTATACCACAAAGTAACTTGATTCTGAATGTTCTGACTAGCTCTGATATGCTGACAGAGATCATGTGCTTTCTCCTACATATGTTTCAAACTCCTTCAACACACTTCTTTTTCGAAAACAGTGAAAGACACAGCAACGAATGATTGTACACTATAGTTTAGTGTGTGTACACTAAACTATACTGAACTATTAAACATGAAAGCAACTCACTTCTTACCTTCTGTATTTCACCAAAGTTAAAATAAAAAATAGTTGTATGCCAAACAAAATGAAAAACTAAAAGAACAATAAAGTTTGCAATTATATTATCTGGAAACACAAAGCTAATAAAGCAGTCTTAATAAATTATTTGCAAAAAAAAAAAAAGAAGTATCTGTAGAAATATGACATATTTTGCCATGCAGTAGATGATAAACAGATGCATGTAGAAATAGAAAATATTTTGTCATGCAAAAGATGACAAACAGATGTATGAAACAGATGTATTTGTTTAGAGGCAGATTTTGAGGTATTTGTTCACCAAAGAAACTTACAGCTAGATTTTACACTGATTGCACAAGAAAAGGCATAAAGTAAGAAGGACATAAATTCTTTAATACTAAAGAAGTTAAATAATGTATTATGAAGACTTTCAGAAAGCATGCATATATTTATGTAATTCCTATCTGAACAAGATTACTTATAATCAAAAGTTTTCCATTGCATGAATCTTCATTTTATGGAGAACTTTTTACAGCTATTAAGGGCCCATGCTCAAACTAAAGCTACTTCCTCCAGAACCATAACTTCCAGTGTTAGGACAAATCTGAAACTAACCTAGCCAAAGCACTAGCAGCGTGTGTTTGCTGGAAGTCATTATAAGCTAAGGCCATTACTGGGCAGCTTACAAACTCTTCTTGCAAAGATCAACCCAAGAAGTTTCAAAGAGAGATAAAAATAATACTGAATTCGGTCTGCTTTACACACTGCTATTAAATATTCTGAATTCCACATTTGCTGACAGTGTAACAGATCATGTAAAAGGTAAAATTAATGACAGCATTTCTAAATATGATCTTGTTCTGCAGTGCTTCCAGTAAGATAAACTTTTATTCTTCAAACAATATTAAAAATAAAATTGGAGGAAAAACTAGACACCTGTCCTATTATTTTATACGGTATTTTTTGATATGAACTTGTTGAATGTATCACTAAAGATGAGTACTCTCCATTTATTATGTCTGAAAAGAAAAGGCTGCACTGATAGGCACAAAACTTCTCATGCTGATGACTACTGGATGTTTGCATAAGCCTAGAAGTTTTAAGCAACTCATAGGTACAACAGTTTGTTACAGAACAGACAGACACAGCTCTGCATAGTCTGCTACAACTCTAACCATATTACCTCGATGGTTCTCCAGATCCATATCAAGTCGTTGAATGACCTTTTTAAAATAATCTGTTTTTTCTTTTACTTCTGCCAACCTAACAAACAGATAATGAAAGTCAAGGTTAAAACTGTGCTGTAAAATACTTATTTTATTTTAGATGAAACTACAGAGAGAAGTCAAGAATAAAAATAGAAAATATAAATTTATCATAACCAAAAAAATATCAGGATGATTCTTGTTATTATAAAAGGTATATGTAAATCACCTGTCACTTTAGCTCTCTTTATTAAATAGAAGTTCTGTAGTTCTTTTTTATTAAAAAATTATTTTTCTTGAGTCATTTTTAACCTACTCAACTAGTCCCTCTGCTGGTTGCTTTTCAGCTTTGGAGAGGTACAACATAATTGTTAAACTGCAATAACTGTATTCCTTGAACTGTATTCAGTAAAATCCACTAAGAAATTTCCAAACAAAACAGTGTGAAATGAAACTACCTTTAACACATTTCTACGTACAATCTCAGAATTCTTTATTATTGTTATCTAATAAAAAATTCTGTTAAGCAACTTATTATCCAATTAAAATGCATTAAAAAATTAACCAATAAATAGAGTTGGGAATATTGCTTGAAAGAATTTAAATTGTTTCTAGGAGATTTTATGAATTATCTCAATTTTTCTTTCAAGAAAGAGAAATCAAAAGGCTCAAAACCAGAAAATATTGCACTGTTTTATCTATCCATCAATACATTACTATTTATTATAAAATTTACTTGACTTTCTTTGGAAAGGCCCAGTAACCAAGAATCAAGAAGCAATGCCCTTCTAGTCTTTAGAATGGAACACATAAAAAAACTTTAAAATGTGACTACAGTGTAATGTAGGTTCAATTTCATAGCTGTCCCAGAGAAGCAGCTCTTACAAATCAATGTCTTCTTCAGCCTTAAACAAGTTTAAGTCAGTGCTATTACCAATTTGTATTCTCAAGGTGTGTTCGTAAGAGATAGAAGTATCCTATTACGCAGATATAAATGTCTTATCACTATAAAACTTGTTTACCCAAACAGAAGAACATATTCTATCCTCTGTAGAAGGTTAAGACTAATACAGGTTTGAAGATGTGGTGACGTTCTAAAAGTCTTTAGAAACAGACTTGTGAAGGAACACAACTATGTGTTTTTAGAATGTACATCTAATTTATAGCAACAGTATAATGAGATTACTCACTGTCTTTCCATGTTTGAAATTTGTTGACTATCGTCCTTAATCTGTAAAAAAGTTCAATAACTTTAACATATGAAATTAAATCTACAAATAAAAAAGGACAATTAAAAAAAAAATCGGTGTTCAAAATACAAGGAATAGAAATTTAGCATTTGAAATCACAAATTTGTGACATAGTCCAACAAGAAGTTATATAGTTAAGCATTTTATCTTCCAAACGTTTAAAAATCATACTTTAAAAAATCAAATACACTTACCATTGGTAATTCAGACCAATAGTCTATAAAGTATAAATGGCTAGTTACAGTGTAGACCATTGTACACTGAACCAATTACTCCAGGACTAGTATATCTGTTCAGCACCCCACGAGGATACACTCTGGAGTTAGGTTACAAAAGCTGTTCAGTTTTCCCAACTACCATATCTCATTAATAGGAGCAAGTGAACCAGCTGAAAACCTCACTGTGCCAATTTTGTTTTCTTTAAACAATAGAATGGTTTGGGTTAGAAGGGACTTTAGGATCATCTGTTTCCAACTCACCCTTCCCCCTACACCCCAGCCCTGCCATGGACAGGAATGCCATCCACTCGATCAGGTTGCTCAGGGCCCCCATCTAACCTGGCCTTGAACACTTCCAGGGATGGGGCATCCACATGTTCCAGTGTCTCACCACCCTCATAGAAAAGATTTTTTTCCTAACATCTAGTATAAAACTCCTCTTTTCATTCAAAACAGTTTCCTCCATCCTATTACTTTCTGCCTTTGTATAAAAGTAATTTGCTCTCTTTTTTATAAGCCCTCTTTAAGTATTGGACTTAAATTCAAAATTAAATGTTTTCAAGTATTATTACCCCTAGTAATACTGACTTGGAGAATCTTAAAACAATGTTTTCTATTCTTGCCTGCTTTAGTAGTCTCTTTCTTTCCTCCTGTGGAGACTCCATGTTCTTATCCTCAGCAATCATTCGATCTCGACGTTCCTTGAGCTCATGGATCTCTTCATACAACTGCACAGCTTTCTGTTTCACCTCAGAGTGTGCTATTTCCTGTTGGGAAAAGCAGACATCTACTAGCTATTTTCAGATGGGAAGAGAGCATTGCAGCAATCATGCTTTAGTTAAGCAATACTTACCTATACTTTGCAAGTGAAGCTTATTTCTTATAAAAAAGCACAGAGACAGTAAAAAGCACTTTATAACACACTTTATAAGAAGTAAAATTTATAATCCAGATTGTCAATACTGAATTCTCTGGAATAGAATATCCCAATCAGTTACCTCATGATTTACAAGTTCTTCCTTGGGCCAATTTTCTGAGGAGATTTATTACTTCACAGTTTCTAGGGGATTTCAAACTATATACAACACTCAAAAGGACTGAAAAATATCTAGCAGTATTTCAAAATTACACTTTCTGACTGTATCCTTCAGCTCATAGATCCTTTTATTCATGAAAGACCCAATATGAAAAAATTCTCAATAAGACATTTTTATTGAAAACTGATAAGAAATTATTAGTGGAAACCAGAGAGGCAAATTTCCCTTCATATACTAGAGCATGATCCTACAGCATCTGAAAATTCAAGGAAAATAAATTATAGGTATTTTTTCTATTGTATTATTCTTTACACTGGCGTTCAGGAAAGGTTAGTACAGAGACCACTTGTTATCATACATACAGCTCTTAGACTCTCTTCCTTTACATTTAGTGCATCCAATTCCTGCTGTTGAACAACCAATTCCTAAAGAGGAAGCAAAAGAAAAAAATCTGATAAAAATTGCTACTTTATTAACTACTTTTTTCTCTAAAATCTTAGTATGTATCAAATGCTGTAAACTGTCCCATTGCTGATCTTAAAAATTTGAAAAACAAGACTCTGTCCAGCTCGTTCACACAACTCAGATATAGTAAACACTTACTTTCAGGATCCAACTTTTCCATTACTCTTATCAATGTTATTTGCAGTTGGGCTACTACCAAAAAATTGTTTGCACTTTTTCTACTATTTTTTTTCCTAAAATCAGTACCACAGGTAAAATTTATTGTCTGTTCTTCAGAAGTTTAGAGTCAAATTTTTAAACCTGAACCAGTCATGACAGTTTCTTCATAGTCCAGAAAGAGACAGTCAGGTAAGACTGTCTCTTAGNCTGTGGCCCCCTGGGCCTGCCCTGGGCCCGGCCTTTCCCAGCCCCAGAGGGACTGAGGGCAACTGAGCGAGCCGAGCTGCAGCCACGGGAGAGAGAGACTCTGGGAATTTGTCATCTCTGCCGAGCGACGAGAGGGTTTGTTGGTCAGTGTTGTTCATTTGTTGTGTTGGGGAGTGCTTTGCCTGTTAAATAAACAATTTTTTTCCACTTTCCTCCAAGGAAATTTTTTTTTTCCTGTCCCGAACCAGCTGGGAGGAGGGGCGGTTTGGATTTACTTTCTAGAGGGACTCCATCCAGAGATTCCTCCCCAAATCTGCCCTAAACAAGGACAAATACATTAACTGGCAGTCAGGTAAGACTGTCTCTTAGAAGAAAGAGCTAAGTCAGCTAAGCCCTGACTACTGATTCAGCTCATCCTAGGACAGATGGCAAACAGTGAATTCATCACACAGAGAAACTTTTAAGATTGTATGGCTTGAACTAGACTGTCCCAGAGAGCCTAGATTTGTTACTCCTGTTGTTAGCATAAGGATTAGTGAAGTAACAAACATTTTATAGAGCCCAGTTCATTTTTTCTGATACATTCAGACATATATTATTATTAAAATAATAACAGAAAAAGCTAGTTAGATTCACTTTTGTACACAAGAGGATAACTTTCTACTCAAGTGAACTACAAAAAAATTGTTGGGGTTTTTTTCCCTTTTTGCTTGCTTTTTACACATGATAAAACATCTCAGTATTGCAGTGGCTTTTAAAAACTTTATGTCAAACCCTAAATTGAAACAGATAATTGTGAATATTATTTCTTTTTAAAGTATGAACTATCAGAAGGCGAAGTATTTGGTCTTAGTCAATTGCTCTATTTTCAGATACTTCTACAACTGATTAGGGTACCAGCAAGCTTTTTTATTGTATTAGTCAGTTGTCAAGATCTTTAGTACTTAAATTTTATCTAAACCTCATGAAGTCAGTTTAAGAAATATTTTAGATATGCATAACGAAACAAGCCAACCTGGGAGAGTTTTTCGTTAGCAGCTTTCATCTCCATATATTTAGCTTGATTTTCCTGCGACATGTCTTTCATTATGTCATCTGCCACAACCTTTGCACGCTCAATATCTTCTTCTACAGATTGAATTAATTTTTCTGTGCTGTTAAAAAAAATGTTTTTGTAACTTTTATTGGTTAATGTATATTGCAAGCACTCACTTCAAACTCCAGTATTCCTTCAGCCTCACTGAAGTGCTCAGGGTAACACAAAAGCCTAGACTCTACAAAAAGGAGTTATCAACTTGTATCTTATCTTCTTGGAGCTGAATCAGCTATACAAACATTCACAAAATGGAGAGAAGATGAAGAGTTCTCTGCCTTTATAATACCCACACTGTGTTTTCCAACACTCCCACACTGTCTATCTGCATTGGTGTCAACACTGGCAAATGTATGGTATTACCTCTCAATCAGTGAATTTCTGAGTAACAACAGACAGTTTGAAATAAGGAAGCTGGTATGCAATTTGTGAATGTACATTAAAGAAACATATTAAACAGATATCAGCACCAGATGATGATGAACAGGTTACTCCTTGCAAGGAATTGTTGATAATTTTAGAATGGAGAGTGGTTCATTCAGAGATCTGAGCAGTGTAGTTTTTTCAACTATGCAATAACTAAGAAGTTAGGCATTTTTTTAACACTCTTGATTCAGGACTTTAATCTTGTTAGGAAACCAATAGTTTGCAAATATAAATTTTTTACCACTCCATCTATAGAGAGCTACAAGCAACTGTCTTAGCAGATTTAAAGAACATATAAAGAACTGTTCTCACTATTTTACGATAAGCCTAGAAATTTATATGAAATTCCTGAAAGCTAGGGAGTCAACTTGACAACATACTTAAAGGAAACTAAAAAAAAAAAAACAAACACTCCAGAGATCCTGAAGAGTATACCTTAATTCCCTTCATTGTTCATGAAAGATTGCTTAAACGGTTTGCTTGTTTCCAGAGTGATTTCTCCTGTTAAGAATGACAAAATCAGCCAAATACCTTCCTTCAGGACTATTTTTCTTCTCTTTTTCTTCTCTTCATTAACTTTTCCTGAGTTGCAAGATGACAAGTTGTAAATTGTGTAACTGACACTACTGGATCAAAGACTGCAGACAAGAATGCTCTCAAGTTTAAGAGATGATGCCAAATAGTGGAACTGCCCTGTGATAATTTCAGGCTAAGGTAATAATGAAATATTGTAGAAACAGAGTAGAGTTGACATTGTAATGGACTTCTGAAGGTTGTCTGGTCCAACCTGTGCACTACTCAAAATACAGTTTAGAGCAGGATGCCAATGTCTTTTTCAGGTTTTCAGTATCTTGAAGGATGGATACACCACAATCTGTTTAGGCTATGCTTTGATGTTTGTTCACTCTTACAAACAGAAGAGTTTTTCCTGATATTTAAATGGACTTTCCTATTCTCCAATATGTGGTCATTGTCTTAGTCATCACTGAGAGCAGCTCCATTTTCTTAACCCCTGCCCATCAGGTATTTACTTTGATAAAATACCCACTAAGCCTTCTCTTCAGGAGATTAAACAATGCCATTCCCTCAGCCTTTCCCCATAGTTTTCATCACTTACAAGGAATTCTCAAGAGTTTCAAAAGTGTAACCACTTTCAATTATCTTCCAAGAAATATCTATAATCTCCAGGAAACTGAGGATATTATGTGGAAATTCTGTCAGGTTAGCAGGCCATGCTGCAAAAATGCTTTGGAACTAATGATGATGAACAAATCAAAGTTATGATCTCCCACTTAGTATGGCAAATTTGGAGTGCACTGGGACTGCATAAGGAATACAGGATGGTTGTAATGTGAAATTAAATTTAATATCCTCTTGAGACTAAAACTACTTTATTCAGACCCAGTTCAAATATGAGGCCCTCACTGCAAGTGCATCAGTTTATTAATGGTTAATCATATCACATGTGGTAGTGGGAAAGAACTATTTTTCAAGCTATAAGAGTAGTTTGATCCAAAACCCTTTGGAAGGCATGGAGCTAGGAGCTGTCAGGGAGCTTTTATGCCACTTCTTTATTGAACGCTCCTCATGCCTCAATGTGGGCCTATGAAAGCACTTGCAAGGTCTCAGCAGTGACAGTTTCTCTCAAATCAAGCCCAACTATGGACATGGAAGAAAGAGAATAGAGGAAGCGCAGTAAAAAATTCAAAAAAATGCTAAAGATACTGATTTTCAGAAGAAATCTCCACTCTAGATGTGTTTCTCCTGGAGACACTGCAGTATGGCTTAGAGGGAGCTTGTATTTAACTACAAACAGTGCCCTTTCTGGAGATCACTGGAACCTTTATAGAGTGAGAATACACTTTGCTACATGTATAACAATACCTTTCTTGAGGGTAGTGGGATTTCTATGGGATTTCTCTCATCTCCGCCTGAGATTTAAAGTGTGCAGGTAGGACAAGGAAAGAAACCTACTTTTCCAGCCCACTCTATTGAAAGTGTGTGTGGACACATTACAGAGTAGCCTCTTTATGTGAGATGATTCTCCTATTCTTACATGATATGGACTCCTGGCTAAATATTTCAAGATGATCCAGCATGTCCTTGAGACTAGAAATGTCTGATTTACTGTGTTGCATCTTCTCTGGCAGAAACCTTCTGAGGAGAGGTTGCAACTTAGTGATTTTTCAAGAAACAATAAAAAAATCAGCAATGACTGTCACAGAAACACAATTAATTTAAACACTATGGATGAAGTTGAATCAAAGATGAGGTTTGGAAAAATTGTAGAATTGTTTTGATATATTATGCAAAACAAAAGTGCCAATAACAACAAAGACATAGTGAAGTAAAACAATTTTATACAGCCACATATTGGATGTATAGATGGAAAGGAGATGAAGTGTTCTGTAGTTTGGTGGTATGCATTGGACAGGAGCATAAATGCAAGCAAAAATTTATAGGACACAGTGCTTGTATATCAATATAATCCCTTTTTTTTAGCCGGTACATAGACATTCACTCCAGAGTAAGCATGATTTGTTTTTAGAACTTCTTCCTGAAATACAGCCCTTACTACAGACATCCTGACAGTGCATGAAATTATTTGTAAATAACGACCTGTATGTATCACCCTGTGATGATGATCAAAACACAAGCATTCCAAAACACAAGCATTAACACAGAGTTAAATAGCTACTAGGAAGCTTTACTTCAGTATGCAAATATCCTGACATTTTCTTCATTTGATGAATGATCAAATGAAAAATGCAAGTCTTTTTCTGTCTCCAGCATTTCTTTAATTGATTATAACTCAGCTTGCTTGTAAATCACCTGTGGCATTTAAACCCACTGCTTCCTCTATGATCTGGAACTTGACACTTCAGCATATTACAATTAGACTTTCCTATTGGCTGCTGATCCAATTAAATCCAAGATCATTATAAGAAGTTGCTCAACTTAGTCAATCTTTTGCTAAGGATTTTCTAGGTTTATTATTTTTTTTACACTGCCTGGTTATTCATCAGGTACAAAGGTTGAAGAAAAACAAAGTGCTGTTTCACCGTGTTATTTCTTGTCAGTGCACTGAAAAATCTACACATGTGTACAGGCGATACCTCTAAGAAGCAACAGAAAGGTAAGACACTTGGCATGTCTAATTCAAAATGCAGGCAAAGATTTATTACTGTAACTTTATTGCTAGACTGGAACCAAAGACATCTCAAGGAACATTGAAGTTTCAGGAATTAGTATGAACCTTTGTTGAATTGTTAAGTAAATTCTCCATTAGAAAGCTGGAGAACAGACTCTGAAAACCAGATTGATTATATAAACTCAATTACCTCCCCAGAAAAACCATTACATTACTTTTAAATTATATAATTTTCTAAGTTATTAGATGGAAATTTTTAAGAAAGCACTTATAATTACAGGGAATTATCGAAGCACTATTGAAGTTTTGCCAGTGTATTGCCAGGCTAAGTCTCTTTCCAAAGCAGTTAGTCTAAATAGCAGCTCATAAAATCTGGTTCTAGTAAAATGCTTAAACTGCAACTAAAATTACACATGCTTTCCTGTTCTTTTACTGATTATACAGGTTCACACACACAAAATGCAAGCAGTCATATTTGTAAGAAATCCCTAAATTTTCAGCAGAAACTAAAGTATGAGCTAGGAGTTATGTTTTGGACTTAGACATATGTACAACTTAAATTTGCAACTTGCTTGTTATTAACTTACAGATTAACATTAAAAAAATATTTAATATATTTATTCATTCTATTTAAGATAGCTCTTGTCTTGTAATCTGAAAACTACAATAATACTATTAGTCTGTATTTATAAATTGCCAGGTTAAGACCTGCTCTGTTTCTGAACATCTAGGAAGCTGTTTCTTTAAAGTCCAAATATGCTGCAAGATCCAGATGTAAAAAAGGTCATTCTCAAAGCTAATCATGTCTTCCACTAACAATACACAAACTGGCTAAAAAAAACATGCAGACCACCAGTACCACCACTGATAAGTGCAAAACCTAGTACAGAACACAATTCCACAGGAGCTGCTACTGCTGCTAGCACCTCTTGTCCCTGCCGTGGATAATGGCCTAATGGCAAAAGGTTTATGAACTCTTTTTGTATTCAATATAAGTTTCTGACAAAAGTAGAAATATACAATGGATGAGAGCACTGTAAGCGGCATTTATCTTCCTCCTCTTTCCAAGAAGTTATGAAATTACAAGGCTGATTCAGTTAGGTGAGTGAGGTCAATCCTCCGACATGCAAATATAGATAAGTTATCAAATAGACTTGACTAGTTTGTTCTATGACCTCATTTATTCCATTATGAGCAGCAAAGACCTCACAGCACTCATTTTAAGGACTGGTGGAGGTTTTGTAAAACTGTGAGACTGTCTATATTTAGCATTGTTTGTGCAATTAAACTTCCTTATGTAATTTCCCATTGTTATATTCAGTGAATGCTCTGTACAGCTCACTTTAAACAAGTATCTTACACTTTACCTTTTGGGTTTCTATTACTTTGGAAGATAGAAATCTTCTATTACTTTGGAAGATAGATGAGAAGATACGAAGATTAGCTTGACACCCTATCTTTTCAGATGCTTAAGAAAAACTGGAAAAATTAAAGGTTCATTACCTTTTACATAATATTTTCATTCAAGTGTGGCATATACAGGGACTAACTTAACATCTCACAGATACAGTGTAACATTTCTATTCAAAAGGAATAGATACTGAAATATTGTCAGATTCAAAGGCAATGACTGAGAGACCTTTTCTTTGAGAGATGTTAATTTCACAGTAAATACCATTTGTAGGACCTTTCCTAACTTTCAAAAAATAAGGCGTGAATCTGTACAAAAACCCCATCACTAGAGACTGAAGCATGTTTACTTAGTTTCAAAGATCAGAGCAACAACTATATCTTCATAATAGGAAGTCCAGGTTTATGTCATATTATAGGTTATATTATGGATAATAAAGAGTTTAAAAGATCGATCTTCTAATTAAGAATTCACAAAAATGCTTAATAACTTACGTAAGAACATAAAAGAAATCTGACTGGACAAATCAAGAATTGTCTAGTAGAGAAATCTGCTTCTGTGAGAGCAACAAGAGGAATTGTACAGGGAGAGCACGCAAGAGTCAATACTTTCTGCAGTTTAACCCAATCACAGTCTTCCAGGACCCGTAACTGCTTTAATAGGGATATTAATGAATACAGCCCTGCCTATTTGTTTTATACATTTATGATACTTTTCTCTATTAACTTGTCTAATCAATCCCTTTTCTATTCGCTGATACAGTCTGCACACTGGATTTTAGGTTTGGCTCAATTAAGTGAAAGCTGAATTAATTAATTCTGATAACCCCTGTATTTTCACTTAATTTTACATTGCAAAGTACTTATGCAGAACAAAATTTATTAAACTATCTTTGAAATAACTCTATCTATGAATTTGTTAAACCACCACTACAGAAGGCTCTGGTAATTTTGGTCTTGATATGCAAAAGTGTTGTTTTTTACTAGGCTCCAAACATGAAAATCTATTGGCTTGTGATCTGGGCTGGAACACTGTTTTTGAATCCAGACTCTGCTGACTGCAACATTACTTCCCACACTGTAAGTTTTACATTGATCTGAACTATCCTTATTTTTGAAAGATACACTTGAAGCAGGAGGCATTTTAAAAACTGTTTCATAAACATGTAAGTCCTGAAGAAATAAATATAAAAAACGGAAGTAAGAAGTGGTCTTCTGTGTAATGGACAATTAGCTGATGGTAATAATTGTAAGTGGGTGAGTAACACTGAAACATATTTGAGATTATTTTGTATCTTAAATCATTCCAGAAAACAGGAATGCCTCTTTACCTATATAAATAAATATATTCTTTTCAGAAAACAAAAATATTTCAAGGTATTGAAAGCAAAGATTCAAATCAGAAAAGACTGTAGCTATGCTAAACTGTAACACAGAAAACAAAAATGAATTGCTATAGCAAATATATATATAATAAATATTTTGTTGAAGGTCTGCTTTAAAGATGTTATTTTAAATCAAAAGTAAACATAGATTTAAAAAAAATACATTTTAGAAGGCATATTTGAATTAATTTGCAGTCTTGAATAAACTCTGTCCATTACACCTTCTTTCCAGATTATGTACGAAAGGAATTCTTTTTACCTAACAAGTAATTCATTCCAAATATTAATTCCAAAATGGTATGCCAAACTGGTTACATTTTGGATGACCATCACATAAAGACCCATGCATCTAAGCACAGGGCTCAGCACAAAGTGCTCTGGAACATCAGGTCTCTAGATACTAGGAGGATTAATTCCACTGTATCACCAGACCATGAGTTAACTAAGAAAGAAGTAAATAAAACTTCATGATGAGCAATATAACTTTTTTTTATAGTGACAGCATTAAAAAATAGAAGATAGTTTTCTCTTGCTTTTAACAGTCCTCATTGAGATACCTTCACTAGTAGACTTTTCTACAGTATTTAATTGTTATAATTCTTTTTTTTTTCAACAGGTTGCTTGTGAAGAGTCTGGAAAGAACCTCTTTAATATCTCCCTAAATCTTTTTCAAAATGTTACTAAATTAAGCCTCAAAAACAATAAAATCACTTTAGAAGATCATGACAAAGAGATTCTTGGATGTTTTACTAACCTCACTGAACTTCATCTGAATGAAAACAACATTACTGTACTGAAAAACAACAGCTTCTACAAACTGAAAAATCTCATAACTCTGGATCTTAGCTATAACTGTATTAACACAGTTCACAAAGCAGCATTTGCAGGATTAAATCAACTCTCAGTGTTGAATCTATCCTATAACATGATTACTCAACTGGATTCAGATACATTTACTTCTCTAGAAAGCCTGACAGTTTTAAATCTACAATATAATTTTCTGAAATATTTTCATATAAAATCATCTTTTAAACTGATTAAAATTGTTTTAGCTGGAAACCCATGGATCTGCTCCTGTGACCTCCTTGACTTACAGATATGGCTAACTGCCTCCAATGTGACATTGGGTAAGTTTTGCTAAGAGCAGCATTTCATATTTTTTTACATCAAATAACTTTACTGTGCATTTTTTTCTGATGTGTATAAATCAACCATCAATTTTTCCTATATTAGGCTAATAGTAGTAATACAATAGCCATCCATGAGATTTTATATATATATATATATATATGTGTGTGTGTGTGTGTGTGTGTGTGTGTGTGTGTGTGTGTATAATAAAGTAATAGCTATCCATGAGGACTTTTTAGATTAGAGTGCCAAAAAATTAGTAGCATCTCATAGCCTTTTCACTGCTCACATTCACAGAAAATGAAGGCAACACGACATGTACATTCCCAAACACGAAAAAAAAAATCTCCATCAAGATGGCAGCTATCCAACCAGCTGACTGCAAAACTGAAAAGATTCCTTTAGAGAACATTGTAACTTCCACTCCTGCTGTTAACCTTAGAAGCAGTGCCTTAATAACGGCTCTGACTCCAAACAACATCACTGGAAACAACGGAACTCGTGCAGGTAATATAGAGATACTTCACTTTACTGCTTATGAGCCGTTTGATTTGCTGTTCCATGACTGTATACTGTTTTGCATTCCTACTACACTCTGACTCTTCCATAAAAGCCAGGGCTACAGAACAAGCTTATTTCCACACACTGGTAGACAGTCACACACATTACAGTCAATGTTAAGGTCTACTGAGTGTTCAAAACAGATAAACCCCACAATCCTCAAATGATAATAAAAAATGATAATGAAATTTCAAAGCCCTAAAATCCAGATAATTGTCAAGATCTCTGCCAAACAGAACTAGGGAAGCAACTTCCAAAACAATTTGATTTTTTCAAACTAACTGCTTTCTAGATGTAGATGTCTTCCTAAAATGTGATAGCATGAACCTACAGATTTTACTCCCATTCTAACTGTGTCCAGTACAAAGGATCTGAATGTGCCCATTGCACACTCTTTGGAAATTTCAGGGATAGTCTCTCTTCACCTCTCAATGTCAACCTCACATGCCAGATAACTCTTGCACCCTGAAATGCTTTACTTCCTTCTTCTGGATAAAGCTGGAAAATTATCTACAGATATCTACACAAATTATAAGATACCACAGTGAAATGTTTCTTTAGCTGTACCAGCTTGTAATTTATTTTAGGGTAGTGGCCAGCACACAAAACCAGCTTCTAGATAAAGACTACTGGCAACTACAGTTTACTGAAATTTTTATTATAACAGAAACACAACCGAAAGGACATGCCAAGCAAAAGACATGATATTTTAGGGTTCAGACATTATCACCATATAAAAAGTAAAGCCTGGGAAATAGAATTTGAAGTCAATTACTGACTATTTTTTTCCGACAGCTAATCTTGGAATTTAACTTTTGGAAAAAAAATCTTTTGTATGTATCTATTATTTTTATCTTTTACATGTCCCAAATCTTTGTCTTTGAATTTGAAACAATTATTTTTTATAAATATGCAAAGCAGATTTATACTGCTAGGAAATATGAGATGTACATACATTATTAGTCTCTGTGATGTTACTGACTCTCTAATAACATAGCAACAACATTCTACTAAAGCTCTGGAGACACTCAGTAATTCCCCTATGAACGTCTACTTTGCGAGTTCTTAATTTACCTATGGAAAAGATCATATTTGAGTTCTTGCTAGTACTCCTCATGAAGATTGCTCTTCTTTTTTTCCTGTTTTTTTAAAGAGTTACCATTTGTTGGCAAAAGTTGGACCTTCCTAGCGGGTGTCCTAGGGTTTGTCCTAGGCACTACACTCCTGATTTTTACTGCTGTCAAATGCCCGGCATGGTATCACTACTTGGTCAGCTACCAGCACCGTCGTCTGGAAGAAAATGACGCAGAGATGTTTGAACAAGAGTTCTCAGCTGACATGAGTCCTTCTCCTTCAGTATTGGGTACAAGCAGTGAAGAACCCATTGTAATATTTGAGAAAGTTCATGCATGTGGAGATGAAGAAGATGGATTTATCGAGGATAAATACATCGATATTTATGTAAATGAGGAGTGTTAATGTCTTAAACAATGGATGCTGAACTGACATTTTAAAAACACTTGTACTTCCATTAAAGGCTTTATTACATACAATACAGAATGAAATTAAGCAGTCTGTCTCCTTTCATCTTGCCAAATCCATAACAAGACTTTGCTGCATCAATTATGAAGTTAAAAAAATAGGGTCTTATGCACACATTATTGGCACAACAAATACTTCAAAACATGCAAAAAATACTCATAGTCCACTTTTTATAGAAATGTATTTGGCTACTTATATTGGGGGGCCTACTGTATATTATTTAACATGAAAAACGTAGCAGGTAAAGTTGGCATAATCATTAATGCTTTCGTTATGAAGAGGTCTAGAAGAGAAAAATAATATCTCTAAAACGTTGAAGCAGACCACAGCCAGACTAGGGGCTGGCTCCAAATCAATGGTGTAACCGCTCTGCAGTCTATTAGATTTTTACCCAAATAAGCAGAGCAAGAAAGACTAACTGCTGTGTATTCCCAAAAATGTGTATGCAGAGTGCAATGATAAATTACCCTTACTGCACTGCTACTGAACCAAGTATTATCTCTTCATATTTTCTTAACACTTAAAAATGCATTCAGGGTGGAACAGACACCTTCTCAACATCTCAATCTGTTGAGAACTACAGTATTAATACAATGTGATATTATTAACTGGTAAATTGGTTGCTTTGGTGTGCTTTTTGATACATAAAATCTCATTGCTGATATTGCTTTCACTGGCAACAAGCAGGATCATGCAGCTTTCTCCTGCACCTCTCTTATGCCTCAGCTAACTATCTCAAAAACTCACCCTCTCAGCCTATCACTACACAAGCCATTCTCACAGCTTACAAATTCTTATAGGAAGCATCTCACCTTTCCTCATCTTTCCCTCTACACAACCCTACCTTACTAGGCAAGCAAAGGTGTAGTACCCACTCCTGCTTGCCTTCTTCACTCTGCCACTCTACAACAAAACTTCCAAAACTTGACAGCAGATTGCCAAAAGACAGGAGTCTCTACTGCCGCCTAACTCTTCCTGGATGGCATAGTAAATATCTTCAGAGGAGTAACTAGAGTTTAACACTAGGAACTTCTGCTGCAACCTGGCACTAATGTATCGTCTTGAAATTGTTTAGGTATCACTTGTGATATGTATTGCACTGTTAGGGTAACAGGTAACATCTCAATTTTCCAAGCTGAGTTATGAGAAGTTGAGTTATTCAAAGATGAAAAACATACATTTAATGTACTTACGCTTGTCTTTTTGCGAAAATTTTATCTATACTCTGAGCCTCTCGGTCATTCTGAACCTTTATCTTAAAAAAAAAAAAAAAAGAAATACAGTCAAGTTTCTAATAAATCATGGAATCATATAGGTTGGAAAACACCTCTTAGGATCATCAAGTATTAACTTAATTAAGTTAACTCAGTATTGACGAGTCCACCATAAACCACATGCCTAAATACAACATGTACACATTTTTAAAATACTTCCAGAGAAACTGATTCACTTATTATTTCTGTGGGATCTATTCCTGAAACACTTAGTAATATACTACTTAAAACTACACAGATGGGATGAAAAGCATTCTTCTCTTTGTAACATAGACACTGTATGTTTATTATTCCTTCAAATGCAAGCAAAAAAAAGTTGTTTTGACCAAGAAATATTAAAGTCATTTTTCAAGATACCAAAACAACCTTTACTGAAACTGGTTTCTTTTGTTTATGGACAAATTGATCATAAGAAATAAAATATGCATAATGCCATTCACACCTTAACACTTAGAGAATGTGTTAGAAAATAAATAAGGAAAGCAAAGGAAGAACAAAACTTCTTGATTTTGTGGTTGCTATGTCAGAGACTTATTTAATATTTTTTACACTGAAGACATTTAAAAGGCTGAAGACAAAAGAGAACTTAACGTCCAGAAGACCAAGTGGCTTTACAAGGCAGTACAGTCTGCTCAAGTTTGCCTCTCCTAAGACTAGTGTTCGGTGCTCCCCAAAAATAAAAAAAAAAAATAAAAAAGATACTTTAACACTCATGATTTGGTTTGGGATAACACCCTTCTCAAATTCAAATCACAAAAAACTATCATGGGGCTGCTAACACAAGACTTCAGGCAATTGTCTTACTGCTAACATGTTGCCAACATTATGAATAATTTAACTGGAAAAAAATGGCTAAGTTTTAAGTCAGTGCTATGCTTTTTTGATATGTCACACTTTCAAAGAACCAAGAAAGTAACACATTATTTCACTATTAAAGCATAGCAAATACCTTAATTCTTACCATATTGTAATCACGGATCACTTTTGCCATATCTGTACCAGTGTTAAGTATATCCACAACCTGAAACAAGACAGAATTCCAACCTGTTACTGCTGTCTTTTCTTCTTTTCTTAAAAAAAAAAAAAAAAAAGCAGACAAAGGGTTCACAAAAATGCAGCAATTTTTTGTTAGTGCAAGTCAGAAAAAAACATGATCTGGGAATCTGAATACATCATATGTCATTTTCAGAAATAATCATCATTACATGTCACTGTACTAAGCACTGAAATATTACACAGCATCGATTTCTTAAATCTATATGCAGATGCTTCTCCTACTCCAGAGTACACTTTTTGTTTTTCTGTTTTCATCTCTTTCCTTTCCGTAACTGAATAAAGGCAGCACTAACCAGCACATTTTTACATAGAAATGACAAAAAATTACTCCAAATAAAGCAAAAGCAGCACAAAGTCAGCAAGAGAATAAATGGGAGTATCAAGATTTGACAGCAGCATACCATGTTGTAGTCTGCTAGTTGATCTTGAAAGTCTTTGATTTCACCAGCCAAAGCCTCTGCCCTAAATAGGAAACAAAAAGTCAAACTTCAAATGGTAAGATTTGCATATGTAAAAATAAAATAATTATTCATTGATTCCTTGAAGCCTGCCTAATACTTGAAAATAGTCTTGTGACTTCGAAAGTTAGTACTGTATTAGCTGCAATACATCTCACCGTTTTTCATAAGACAAATAAACAGATTTCTCTTGCTTGTACATTTCTACTTCTTCCTGCAGCTTGTTAATTTCTGTTGTAAGTTCATTTGTTTTACTTCTGAAAAAAAAACAAAGAAAAAAGAATCATTAACACTTGGATGTACAACTAGAGGACAGCTAAACCAATAAATATATTTTACTACAGGAGATTTGCAATTAGTATCTCTCACACTGCATTTTATTTCAACTCAGCATTTCTTAGATGAGGTAAGTGTAAAAAAAAAGCAAAATGTTTATATTAGATAAAGTCTTAAGTAGTTGCTGGAAAACCTAGGTATGAAATAAAGTTTTAGTTAGCTTCACAGAATGTGAGTATCATCCATATTTAAAACGACATCTTTTAGAATTAATTATTCAAAACTGTAAATGAGTAACTGATAAAATCCTGCATGCAACAGTTTGGACAAGGTCTTTGTCATTGCTAGCTAAACGTATAATCCAATAAAACCACCTGAAATGTACAACAAAAAATGTTCAGTTTGCAATGCTACTTCTTACGAATGGAGCTACCAGACCTAAAAAAACATTGGAGGCAGAAGCTCAGAACCACTGACCCTCCCCATTCTAATGCTGTAAGACAGCATTTAACTTAGCAAGCCTAACAACAAAACCTCAAGGGAATCTACTTCCTTTCTTCCTACAGAATATCTAGACACAAAATAACCTTCTCCCTGACAGCAGCATTTTTACAAAAGTTCATTAGAAGTGAACACTTTCTGCATGCTATCATCAAGCTTCAACTCTGTGTCTGAAAGAGAACAGACCATTAAATGTGATATTACGACATACCTCAGCATCCCAAGGTAGTATGTTTTATCCATTATCTGTCTCTGAGGACCTGATAAAAGAGAGCAATATGATACCTTGTTTAAAAAATTCTGAATTTAGATGAACTGTAAATTAGGAAAACAATCAGCAAAATTTACATTATAAAAAATTACACCTAATATCTTTTAGTGTTCTTAAATAGTTATTATCTATTTTAAAAAGGCATTTTTAGACTGCTGTGAAGATAAACATTACTGATACAAATATATGAATAGTTACTATGTAATAGAGTATTTTAAGTATTCTGTATTATGGAAGAAGACACAATAACCCTGTTGTATTATTTTGAGTTATTTTTAAAGACAGCTCAGTTACAGAAAAATGCTTATCTTCATTCGCTGGCAAGAGTAATGACAGAAAGAGGGATGTTTTAATTTTCTCTTTCTTTTTGCTGCTCTTTATAATCACAGCTCTTCGCTCTGCAATTTATACAATGATTAAAAGCTTTCCTTTAAAAACCTAAATATTCTTTCAAAATGTTTCAGACATCTTGAGGGCTAATTTCAGTTTAAAATACCTTTCATTGCAGTTTTTATTCCACTTAATCCCTGTTGAGTCACTGGACGGTCTGCAACTTTAATCTGAGATGATAAGACTCCTCCAGGAGTCAAAGAACCACTACGAGTACTGGGTCTTGCTGAACTAGGAGGCATCTGTTAAAAAAAATAAAAAAAAGAAAAACCCACCAAGTCTGAATTATTACTTTATTATCCTTAAGCAATTGCCCAAGCAGTTAAAAAACTTCGGTTAGTCTCTATATTCTTTCTGTAGAATCTTTCAGCATTTACATCTCTTCAAAGCTTCAGAAGAACATCCGCTATAGAAGGTAAGAGATTACCTTTGAGCAGCGGTTCATTGTTCCATCTATCTGCAACATTAATGCTATTTAGATCTCCCAGGCGAACTCCAGATGCTGGATGTCCCTGACCCGCTCCAGACAAGGTTAGCAAAACTTAAATCCTTCATAAAAAAGAACTTCTCCTCACTCCCATCATAGCACTAAAAAAAAAGATTAGCAAAAAACAAAGGACAAAAACCTAAATACATCAAAACTAATGATACATTTTCTAACATACCGCTGTTCCTATTCTGTCTGCTGACGGAGTCCTTGATGCAGAGGGAGGCCTCGATGAGGAGGGAGGCCCTATTCCTGCTCTTGAAGCAGAACGTGCTGAGGGAGGTCTGTTACTGCTGGCCATATTCGTTCCCTTTTTAACTTCTGTCTGGTAAGAAGAGAAATCATTCTTTCATTTGCACAAGGTCCTTAAAACTATGAGAAACGGACTCTTTAAAGCATAACTCTTATTAGAATGTTGAAGGGGGTTGTTTCTGGTTTTTTTTAGTAATCTGCGAAGTAGTTCCTTACTGGGTGGTACAACACAGCGGCACGGCTCAGGAAGGAGCACCTAATGTTCATGAATAAGCTGAGGCAGCAGTCCCTTTTAAGTGCTTAGTAAGCCCTCAGCTTATTCTTGTGGCATTTGTTTCAGTGTCTGAATACAAATCTTTAATGAAACAAACTGGGAGCGAGCAACTGCTGCAAATACTCATTCGAGTTATCTACAGACGGTCTGTAAGCCATCACCCGTCACTACGGCGGTCCCAAACTGCGCTATCCCTGACAAACTTATCCCCCGGCAACTTTCGCCACCCCCGAAGGAGTCCATCCCAGCCGCCTAGCAGAGCCTAGCAGAGCCAGCGCCCCGACCGCCCGGGGGCCCTGTCCCCTCACCGTGTCACTCAGCCGCCATCAGCCCGCGGCCACCGCCGCCGTATCGCGGCAACCACTCGCACGGATATCGCGATGGCCGCAAACTTCGCTCCCTCCTGCCGTTGCCCCGAAGACTACGACTCCCAGAGGGCCTCGCGAGAGAAAGGCAGCGGCAAAACCACCTGCGTGGACCGCGGTGCTTGCCGGGATAAGAAGCCGCTCAGTGGCCTTGTGGCGCGCCCTGTGACGTCACTTCTGGCGCGGCTTCCGGCGGCGGCGCGGCCCGTGCTGTGTCAGGCCGGCGCTGGCGCCATGGCGGGTGAGGGCAGCACGTTCCGGCTGCGATGCTCCCTGCTGGGGCACGGGCAGGACGTGCGGGGTCTCACCCGTGGCCTCTTTCCGGAAGGCGGATTCGTGTCCGTGTCGCGGGACAGAACCGCGCGGCTCTGGGCCCCTGACGGGTGAGTGCTGGGCCGCGTTGCTGGGCGGGCCGGGCCGGGCATTCCGGCCGGTGCTCCGCAGGAGGGAGAGCATGGAGGTGCCGCCGCAAGGGCTCCGCCGTGCCCCGCCGAGTTCGTCTCTGCAGCCGAGTCCTCCTCAGGGGCTGCCGGCAGAAGCGGTGGAGCCGAGAGAGGTGGCGGGCGGTCGGAGCCTGTTCGCAGGAGGCTTTCGTGATTGGCATTGTCACTTGCATAGAATCCCGTTAAGAGTTTAGAAGGGTCCTTCAAGAACATCTAGTCTCAGTCCCTCAACCATGGGCGGGGATATCTTTCACCAGAATAGTTTGCTCAGGGCCCTATCCGTCCTGGCCTTGAGCGCTTCTGAGTGTGGAATATCCACAGCTTCTCTGTGGATAACCTGTTCCAATACCTCATTACCCTCACAGTGAAGAATTTCTTCCTAACGTCTAACCTAAGCTTTTCCTCTTCCAATTTGTGCCAATTGCTTCTTGTCTTATCACTACAGTCCGTGAGGAAGAGTCCTTCTCTACTTCCCTATAGGCCCCTTTGGATGCTGTAAGGTTGCTATGAGGTCTCCATGCAATTTTCTCCAGGCTGAGCAGGCCCAACTTCTCCATGCCTGTCTTGGGGGAAAGTTTTATGTCTTTAAGCAGTTTGCTGTACATTGATGTTGTAGTGTGCTTTGAAAATGGTAACAATGTCAATAGTTCTAGGTATCCTTTTTTTTTAGGTGCCATTAATAATGTTGTTTCCACCTCATGGTATTCAGTGCCAAAGTAATCCTGCTAAGTAACAGTGCTGTGATTTTGACAGTAAGGCAGTGTACTTTGAATGTTTAAAAAAAACCCTATCCTTTCTTGCTAAGCAAGCTTCTTTAAACATAAAATGGAGTGTGAACAAAAAATTGTATAGAAAATTAAATAGACAAAGAGATTAAAAAAGGGACAAATCCTCCAACATTGATTTTAATTTGTTTATTTATTCATATTGCACAGGGTTGTCTCCTACTGAATTTGTGTAGTCGAATTCACAAAGTGAATTTTTTTTTAGCATATTGCCTTGACCAGAAGCAGTACTGCTAAGCAGTGTGTACAGGAGATGTGGGGTGTTGCTGGAAACTCCAGGATGTACCTCCTCCTGGACTATAGTTCTAGACTGTGATGTGTATTCTGAAGTTACTAGACATGAATATCCTTCCCATTGCTTTCATGTAAAATATAAATAATTGGCAAATCTGCTGAGTGCTTACGTGGGTCTTTATATTGTTCTCTGGAGTTCTGCGACTGAGGTGAAGAAAAACTAATCTTACTAAGTGGGTCTTTTTAAGTCTCTCATCACAAGGGAAAGAACTTGCTAAATTGCACAGAAATTTGCAGCAGGAAAGGAGTTCTAGTACTACCCACAGTTTTTGAGAACTCTGTGAGGAAGAAGACATGAGTAACTTACTTATATCAGCTTACAATGTTGATATTGATTATCGTTCTTGGCTTTAGAGGCTCAGGGACTACAGTCATCAGGGTTCAGTGGGTGAGCACACTGCTGTATGCTGTTTTGGTGTAGTTTTTCTAAGAAGAGATATTGCCTTCATTTGTTCTGTGTGCCTTAAGGGGAGAAGATGCTTTAGAATTTAGAAGAGTATCGTTATTTTCTTTCATATTTCAAGCTTGCCAAGCATTAGAGTTTGTAGGATAACAGTATGATATCGTATGATAGGTTGTTTTTGAGGGGGGGAACAAACAGGAAAACAAAACAAGCACACAGCACCACAACCTGTTTATTTATTCTATGGGAATAAATAGCGTTTTCCAGTTAATGCTGTAACTATTCCTGCTGGCTCAGAATGAAGAAATGAGGGTGCTGGTCAAGTCAGTTGTGATCTATTTAACTGTTATTCCTCTATAGTGCTCCTGATGAAGAGCCAGTGAATACATTTGTCCAACTTCATTTATGTGCTCATACTTTAGCATGTACATTTGACAGAAAAAAGATACCATAAAGACAAACTGTAGCTATTTCTGATCAAATTTGGCATGGTGTTTGCCAATGAGCAAGAAAAAACGAAAGCCCTTCCAGGCATATCATTGCATTGAAAAATAAATGGAAAGATTTAATATTGTGTACTGAGGAGGAATTCTGGGATGTAATTTTTTTTCTTAGATTTCATTCTTTCTATGCCATCCATAGTGCTTATTCAGCACAAGCAAGCGTAGTTATAAATTTAAGAATTGTAATTTACTCAAAGTACTGTTTCTGTCCTGATTCTAAACTGATTATCACTTATCTTTAAGACTTAACAGGAGTTTTACTGAGATGCACTGTATGAGTGGCCACTCAAATTTTGTATCTTGTGTGTGCATCATACCTCCAAGTGACCTCTATCCTCGTGGACTGATTGCAACTGGTGGCAATGATCATAATATTTGCATTTTCACAGTTGACAACCCAGCTCCTCTTTACGTCCTTAAGGGTCATAAAAACACAGGTATGTAGTAACTGTATTTGGCAGTTTTTTACATAAAAGTTAACGTGATTTACTAGAGAGGAAATTAAATTGAATTTATAAAATTCAGTTTTGATTTATTTGGTATGTAATGTATCAAACTGCTCAATTATGGCCTCTGCAAATAGGATTTTATAATCTTAATTCATGCAGTGACATTGCAAGGACTTCCGCATTTATCCTGATGAATGTTTGAACTTTCACTGTCTCCCTGAACTCTCATAATTCAGAGAATGATTACCCTTTTGTCAAGAATGACGCTTTTAAGAACAGTTAATTGTTCATGTATTAATTTTTTTGTCAAAGCTGATACACGTAGAAAAAGTCAGCTTCCTAAATAAACTTCTACTGCCCATTTTGTTGCTTAGATGGGTATTTAATATTAATTGGTGCTTTAAATACGGAGCTTTACATTGTGTTACTGGAGCATTTGCAGATTGTCTTTCTGCTAAATCTTTGAATGGCACTACAGTTTTTTAGTTGTAGTATTTTGCTTTCCAAGAAGCTGAGCTAAGTATTGTTCATAGGAAATAACTTCTTGAGGACATAAGTTAATAGCTGTACACAAAACTTTTTTTTTTCTCTTAAAAACTGCATATGCATTAATTGTGTGTCTTGACTAGTTATCTGACTTGTTTGTCATCATATTCTAGTCCAAGAGAAGAGATCTGTGACTGAGAGAAGTTTAAAAATATGAGTGTCAAAAATTTCAATTTTTTTAACCTAAAATAAAGAGTTTTCAGCAGTTTCTTTCTAGGTTGCAATACAACTACAGTTCACTTAATTCTTCTCTAGACTCCTCAACACTAAATATGCTACTAATTCCAAATAAATCCTCTTAAATGAATCTCTTGAAATTGTTAGCATAAGATTTGTAGTAGTGCAGAGTACTTGTCAGCTCTGACTTGAATGTTCATTCCAGTTTGCAGCCTTTCATCTGGGAAATTTGGCACATTATTGAGTGGATCATGGGATACAACAGCAAAAGTCTGGTTGAATGATAGATGTATGATGACATTACAGGTATGAAGTTCTTCTACATGAATATGAAATAAGTACTCAGAATTTGATTCTGACAAGTCTTAACAATGTCGGGTTCTTTGCAGGGTCACACAGCTGCAATATGGGCAGTGAAGATACTTCCTGAACAAGGATTAATGTTGACGGGTTCAGCTGACAAAACTATAAAACTCTGGAAGGCAGGCAGATGTGAAAGAACGTTCACTGGTAAATGTTGCTACAGTTGATAATTTCATCGGTGTGATCTGTTGTCTAAAGAGAACAAACATTTAAATCTTACAAAAGCATGTATAAACTGAACAATATTTAGGAAGGATTTTTAAAGTCTTGAAGTAGTTGTATGCTCAGAAGCCACATGACTTCTAAAACAAATAAGATTTTTTTCAGAGAATTGTGAGCAATTAATTTTTTTTCTAAGTGTTCCCACAAAGATTTGTTGCCTGGATTTAGATGTGAGCTATATAGAAGTGGTATACTGCTGCTGATGGAGACAAAAACTGCATTAAAATTTCCTCTTCTTTTATAAAGGACATGAAGATTGTGTGAGAGGTTTAGCTATTCTCAGTGAAATGGAGTTCCTTTCTTGTGCTAATGATGCTAGTGTTCGAAGATGGCACATCTCTGGCGAGTGTCTGCAGGTGTATTATGGACATACAAATTATATATACAGCATCTCTGTGTTTCCTCGATGTAAAGGTAGGATTCCTTCCTGACTGTTAACAGCATTCTTCAAAATGAAATGGCAGGGTGTGTATTCTGATGTTCTGCGGCACTGCCACAACTAAAGAGCACAGGTAGCATTTAATTTTTTTTCTTGCACCTAGTGTAAATAAATAAAAAAAGACATTGTTATTGACTCCAAACTGCACCGCTGTCAAAATTGCTTTGGCAGTATGTGGGATAAAAGGTCCTGGGTTAGGGCTAATTGAAGGCTTAAATAAAACTTAGATGAAGCAGTAGGCAAAACTATTGTCTTAGCTGCTACCTGTATTTCAGTGCTGTTGCAGAGTAATAAAATAGTAATGTGTGGCATGCCAGTTTGAGATAATGTAAATTTAGATACTTTCACAACACGCATTATATGTAGTTTAGATTAAGAATTTTATGCATAGAGGCTTAATTACATTTGTTTCCAGAGCTAGAGATTTAGAGGTTCAGAACTAACTGTTGAGCCAATTGCAGAAGAAATTCCAAGTCAGTGCCCTTTGTGTGGTGTATGGGACACTTGCACATTTGTTCAACAGGTAAAGTGCACGTATATGGGTTGATGCCTATATTGTAGGCCTCCTATGCCTTAAAATTCCTCATTGAGGAATTTGTAGACTTTTGAAAGTGCTTTAAGTGTGTTTTCTCATAAAGCAGGCCTACCTTCCAAAACTCAATTTGAAACAAATATGAACCTCTGCAAATATAGTGCAAGGTGAAACTACGATGATTATGAAACTGTTTAAGCCCTTGAAAGGGTGAAGGAATCTTTCTTTGTCTTGGGCACGGTTTCATTCACAGTCTGGCTGCTTAATCTGCAATTAATGCACTTTGGATTTTTTTGAGAAGACAAGTGAACAGTGATTTTCTTTTTGCTCTCTACTTGTAATTGAAGAAGTACTAAATTTTAGCAAGGTTCTTTTACTGTTGAGATTTTTAGATACCCAGTTTCAGAATGGCATCTAGTATCACAGTATGCTAAAAGTATACTTCAGAAGTTTTCTATATCTTTTTATTTTCAGATTTTGTAACTACTGGAGAGGATAGATCTCTCAGAATCTGGAAACAAGGGGAATGTGCTCAAACAATCCGACTCCCAGCTCAGTCTGTATGGTGCTGCTGTGTGTTGGACAATGGTGACATTGTAGTTGGTGCAAGGTATCCTAGTTTTGCTTTCAATATATCTGTAGATCCAAATCTTGACAATCCTTGAAGAAATTTCCAGCATCACTTTGGGTGGCAGTTTCATTTATATTTGTGTGTGTGTGTAATTTAAACATGTGCTACACTTCATCCAAAAAGTATTTTTTTTATGTCATTCACAGAGGTAGAGTAAGTTCTTTGAAACTGTGGTAAAACCTGAATAGACTTGAGGATAAATTTAGTAAGCACAGTATAAAGAACCCTTTTGATAGGCATATTGTATCTTGATTTTAAAATTATACTGAAGACAGGGTTACCTGCTTCATTCCTTCTCTGTGTGGTTTTAGTGTGATAGTGAATTCCTTTCATAATAATTGGGAGGGGAGTTGGAAATAGTGATGGATTCTTGCGACATAGAGGTTGTCATTAGAATTTATGCAGTCATTGTGATATTTAAAATAGTACTTCTATTTGAATGTTTTCTCTCTGTTCAGTGATGGAATTATAAGGGTGTTTACAGAGTCCCTGGAACGTACAGCAAGTGCTGAGGAGATTCAAGCTTTTGAAAATGAACTTGCCCAAGCATCCATTGACCCTAAAACTGGTGATTTAGGAGATATCAATGCTGATGACCTTCCTGGGAGAGAACACCTTAAGGATCCTGGTAAGTTATTGTACTTCTGTCACGTTAGAGATGCCTCCAAATCTTTGATTGAGTGATTGAAACGTCTGATGGTTTCCAAACTTTAAGGCTTTAATCCCTTTGAATAGGGTTACTGAAGGAAATGGCCTAATTTTACTCTACTATCCTTTCACTGATTCTTTTGGAAATAGGATTCAAGGTCTTTTGGTTTTTTTTATTCTCCTATGAGGTAATTTAGAAAAAGGAATTGATGCTGCAGTATGTTTGAGATGTTTTCTATCTGTTCTGCCAGCTGTACTAAGAGTATGTGAAACAGATAATTTGTAAAAGGAGTACTGATTGTGCAGTTTTCTACCTAAAAAAAGTAGCAGATGCAAATTTTCTGCTTTGACTTTTGGCTTGAAAGATAGTCTTGATGGGCTCAGTTCACACTTTGTGGGTACTTGAGAGGTTCTTGAGAATGCAGTAGAAGCAGTAGTAAACATTATTCTTAAACAGAAAAATACTTTGGGTTTCCCAAGGTGAAGTAACCAGTGTCTTCAGCTTTTGGCTATGATCAGGTAGTGGCATAGATCTTATATCCACATGAAACTTTGCATCTTGTTAGACTATGGGAGAATATCACCTTTCTTAATTGTCATCTCACTGAGAGGATGATAAACTTCTGAAGTACTTGACCTAAGGATTGGTTTGGCCACTTAGTCTGTTGGTAGATACTGTTATAATTGTAAAATGGTCATTAAGATCACTGCTAGTCTTGTTGTGAGCTGTAGTATTTTGTCTGGTTTTTGGTGGGATAGAGTTGATTTTCTCCATAGTAGCTATTGTGGGGCTGTGTTTTGAATCTGTGCTGGAAACAGGGTTGATAACGCAATGATGGTTTTGTTATTGCTGGGCAGGGCTTGCACAGAGCCAAGGTCTTTGGTGCTCCTCAGCCACCCCACCAGCGAGGAGGCTGAGGGTGTGCAAGGAGCTGGGAGGGGACACAGCTGGGACAGCTGACCCAAGGGATATTCCATACCATTTGGCATTATGCTCAGCATATAGACTAGGGGGAAGAAAAAGGAAGGGGGAAGGGGATGTTTGGAATGTTGGCGTTTCTCTTTCCAAAGAACTGTTGAGCCTGACGGGGCCTTGCTCCTCTGGAGACAGATGAAAGCCTGCCTGCCTGTGGGAAGTAGTGTATGCATTCCTTGTTTTGCTTTTCTTGTGCATGTGGTTTTTGATTTACCTTTTTAACTGTATCTCAGTCCCCAAATTTTTCACTTCATTGGTTCTTTCCTGCATCTCAACCACGAGGCCAGTGAGTGTGTCTGTGTGGTGCTTAGTTGCCCGCTGGAGTTAAACCATGACATGTATCTACTTAATTCCTGTACTGTTACTTTAGGTGTTGTTGAAGTATTTTCAAATTTTTAATGCTGAAAAATGTGAATATTTTTCTCTCCTCAAGTAAATTATACCCTTGAAATTGTTTTAACTCCTGCCTGCAGGAACAAGAGATGGACAGACGCGGCTTATTAAAGATAATGGGAAAGTAGAAGCATATCAATGGAGTGTTAGTGAAGGAAGATGGATAAAGATCGGCGATGTTGTTGGTTCTTCTGGAGCCACACAACAAACATCTGGAAAAGTTTTATTTGAGGGAAAGGTATATGCAAATTTTGTTTCATTCTTCCCTAAATAACTTTGTTTTTTGGTCTTTGTTCAGATAAAATATAATTTAGAAAACAGGTATTTGTTTGTACTTTTTTGTTACCTTTGATCTCAGAGGTTAAAGTATAAGTAATAAAGTAAACTGTACTTACTTGTGAAATATATTTTGTTAAATGAGCAAGCCAGTGGACACAAATTATTTTGGAGAAAGAGAAACCATTAGTAAAGAAATTGTCAGGTTCTGTTGTATTTATTGTCAATACCTTGAGAAGTTAGTTTTAATATTCTTCCCAAAGGAAATGAACTTTGTAATTTATAATGCAAGGCTTATCTAAAATATTAGGTACCAGGCCTTCTGTACCTTATAGTAATAATTAAAACTAAAGACAGGTAAGCTGACCTAAAGACATATAAGATGAAAAATATTTCCTTTACTGAAATATACACAGAAAAGCTTGTCAGGTTCACAGAAGAAATGCTTTCAAGATACTGATTTTCACGCTCGCAGACTTTAAAGAAACATTAGGAAATAGTTAGCTAGCATTAGAAGTGTGCTTTTAAGACTGAAATTTCTTGAGGCATCTGATTGCTCTACTGCTTTGGAGGGAGCCTGAGCTATCCATGAGAGTGACTTGATGCATCTTTATTTTGTATTATATCTGTACACACGTTAATCATGATATGTTGTTTTACTCTGCTCTTCTTGAGCAGAGAATCCTTGAAAATACAGGTTTAAGTGTGTCATGGTTTTGGCTGGGATGGGGTTCCTATTCTTCTTAGTAGCTGGTACAGTGCTGTGTGTTTTGGATATAGTATAGCAACAGTGTTATAATGTACTGATGTTTTGGCTGTTGCTAAGTAATGTTTAGTGTTTGCCCTAAATCAGCAAATGTTTACTTGCAGTCTCTCAGGAGAGTATTACTGATATGTTCTGCATGAGGCAGTGTTTTAAGTTTTTAGGCTTAGGTCTGGGCCACTGTTAGGCTTCATTTGTTACATCTTTATCTAAAAAGTTCTGGAAGACTTCTAGCGTGTTTTTTATTTTTATTCCACTTTAAGGAATATGACTATGTTTTCACCATTGATGTAAATGAAAATGGGCCTTCCTACAAACTGCCATATAACATCACTGATGATCCTTGGCTGACTGCATACAACTTCCTGCAAAAGAATGATCTAAATCCAATGTTTCTGGATCAGGTGGCCAAGTTTATTATGGACAACACTAAGGGGCAAACGCTGTTGAGTACAAGTAATCAATTTTCAGACCCATTTACAGGTAAATATTTTAAAATTATGTGATGACATTAGATTCTCCTGAGTTTTGTGTCTTCAGCATGCTTGCTGAAGATGCACTCTGGCTAATTTTCCACACTATCATGAGCAAAGATGTGGAGCAGGACTGGATGCAGTACTGACCCTTGGGGTAGACCACTAGTGACTAGCTTCCAGTAGATGTTGCACTGATCACCATCCTCTGGTCGTGGTTGTTCAGTCAATTTTCAATCCACCTCACTATCATAGAATCATAAAGATTGGAAAATACCTCTAAGGATATTGAGTTCAGCTATTAACTGACCACTTCTGTGTTCACCCCTGAATTATATCCCCAGGTGCCATATCCACGTAGTTTTTTGCATATTTCATGGATGATGATTCAGACACTTCTCTGGGCAGCCTATTCCAATGCCTGACAACCCGTCCAGTACAGAACTTTTTCCTTTTTTGCAGTGTCTAATCTAAACCTTTCCTGGTGCAGCTTGAGACCATTGCTTCTCATCCTGTCACTTGTTACTGGCAGAAAAGACTGACCCCCACCTTGATACCTTTCAAATAGTTGTAGAGAGCATTAAGGTCCACCTGCAGCTTCCTCCAGGAACTTAAAACACCCCCAGTTCCTTCAGCTTCTCATAAGCTTATGCTTTTCATAAAATCTATGCTCCAGATCCTTCACCAGCTCCATTGCCCTTCTCTGGACTTGCTCCAGCACCTCAATGTGTTCGTTGTTGTGAGAGGCCCGGAACTGATCACAGGATTTGAGGTGTGGTCTGACCAGGGCCAAGTACAAAGGGACAATCACTGTCCTGGTCCTGCTGGGATAAAAGCCAAGATACCATTGTCCTTCTTGGCCACCTGGGCACACTCCTGGCTCATAGTCAGCCAGGTGTTGATCAGCACTGCCAGGTCCTTTTCTGCTGAGCAGCTTTCCAGCCGCTCTGCCCTCAGCCTGTACCTGTGCACGGGGTTGTTGTGACCGAAGGGCAGCACCCAGCACGTGGCCTTGTTGAACCTCATAGAACTATCTGCCCAGGCAGACTCCAGTATTGTAGCTCTTGAACTTCTACAGATCTTTTAATATCCTTAAATGATTGAGGGCAAAGGCACAGGCTGTTCTGAAAAGAAAAAAAAACAACTTCAGCAAAATTCTTATCAAGCCAAGTTGTATTTTTCAGTCTGGTCTTTTTTTTTCCAGTGAAAGAAAGGTCCAGTACAAGAAGTACCAGATGCTGTTAAGGCAATTAAAAAAATAAAAAAATTAGCCAGAGAATTAATCAAAACTGAGTGAAATACATAAATGGCCTTTTTTCAGGCAGGAAATGGAACTAGAACAAGTTGATTACTGATAAACTAAACCATGTTAATCTATTACATTTGCAAAACAAACTAATTCAATTAATTTCACAAAGATGAATTTAGTTAAGTAATTTACTACTGTTTTTAAAACTGTTAAAGTAATTGAGCTATTTCTTTTCCAAGGGACTGGAAATGGGAGTATAGGCTTGTCAGGTTACATGTAACTCTGAGAGAGCTGCAGTTTTCACAGAAGTAATTAGGTTGGAAAAGACCTCTGTGATCGAGTGTAACCTATGATTGAACGCCACCATGTCATCTAAACCATAGTACTAAGTGCTACACATCCAGTCTTCCCTTAAACACCTCCACCACCTCCCTGGTCAGCTCATTCCAATATCTAATCACCTTTTCTGTGAAGAAATTCTTCTCATGTCCAACCTAAACTTCCCCTGGTGCAATTTAAGGCTGCCATTGGTTCCCTAGGAGAAGAGGCCAATCCCCAGCTGGATACACCCTCCTTTGAGAGAGTTGTAGACTATGGTAAGGTGTCCCCTGAGCCTTCACTTCTCCAGGCTAAACAGCCCCAGCTGCCTCAGCTGCTTCTCATAGTATAGGCATTCCAGACCTTTCACCAGCTTTGTTACCACTTTGTGGATTTTAATAACATCAAGGTATGCTTAATAGTAATTGCTTTTCTCACTGTTTGACTAGGTGCTGGACGTTATGTTCCAGGCTCATCATCTGGATCGAGTACAATAGCTGGGGCAGACCCATTTACAGGTAATGTAAAATTCATCTCTCTCTGGCTAGCGCTTAAGATCCGCATTTGAGTCGTGTTCTGTTGCATTCCGTGTTTAGTCCCAGACAGCTGTTTCTTGCAGTTCTCTGTTTGGGGCAGTAGTGTGGAACAGCCTGGTAAGGTGGGCTCTGCCACTGCCAAGCATACCAAGATCTGTTCAGTAGAGGGGAGCCCTCTGCTGTCGGGCCTCATGTCACTCTGTCCACTATATCAGAAGGGTAAGGACTTAAACCTTTTGTTTTGCCAGACTTCAAATGCATGAACCACACAAGATTAGGTATATTCATTGAGGTAGTTTCCTCTTTTCATTTTGACTTATTTTTTTACATTATCTTTATTGGTGCCATCTACCCTGTATTTTAGATTCTGATCCTCACTGGTATAGCTATTGTAAAGTCATCCTCCCTAGTTTAGCAACCTTGTTTGCAAAGACATACCCAGTTCCAGCCCTGCACTGGCAGACTTACCTGATACCTGATTAGTAGTAGCTCTTGCTCCTAAAAGAGGTTCCTGTATGTCTGCAAAACCAGCCGTGTGCCGAGTTGCTGACCTACTTGATGAGTCCATTTCTGTTCAAGCATTTTTGCTTTGTTCAGAGTGTCAAAGAAAGGCCCTGCACTCTTCATCCTTGTTCTCAGAGCTCTCTAATCACTCTTGGTGTCCTCCAGGACCTCCTTGGTAAAACCATTGATGTCTATGTGGAAAAGTAGCAGGGTAATGGTCTAGAGGCCAAGCCAGGCTTGGCAGGGCCTCTGTGGCATCCTGGATCCTTGCCCCCTGCAGACACACACCTCCCAAGTTACCAGGCTGTATGCATAGGCAGGTGCCTCCCTACCCTGCAGGAGGTTACTCTGCTTCCCATCGCTGCTGCTTGCCTTTCCTGTGTTTGCAGACAGGAGGTGCAGTTTCAGCTGGTTCTTAACACTTCACTGCTGGGTGTTTGTCCTCACCAGTGCTAGGGCACTCACTGTACAACTGCAGTTGTAGATGTACAGGTAGAGTAGAAGCCTTTGTGCTGTTAAAAAAACCCACAGCCTTTAGTCTTCCCTATCTTTGCAGTCTTTCTGTGTCCAACATGTGTCCACCTGTTTCTTCTCCCTGGCTTTTGCATCTCTGTGGTCTCTGCAGATGGAGACCTCACTGAGGCCTCAGTGAGTCCACCTCCCATAGGAGAGACCACTCGTGGCCCAGGCACAAAAAGAGTCAAGGCCAGGGCAGTGTGCCCTCCTGCTGGAGCTTGTCATGGATAAGGTGTCTGCTGTGCTGAGGCCCTCTGCACTATTGGGTGCCCAAGATCATGATACATTGTCTCCCAGCTGTGGGCTCACTTAGCTTGTGGATACCGTCATCACCAACACGGTCACACAGGCATAGATTTAATCCTTAAAGAAGTGTTGAACACCACTTGGTAATTCCTTTAGTGTTGAATAATCCCTTTTAGTAGTCTTATTCGAAAAGTAGTAACTAAATACAGGTATACCGTACCTCCTTACTGATGGTGATGTTTAAAAACTTAATATTTTTGTTAGGTGCTGGTCGCTATGTTCCTGGCTCAGCATCGAATGCAGTACCTCCAGTGGGAGGGGTTGATCCATTTACAGGTAAGAGACAATGTCTGCCAGTGAAAAACATTCGTGATCTTTTGGTTTGTTTCTTTTCTCTGACATGAATTCTGTATTTATGCGAATTCATACTTTATTAAAAATAGCAGATGGATGCTGCTTATACTCTCGAATTATTCCTAAAATAGGGATAACAGAATCTTCCTTTACATGCAGGAATCACATGCACAAGCTTTAAAACATATAATCTGAGACGATTATTGATCTCCAAGTAGTTATGTCGTTGATCAGAGAAACTGATATATAGTTAATGGGCATTACACAATATGTAATAATAACTCACAGCCCCTAAATGACCTGAGTTTAAGAAATCATTATTGGTGATGATAAGAGCTTTTTATTGCTCCATAAAAAAAGACATTTCAGGCTACTGTTTCATGTGCCATAACTTGGTCATATCTGCAAATCTTCTAATACATAAAGACTTTTGTTATGAAAATAATAAATATACAAGATTTCAGGGCCAGAAGGGATCTTTTTTCTAAGAAGATTATTGACATTTTCATGTGTTAGCTACAATAGCCATTGCTGTAAGTGACTGTGTATTTAGTTCACATAATTAAGAAATTACTTTTAATAATTTCAACTTGTAAATTTGTACTTGAAGAGAGATCAGTTTGTGAACGTATTGCTTTCAGTTTTAATGCCTGAATGTAAAAATGTAAGGAATGACAGCTATTTACATAGACATTCCAGCTTTTTCAGAAGATGTTTTTCTGAATAATATCCAGCAGTAGAGAGTTACTGCTAGAACATCCTTCTATGTCAGACACCTTGGTACACTGTTGAATGCTCTGTATTGCCTTCCTCTAGGAATGGGTGCCTACCAGACAACTGCAGTTAAAGTTGAAAATATTTATTTTCCAAAGAAGGATGCTGTCACCTTTGACCAGGCCAATCCTACGCAGATACTGGGTCAGTGTTCTAATATCAAGGATGTTTGGTTTTTTTAATGTTTTTGAAGTAACTTGACTAACTGAGCTACTTAAACGATCTTTAATGCTAGATCCATTACATTAATCTAATACTTGGATTTTTAAATCACACTGAACTTTGAATATAGCACATGTCATATGCAAAATATGATCATGATCTAAGTAAAATTAAAAAATTGTGATCACACTAAGAACATACAGTTTCTTTATTGTTTTTACTACCTAAATACAGAAAAGAGCTAAAATTATATTTCAGTTATGAAAGCTCTAATGTTCTTACGACTATTTGCTGCTTTTTTATCTTTATGTAGGCATTTTCTGAATTTTTTCTACAAATTCTGAATCTTTGTGTTGCCCTGTTAAAGTGGAATTATTAGTAGCAATCATTGTGATAATTATAAACTTAAAATTAGAAATAATCAAATTGAAAAAAGTGTTTAAAAAATCTGTCCCCCCCCAAAAAACCCTGCTCAATTGCAATAGTTGTTACTTGTTTATAAAATGCTTTTTAGCATTTCAGTTGAGATCTCGATTTATGAAGTTCTGTTTTCAGAAAGATGTGCCTCTTCTATTGGTATTACAGGCAAATTAAAGGAACTTAATGGCAGTGCAGCTGAAGAACATAAGCTTACTGAAGATGACTTGATAATCCTAGAGAAGTTACTGTCTGCAACATGCAACACCTCTGCGGAAACACCTACAGCACAGCAGCTTCAGACTTTATGGAGAGCAGTTAACTGGCCAGAAGGTAAACTCTTGCAGTTGTTTCATGTGTCATCTTGTCAGTACTTCACATGAATGAAAAGTCTCATCATGCTGTATGTTATGCTGATTCTGTCCCAAAGACTTGATAGCCCAAGTAGAAAACACAAGATGAGTAAAAGGTGCTAACAACAGTGATCAGCTTCAGGGACAAATTTGGTAATTGGTTGTCAGGTTTTGTTGGCAAAATAATAAGCATAAAGGAGAAACTTGATATAAAAATCAGTTACAATTATTTCATTAGCAGCACAGGTGTGAGACTTGTCAGGAAATGAAATAAGGAAGTGTGAACTTGGCATCCTAAGTTGTTACCAAATGAGAGATGAAATTATGTAGATAAATTATGGGAAAAAAAATTAAAAGTAGCTCCTGTTTAATATGGTAGAGAAGTTGTTACTGATTCTAGGCTATGTGCTCAAAAACTGTATTAGTGAAATGACATGCTGGAAGAATGTCAGTGGAGATGATACAATTACATTTAATAATGTACTGTCAGCACTGATGGATTGGAAAAGCTATTTTGTTTGTTACAGCACATTCTGGAAAAAAACAATTGTTTGCATATACAAATATGTAAGAATGGTTAAAATTAATTTTGTTTTCTTAAAATTGCAGTTAAAGATTTCCTAACAGGAAGAACATTTTAGCATTAAAAATTCATGCTCATTTTATAATATAACTTAATCAAACTGTGTTTGATTAAGCTCCTGTGTAACAAGGAGCTGATGATAGCCAATGTCATACCTTCCAGACTCTTTGTATTATACAAAGCATTATTCTGAAGATTCCGCATATCTGCAAGAAAAATCTCTATAAGTAATTGGGCAGGTTCAGTTTTGATTTGGTTGTAAGCATTGGATACCAGTAGTGGACCCAAGGAGCCAGATATATTCAGAATTTGGGAAAGGAGGGACCCTACAAGCTTTCAGTTCAGTTTCCTTACAGCAATTTCCAACTTACCAGTTGAGGACATATTTTTTATTTTCTTTTCCTGTAAGCAGTTTTTTAGCTCTATTGTACTGTTAGTTATGGAGTGAGGACAAAGGAAGATGCTGTCTATGTAGGGATGTTCAGTCACTGAACTTTCAGCTTTCGGAGATGTTTTTGGATTAATTACGATATCTTGTGCTTGCCTTCAATGTTATCAATTAAGAGATTTCAGAAAAGATTTTAATATTTTCTGCAAAGCGCTATGTTAATCCTAAATTAAGGATTATGGATTTTTATGAGATTTGAAGCGTTACTAGAATTGATTTGTTAATATTTGTCTTTATGAATGTGAAACAGTTTATGCTTTACTTATGCATGAAACTGTAACTGTTCCTAAACCTTCTGGTGTAAGGAGATCTGCATCTGAAAGAAATTCACTGATAAATTTACATGTAATTAAGTATTAATACTAAAATTTTGTTTTGTTTTATTTCTTAGATATTGTCTTTCCAGCTCTAGACATTCTTAGATTGTCTGTCAGGCATCCTACCGTGAATGAAAACTTCTGCAGTGAAAAGGAGCATGTACAATTTATCATCCTTCTCCTTAAATTTCTGAATCCTAAAGGCAAACAAGCAAACCAGCTGTTGGCACTTAGAGCTCTTTGCAATTGTTTTGTCAGCCATGCAGGCCAGAAGCTCATGATGGAACAGAGGGATGAAATAATGACACAAGCAATAGAAACAAAATCGGGCAATAATAAGAACATCCACATTGCACTGGCCACACTGACATTGAACTATGCTGTATGTTTACATAAAGTCAACAACGTTGAGGGCAAAGCTCAATGTTTATCAGTTATCAGCACGGTTATGGAAGTTGTTCAAGATCTTGAAGCCATTTTTAGACTGCTTGTGGCTCTTGGGACGCTAATCAGTGATGATACAAATGCGGTGCAATTAGCTAAGTCTCTGGGAGTTGATTCTCAAATAAAAAAGTATGCCTCTGTATCGGAACCAGCTAAAGTAAAAGAATGTTGTAGGTTCGTTCTTAATCTGTTATAATAATTTTTTCTTAGCACTTGGAAGACAGCGTATGCAGAAAAATGCTTTTGTTCATATTTTATGACAGACTATACTTGGGAAAATACTGTGGATTAATTACACTTGACTTGTGGCAAGATACAGAGCAAATAAAACTTTTTTCACTGTTTGTCATTGGACTGCTTTTCTGAAGTGATCAGTACACAGGAACTTCGCAAGGAGTCCTGACATTGCTCAGATAAAAATAGATCACCAAGAAGACAAACCGTATCAGTACAGGCAAGCCATCCAGACAGAAAGGTAGGAAACAGCTGTTATTTAGTGACTGTCAATTCTGACACCCATCCCAATCATATTCTGTGTTTCAGCATGATAAGTCTGTTTCTTGACTCTGGTCTTTTTCAGCAGATGAGGGTCCCTGAGATCTCTCAAGTTCAGCAGTGCATTTCACAAGCTTATTAGTTAACATTAGTTAATATTAACCCTTGACAAATAGCCTGGTAAGGAAATTTTTCATCAGCTTTCTCCACTTCCTTTTAAAACTTAATTTTTATGGCTCTTACCTCTTTTAACCCTAGGGCTTGATGACCTTTTGAGTGGTAGAACCTTTACCTGCCGTATGGATGTTGTGCTTCACTCATAAATTTGTATCTTGCAGCTTGTAAAATGGCATGAACTTCTAGAGAATCCTTTAACTTGACTTTTTAAGGACAGGAATACCCCACTAGTTAATAGCAAGTGACTTGTCTATGTTGTAAAATCTAGATGATTAAAAAAAGGTCATCTTGGAGAACGGGAGAGCAATCTATGTCCAGAGAAGAGATTAGGCAGCAGAAGCTTGAAGAAGCTTCGTAAGGGTGGTTGGTGTACCCTGCCTGTCAATATTTGAGGCATTTGGACAATGTCCTTGACTAACTTTTGGTCAGTCCAGAAGCGGTCAGGTCCTTTACAATTGAAATACTATGTTGTAAACTGCACAAATTTAAAGTCAAGTTTTATGAAGTAGCATTAACTTCATAACTGTGGTGACTGTTAAAGGGAAAATAATACTTTGCAGCTTTTTCCAGCAGATCCAAGATGTTCAGCTCAAAAGGGAAATGTTATTTTCTATTACTCCAAGTGTTACAGTTGGATTTAGAATTAAGATGAACTGAGGAGGGTCAAATTTAAGTTACACTTTTCATTAGACTAATAGAATGGAAAACAGAAAAGAAAAAGGCAAACTTCTGGCACATGAGCTCCACATCACATTATACCTGCCTATGTTGTCTATGCCAGATGTGAAGGATCAAGTGACCAAGAGCTCTTAACTTTTGTTTTGCTCCAGCTACCTGAACTGAGTTACTACACTGCTTCCAGCAAATTTTGTTTCTTAGATCCTTAGTTGCACACTTGTACAATTATGCTTTGGATGGATTTCCAGATAAATACCCTCATAGTCCTGGTCATGGTCTGATTTACGCATTTCTGATTTGATCCATTGGAGGTTCATATATGAGACAGTCCAACAAATTGTGATTTACAGTGGTTAATAGATGTACCCTTTCCTGGGAAAGCATCTAAGAAGCTACTTGTAGGAAACATGTCTGTGAAATAATGTGCCTGTCTGTTGGATTTTGGTTGCCTACTATACAATTGTTCTTGAAGCTTCAGCTTTCTAATGTTGTGCTCTTCAACTGTGTTTGTACCTGTGCTATTTTAAAAAATTATACTTGTCTTAATATTTTTGTTTTATTATTGTGGGATTGCTCTGTTACAGATTATTTCTTTACGTGAAAACTGTTATGAATTTCCCAAACCAAAAACTAATGTTTATATTAATAAACATACTCTGGCAACTCCCAAGAAATGGTATATTAAAAGATATTACAAAAATCACTTAAATTTGCAGAGAAATTCTGAGGCACAGCAAAGAATCTTTCTGGGGACTGCAGGAATATTAGGTGAGATAAACAAAGCAGGCCAGGACTGTTAGAAAGATACATGCTGCCACAGGGTACTGTGATACCAACCCTTCCATGATCTAGCATCATCTGAGGAAACAGGGAGTGTGGACGTACTTTTGTTTTAAATGGCACTGTTTAAAACTCCAATGTGGTTCATGTCAGCTTGCACATACATGCATTTGTGTGTTTATGTAAGGGTACTGTACAATCTGCTGCTGGAATCACCAATAAGAGGAATGCCTTAGGAATGTCAGCAGGATGAAGTTCTTGTTGTGGTAAAAGATTGTTGCATCTGTAGCAAGGAAACGTGCCAGACATGAGGTCCACAGTGTACAATGTTTTGAGACCAGAGGCCATTGGAAATAAGTATGTGCCTGGCACACACCTGGGAGCTGGCTTGCTATCTACAGCATTGACCTGTGTTCTAACGGCTCCTGATTTCATTTTTCAGGAGAATGGTTGAAGTATGTTTGAGAGATTTCAAGAGCCCCTTGAGGAGAAACTTTGTCTTCTGTAAGAATTCAAAGTTTCTCAGTAGATGACACAATCCTTTTGGCATTTTTTTCTAAGATAGAAAGGAAACTTACAGAAAGAATGGCCAACAACACACAGTAGCATCTCACGTTAAAGCAATGTTGTTAGGCATGCCTCAGGTTTTATGAAGTGGAAAAACTTGGGATCTACTTAGACCAAAACTCAGGACAAGTATAAAATGCTTTTCTGAAGAACTAAATAAGGAATTAAAACTGACTTATGTTAGCACCAACTGCTGCTATTCTTTCCAAGATAAAAGAAGACTACACTAACAGAAATCGGGCTGATCTATTGCTCATATCAGGACCTAATTAAGCAGTGTTAGTTACTCAGTCATGTTCAGGCTACAGTCAGAAACAGACTAACTTCAGTCTGCAAACCTGTTTCATTAAAAGCACTGTACACTGAACTATACATTCATGAATCATTGCATGCAGTGACTTTTTTATAGTGTAATACGCTATAATAATCTACAAGAGGAGTCTTCCCATAGATAAGTACTACAGAAGCAACTCCAAATGGTTTAGGAAATATTATAACCTACTGGTTTCAATCATGTGAAACTTTTTGTTTAAAAATACTTAGTTAAGCTTCTTAGCTGACTGTGATCCATTACTATATACTGTGATCACTTACTTCTTTTTGCCTCCTTCCCCTTTAACTGTCAATAAATCTAAAGTCTAGGAACAGTAGATGTTTCCCATCTTTTCAAAATGTGTACTGAATAGACTGTGAAATTAAATATTTGGCAACAAGATGCCATATGCAGCTGTTGACAGCCTGAAGAGTATCCGGGTGTTTTCAGAAGTCCTATTCTTCAGTGGTTTTTTGATGCTTATTCATTGTAGAGATCAAGGTTTCAATTTTGGTGGGAAATTTTGTTTCTAGACTTGCCATTTGGTTGCCAAGATAAATTTGCAATGTTCATGACACCACTGTTCGTCTATACAAAATGCATTAAAAAAATAGTTTAAAGTATGAACTACCCCTTTTTGACAGCAGAATTTGATGTCTGTGAGCACATAAATTTGAATATTGTTACAAATCTTTATATCAACAGCCCAGTTAGCTTCTGTATTCTGCATTCATTTAAAACACAGTTTCCGTGCCTAAGCATACACTGCTAAACATTTTACTTTCCTTATAGTTGTTCAAGGGATCCCATTTTCATCCCAAACTTAGACCCCTCCTCATTGTTTCCTAATTACATTACCTTTGCCACCTTCAGAGGGTGTTTGATGATGATAAATATGAGCATCTATTCCCACCTATCCAGGTAATCTTAACAACATAGACTAATCAGGATGAGCTCTGATAGTATCTGCCTCTGCAGGGACTCATGCTTGCTGAAAAAAGAACTGATGGTACTTAGTAAATTCTGATCCTTTTGAAAACAGTGTAAGTCCATGCAATATGTATAATCTGCCCACAGCAGTGCCACAGCGCTTTTGAGACTGCTAGCTTTGTACAGCTTGCATTCAGTGGACCTCTACCTAAATGGGTCAGTACCTCCCATATGAAGATCCAACACAATATGGTCAAACTGGATAGCAATATGTTTGAATCTGGGAAAGAAAGCAGACACTGAAGAACAGACATATCTCTGCACAGAAAAGGATATTTTAAATACAAATTCTCTCTGCATAATTATGGACATTTTTCTACCCTAGTCTTTAATTGTGACTAAGCTTTTCAGGAGAGCAGACTTGAGTTCCCTCTGTAACTAATCTTTTTGGTGGCAGAAAGCTGATCTGTGTCTTACTGAATTGTGAATTGCACAGAGCTGCCACCTGCCTTTAGCAGGCTTCTCTGCAGCAATTCCTAATTGCCTGCATCCCATGAAAAACTTCTCCAGTACTCATTAAGTATAATGGAAAAACTAAAGTTATTGTTCCAAAGTTATTGGCAATAACAAAGAGCTGCCAAGGGAGGAGTATGCAGGTCCTTGCACCATTGAAACAGGCTGAAAGTCAGGCAAAGGTCATAATAAACAGTAGTTACAGAGAATAGAACAGTGGCGTCATCATAGTATAATCAACATTAGAAGAGAATTTTAAGCAATCATCAAGCCCACCATCCACCCAGCATTATCTCCGTAACCACTCAACCATTAAACCACACCACCAGCGCCTGATCCAGACACTTCTTTAACACTTCCAGGGACGGTGACTCCACCATCGGGGCAACCTATACCAATGCCTGACCACCCTGACAGTGATACATTTTTTTCCCTAATATCTAATCTCAATCTCCCNGCCCGCCAGTCCCGCCGGAAGCGGCGCGCGGTGAGCGCGCGGCGTGCGCGCGGCGCGGCCATGCCGGGCAGGAAGACTTCCAAGGAGAAGAAGCGGCGCCGCTCGCGTTCCTGCTGCCCGGAGGGAGCGCCGGGGCCGGACGGCAGCGACAGGAAGCGGCGGAGCACCGAGTCCAGCCACGGTGCCCTGGAGGGAGCGCGGGCGGAGGCGCGGGGTCGGGCCNTCCTTTTGTCCTCTCACTGCAGGCACGGCAGGGGAGACCGACTCCCACATACTGCACCCTCCTTTCAGGGAGTTTTAGAGAGCAACGGGGACCCTGAGCCTCCTCTTTGGAGACAGAAGAACCCCAGCTCCCGCAGCCCTGGATCAGCGATATTTGTGTGAACAGGTGGCGTGCCCCGGTGTGGCTGCAGTTTTACTCTGCCCTCGCTAGCCCCAGGCCCTCCCGCCGTACATTGACGGAGCGTCCATCTCGGGGCTCGGGC
>VYXF01005022.1:105698-140950 GCA_013397295.1 Polioptila caerulea
CTCTGCCTTGGCGGGCGCATCCCGGTGCCGCGGCAGAGGCCTGGCTGCGGGAAGGGAAGGGCCGGGCCCGGTGGCACTGGTGCGGCTGCGGGGAGCGGCGCGCTGAGGGGCCGCACCGGCTCCGGCGGCGCAGGCCGAGAGCGCAGGGCTGTGTTTGCCGGGTGTGAGAGGCGTGGCGTACAAGCTCGGGTGGCCCCAGCGAGGTTCTCATACCTGTGGCTTTGTGAGTCTTCTCAAGGATGTGTTGGTGCGCAAAAAATGTTCGTGCCATGCACGCTGAAGTGAATTCTGATGCTGACAAAATAGATTTCTGGCTGGTGGATTTTTTGTTGTTGTTGTTTGTTTGGGCATTTTTAATTAATTTTTTCTATTCTAGAGGTCCTCCACTGATGTATGGAAGGTGTATTTTCTAATAGAAGGCCCATTTTAATTCTGTGAAGACTCTGCCACGCAGGGAATTGTATGCCAATTTCTGTCTTAGCAAGGTGGCTGTAAATAATGAACTTTATGATTTAATTGCTCAGCAAATCAGATTGATTTCTTCTGTGTTAAAAGCATGCTTTCATGTGTAAGCACCAGCTAAGTATTTGCAGATATTTCCCAGTTAATATTTATGAGTACTTTTTACTTCTTGAAGCTTTAAAATTCCTCTTAGCACAAGAATGTTTTCAGTAATAAAAAATGGAACTTCTGTAATGCAGTTACCTTGCAATATGAGACACTGGAACTTGAGAAGTCCACATTAAGATGTGCCTTGCTTTTATGAAGGGGAAATTATTGCAAGCACAGGTGAAGCTATAAGTTTCTGTCTTCTCTAGTTCATTAGAAAATATGCCTTCCTTGATTTTAGGAAACAAAATGCAAGGTACTCTCTGAAGAAAAAGTGCAAGAAGCTGAACAACCCAGTGATATAGAAGAAGGAGGATTAGATCTCACTGTGTCACTCAAACCTGTCAGTTTCTACATTGGGGACAAGAAGGAAATGCTTCAACAGTGTTTCTGTGTCATAGGGGAGAAGAAACTCCAGAAGATGCTGCCTGATACTTTAAAGGTACAAAAACACACTTACCATTTATAGACTAACCATTATCTTGAATACTTGCCTAACAAGAATACTTATCTCTCAAGCCTAGTGCATTTACATTTTAAAAGCTGCTTGAATATTTCTCATCTAAAGAAATTTCTACAAAATCAAGTACCTTTTTTTAGGTAGTCTCCCAGTCATGTGTCTGGAAGTGAGACTGAAAGATTTGCTGTAGTTATTCCAGTGCTCAGCCATTCCCGAACTTCAGGTTTAGCTTTAGACTGTCCCTCTGTACTTAAATACAAAAGGATTTTCATGAGTAAGGAGTAAATTCAGTAGTATTGTTCACTAATTAATACTCTTGATTTGTAAATAAAATACTGATTTCTGTTTGTGGCAATTGATTTTCTTTGTATGGTATTAAAGCAATGTCTGAGATAAGAAAATAAAACCCATTCTTCATAAACAGCTTCTGAAGCTGTAACTCCTGTGGACTAAAGCTGGAGTTTTACTGGCTTAGAACACACGCCTTTTGAGTCTTGTGAGCAGTAGGACTTAATGAAAATAAATTAGGCTAGCAGCCTGCACAGAAGAAGGGGCTGCAGGTGAAGTATCATCTTTGTGATGTTTGGTAGTAGTTGTAAATTTTTTGTCTTAAATTTTTACCTGAATGAGTTGTATTATTGTTATAAGTGAGAAAGGACTTCTTCATTTTAAACACATGGTAAATTGCACACATGGTAAATTGTCCATTTCTCATCTCTGGCAGAACAAAAAGAAGTTGAGAAGCTGGAAGGAAAGACATTACTGACTTTGTAGGGAAATTGCCTGATAGTGTAGAACCAAACTTACAGTAGGACTGTGAGTGTTACAGCCTGTTTAGCGCCTCCTAATTTTGGTACTTGTAGGTGGCATTGTAGTTCATTTGAAAATGTGAAATTATGAAGTGTCACCAAGAGGTATAACATGTGAAAGTAACTGGAATACCAGTAAAATCTGTGGCAACGTATGGTATGTACTGAGCATGAGAAATGGATCACAGTTTGCATATTTCATCATTTTCTGTGTTGTGATACGCAGCTGTTGGTGTGTTGTCAATAGTATTACTTTCTCCAGTTTGTGCACTTGGATTCAACCGTTGCTTCTGGTCTTTGCAAGCTTAATTAACATAACCTAGCTTCCCCCAAGTGATGGAAAATTAGGAATAACCAGGTCTGCTGTTGTTTGCTGTTCCATGCTTCACACATGATCTGGTGTTTCTGGTGCTCAGTGTTGGAGCTGCAGTAAAAACTCCAAGCCATAGGTCAAGTAACTGATAGAGTGTATTGCTTAATTTTTAGGACAAAACCCACACATAGGCTATTTCTTGTAGTTGTCATAACTGAAACACCTGGTTTTCTACAGCAGTTGCATCAGTACATATCAGAATATGGGAGAGGCTTTAATCCAAGTTAACTCTTCATTACAGCTGGACGACTCCTTACATTTTTAATTACTTTCTTCTCAGAAATTTTTAGTAGCTTGTGGTCTGTCTTATCTGTCTTCTTAGAACTGTTCCATGGATGAAATCAAAAGGCTTTGCATGGAGCAGTTGGAGCTGTTATCTGAAAAAAAACTGTTGAAGATACTTGAAGGTATGAATGAGATTTTAAGACTCCACTGTACACCAGAGAATAGTCTGCCTTAACCAGATTTGCACTCTTTCTAGCTACTTAAATATATATGTATATATACAGACACACACTAGTAAGTAAGTTAGTGTGTACATAATGCCTCAGTTCCATCAAGGCACACAGTTCATGTACTTTGATTAAGGATATCACATTCCAGCTTTTCATGGCTATATTGAACTTACACTTGATATTTAAGGGATATAGAACTTGCTTGTAAACATATTGCTGACTTGTCAATGAAGAGAAACTCTCTGAGTCTGAGTGCTCTAGAGTGTCTGCTTTTAATTCTATACTTTATTTTTAGCACATGTAGTATTGTGCTAAGAATAACTAATCAGATTTTGTGTAATCCAGTATAAATGTATGTGTAGCTATCAGAAGACTCACAAATAAGGGTATTGATTTTGACTGAGTCTAATTTTAGAACTTCTCCTTTAACTGGGAAAAATCCTCTTCTGCTGATTGCAATAGAGTTAATAATTAAGAGTAAACCTAATTATGTAGTATTAATTATATCACTTTCCTAAATTTTCATGTTTGAAACTGTGTATATCTAGGCAAGGTTGGAGCTGATTCTGATACTGACGAGGAGGCAGATGGAGGAGACAAGACTGGAGGTGATTCAGTCAGTCAGTGAGTAAAAGACAAAACACTTCAACTTAATTTAAGGAGACTGAACAATTCAGAGATTTTTCATTAGATATGATCAAATACATCACTGAAAGACCCAATTGCTATATCCTTAATTAATTGCTCTAGTTGAATAACAATGAACTGTGACTACTAGCAAGCTTACAGACATGACTTTGTCACTTTGTGACATTGTGTGTCTTGAGTACATAACTGAGTTCATACTGGCATGCCACTCATCAGCTGAGTTGTGGTAATTAAACATTCATATTTGTGTCCTGCAACAGAAGTGGTGTGATTTAGTTTAACTGTTTTTTGTGTGAGCTAAAGCAGTAAATCCCTCCCACTTAAGTCAGTGAACTGTTTAAGTGTACTTTCAATTCAGCTGAGATTTATCCTTTCTCTTCAACATTCATTTTGGTCCTTCGTTCCTGACCCAGTTGAAGCAGCACTGACACTCACCTGTTCCATGTACTCTGTATAAGGGGTGCTACGGAATGTAGAGTTTCAAGGACAGAGGCTTCTGGTTTCTTGCTCTTATCTTGGCATCTGTCAGTTTTGTAAAAGACAACACTTCTTAACCTTTTCTTAAAATGCTTTTCTGCTTTTTAAAGACCATTTCTTTGTCAGGAGTTCACTGGTTTGATAGTTTCTATGGAAGTAGTGAAGGGAAAAAGAAAGTTACTAGTTATCATGCGCAATGCATAAAATTTAGTGAGGCTAACTTGTTTCTGGAAGACTAGTAAGTTTTATGTTTTTAATACTGACCTGGTTACAGCTGGTCCACAGATTCAGGATGCACTTAATAAACCTCTGAGACAGTACAAGACAGTGCATCAGAGATGGGCAGATTAAAGTAATCTTGCTACTGGTTTGGTTAGTTTATCTAAATCTCCTAAATAAGAACAAATAGATGGGAGAGGTTCTAACACTAATTCAACTTTCACATTCTGGTCAGTATTTTTCTTTAGCAGAAACTTGGTTTCTGATCCTGTCTTTGATTCAAAAAGCTATGAAGTTATTGCATAAAGTAATTTTCTTTGATTACTTCTCATCATACAAATGTACTAGAAAATGGAGTGAATACAAAATTATGTTTCACTTTTTTCCTTGTGATAGAGTTTTAATACCTTTGTTAATGTATCCCTCTGTGCAATTTGTTGCCTACATGATCAGCCTGGGGTCAGCATTAGCCAGCTTTAAAACTAGTTTTCTTATTTTGGACATTGCCCTCTGCTGGCTATTTAGAAAAGCAGATGCAAAAATTGAAAAACTACAAAATATACTAATTATTTGGTCTCTTTATATAGTGTAGTGGTCTGTTCATGTAGAGTAGTCTCTGTTAAGTGCTCATTAGTTTGCTTATGAACTTCTAAATAGAATGAGGAGACAAACTTGCTGGCTAAATAAGCCATAAAAAAAAAAAAATACCCCAGGATTTTGATTCCCAGAGAAATTAGATGTTGTGGTTTTTTGTTTTGCGTTTTTTTTAAGGCCTAACTCACAAGCTATTTATTATTGCAAAATACATGAAATGTTCTTTATCTCCAAGATGAAATGCAGGAGTAATGCTGCTGGATGTCAGTAAGGTTGTTCTGTGTCTGCAAGATGTTTCAAAGCAACTGTTGAGACATATATTTATGATCCTTTGATACAGTAGATTAAGTAAATTCTTGCTTATTTGGAAATTATTTGAGCTGGTAAGAATCTAAAAAGAGGAAATTAATAAAACTGCAAAATAAGAAAAAACAGAATAAACCAGTTTTTAGCTCGAGGATATAAGAAGATAATTAACCTATTTTTCCATGTCAATTAGGAAGGTTTGAGTAACTAACAGTAAATCCAGAAGAAATTGTGTTTAAAAAAGGTAAAAGAAACGGAGAGATGTTGGTCATAGTTGAAGAGCAAATTGCTTCCTTTCACAAACAGTGGTTGAGGTACCCCCTTGTTCTTGTATCTATATCCTGTTAGTTTAGGGTTTCAGACCCCTCCAAACTCAGCAGGCAAGACAGGATGTTTTAGGAATTGGGGATTTTCTTCTCCCTTTCAAAAATAGCATTCTGCATAGGTGGGTGCTATCTGAGAACCTTAGCTCCACAGTTCAGCTGTGTGCTAGCATTAACAATTAACAAAACAGAAAGGCTGTTTGGATGATAACAACAACAACAAAAAAAAAGGGATAGGAGAAAATGAGGAGAATTACGGTTTTTGTTAATCTTGAAGTCCAGTGCTCAGGAAGTAGACCACTACTTCTACAACTGTAAACAGTCACAAGCTTTTTACTAAGTAGGTCTAATCTTTGGGCCTTAGGTTAGCTTCTTTATAAACTATGTGTAAATAATTATAAATGCAAGTTTTCAAAACTTCAGAAAACTGTGTTTCAGCAACAAGTCATCCACCAGAGAGTCTCAAGGTGCAACTGTGAAAAGATAGTGAAAACTGCATTGCTAAGACAAGCAAGCATTGTTTGTAATCATTAATTATAATTCTAATCTGCGTTTAAGTAGGTGAATTTGTTTGCCCTGAGAACAGAAAAGATTTTCAAAATGAAAAGACAGTTTATCTGTTTATATTATCACTGTTAGTTCTTCCTACTTTGTCTTCATTACTTGTGGCTTTCATGTAAATGACTTCTTTTTCATGCATTCTATTATAGCTTTTTGGTTTTAAATCTGACTTGTATTAGTTGTTTTCATGGAAATGTAAATGTTTAAAGGGAAAAAGTGAGTAGCAAGTTGTACTCTAATCAAAAGTATTTTAACTGATTGGAAACATACTTTTGTTGCTTTGGAAAAAAAACAAAAAAAACCAATAAACATACCTTTAGCAATCTGCATGTGTCAACAGAAATCCAGAAAGCTTGAATCAATACATCTAAAGAAATTTTAAATGAAATAAAAAAATAACTCTGTCTTTAAAGACCTGTTTCCTGTCTGTACCAGGAAAATGTAGCTGGGATATAGGGAAGTTTCTCCAGGTACCAGAAAGTTGCAAAAATCAGATCTTTAAGCTTTTAGATGGTATCACATCTGATTGTAAATTGAATCTTCCTTTTTTGGTTTTGCACATATCCCCATTCTGTTACCAGAAGTGGAAGTCCTGAGGGTTTCCCTAAATTTCAACTATGTAAAAGCTTCACATGCTTACGTTAGTGTGTAAAACATTTGCTCTTTTATTTTGTCACCAGCTTGTTCTGTGTTAAGCACTAGAAATCCTGCAATAGCCATGCAGGAGAACTGAAGAAGCAGGGCCCGTGTTTGCCAGTAACTGGAAAATGCTGTTACAATAGATAAATTTTGTTACTTGTGAGCTCTGTAGAGGTTTTTGAATATGAAGTTCTCAGATTTTTGTTGCTGTTTCTGTATTACTGTCTGCAGTGGAATACTGCTAAACTGAAAGAATTACTGTATACAAAGCTTCCGACCAAACATCAGATATTTAATTGATGGGAGCCAAATAATGTCTTGCAAAACCAAGCAGACATTCTTCATCTCGTTCAAGAGGTATTAGCATGTTTTTGAGCTATTGCTTTTCTTTTACCTGAATTGACTCTTCAAATATTCTCCAGCAGAACAAGTGAAAGTAAGTTACATGCTGTAGTAATAAAACATTATTAAAAGAACAAACTTTCTGTTATCATTGTAATGATCAATGTTCACATGGGTCTGTGCAAATGATCTTTTGCCTTTAAAATCATTATGGGTTTATTTTTTTCACTGAGTGAATATTTTTAGTTTAGTATTTGCTCTTTTAAGAATTTATAGGCTTTTTACTACTTTGCAGTCAAAAGTGCAGTTTTTACTTGTTTTCTTTTGGAAAGGTTAGCAGTTGAAATTTTGTCTTATTATATCATGGTGTGCTCCTGGCTACTGGGCTGATCATAAGCATGCAACTGTCATCTGCTATTTACCCCTTTAGGACAATTTTGTTATTTTCAGCATTTCGAATTACTGTAACAACAGGCTACATGAATCACTGAACAGATACATTAGCATTTGGCTAATTTGCTTCACTGCCTTCTGTTACTGTGGTGTCCACAAACTTCACCTGTAACAGGACTGATGGACTTTTCATAGCTCATTAAACTATTTGATTAACACTTATCTTTTGAGATACCCTTCTTGAGAAGCACTACTTTGAAAGGACTTTTTTCCCTTTTGTTTTTTAACTTACTGCTTAATGCTTGTTAATTATTTTAGTTCTCATGTGTGGTTGAAAACTATCCTTGGAACAAAAATTTGCAAGAATCTTTAAAGGACATGGGACTTGTGGAAATGTTATTTAAGCCTGGAACTAAATGGAAGGGCAAATTCTAATTCAGGAATGTCCATGATGTAAAAAATAACAGAGGTTGTGATATCCTAGGTGAAAGATTCTTTTGCTTTTGGTCTCCAACCCCAGTTATCACTGAAACCTGGTATCCCCTCCACCAGTGTAGGAGAGCTACTGTCTTAAACTTAGCCATCTGCTCCTCTGCCAGTACTCCTTTTCCTAACCTTTGCTGCATTTTTACCCCACTTTGCATAATCTGCTGGAGTTGGGTACCAAATCACCTTCAGACCCAGAGGTCTTTGAGATCTGTACAAGTTTCTGTAGTAAATCATGTACAGAGACTTTTTGTGTGAGCCCTGTTAGGCATTACACTAATGTGACGCCTGCCAGCATGCTCTACGTAAATAAGGTAAATTTAAATTTACAACATTTGTTGTCAACAGATTGTAACTAGTTAGCTTCTCTCTGCTGAAAAGATCATACTGTGAAAATGTTAATTATGTTTAAAAAAATAAAATAAAAATGTGTTTATTGCTTGGAAGATGGACTTTAAACTTAACTGTCATCTAGAGGGAGAAATAAAAAGGCTGACAAAAGGGATAAGCTCCAAATTACTATTGTCACTTACCAGCACAGCATGTATTAAATGTGTATAAGATCCCTTAATTTTAGAATAACATATTTTCTGCTTCAATTGTTTGAAGACATGGTATTGTGCTACCCTTTCTTAAATGTATCCCACAGTACAGGTAATTAGGGAAAAAACCATATTTCACTAGCAAACAAATAAAATAAGGCTAACAAGTTAAAAGTCAAACTGAGCAGTGAACTTAAAATGCATCTGCTGGGCCAGTAGATGGTGCAAAATCCCTGTTTATGAAACAGGTTCACCAGCAATGCAGTCCAATCCAATCAATTCTGGGAGAATAAAACATGCTGTGAAAGTATTTCTGTGTCCTAAAAATTCTTTTGCTGACAGTAGGTAGTTTCTAAAGGAATGTGAGTTTGCTGTTATTATTGTTGAAGTCAAGGCATCAGGAGGAAACTTCAGAAGTTTCAATGTATGATTTTTTGAAGTTGATAATTTCTTTTTACATGGCTGCTAAAGTGGTTGTGGATAATTTCGCAGCCAACTTTTGAACTATAGAGGTCACTGAGTTTTCTCTCAAAGACATGATTACAATTCCTCATCAGATATCAAGGTGATGTCAGAGTTGTTGTCTGGGTACTGCTGGTACAGGATCAGGCTTTTTCAAGTGACACTTTGCAGCCCAGTGCAAACATGACTACTCTTTAAAAGTTCAAAATGGTGAAATATGTTCATGAAGGAGGATGGCACAGGGACAGGGGCAGCCTAAGATGCTTCTGCTCTTCGTGATTGTCAGGGTATATCACAGCCTAATTTTGGTCAGGAGTTAAGTAACTAAATATAGCAAATCGTTAGGAGTTACTTTAAAAACAAACAAACAAACAAAAAAAAACTAAAAAACCAGGTGCTTCCATCCACATCTGCTGAGCAGTAGCTGGTCCAAAATCCACATCTCTTCCTGGCTGCTGGCACAGAAGTCCGTCCGCAAGGTTTGTATCCTTGCTGCAGTTGCTGCTCAGACCTCCTTCTGCATGCAGGCCTCTCTGATGGCAGGTGCATGCCTGTGACTGTCCCCAGTAGCTGATGCTGTTCATCCCTGGGGTATCTAGTGCTCTATTATGGTTAATAATTGGCCTGTTAATTTGCCTACTTGCAGAACCTCATCTATTTTTGGAAATTGGCCTCTAATTTTACAGCCTATTTAGTCTCAGACCTCGCATCCTGCTTGTTTTCTAGACTAGCTTGAGGTTTGCTGGTGAATTAAAAGCACCTACTTACAGCTGCATGACACTGAAAATCCTGGAGAAGGTGTACATTTTTCATTCTGTCTCATTTCTGGCAGCACAATCCTGTAGGCCCTTCTGACCCTTTACAGTTGCTGGCACACATGTGTGGCTGTATTTAGATTATTCTCATCCCGTTTGGAAAAGGAGTTAGTGTAGCTGTGTAGTTCAGTAAATAGGCAGAACAGACTGGTGTCCACGTCCAGGGCTTTGCTAGGCAAGTGTATTGATCTGTTAATTCTTCTTAATGAGTTGTTACATGATACTTTACATATTTATGTTCCACTGACTAAAAAAAAGTGGGAGAAAAAGGAGAGTCTGTTGATGTAGACTTTGCCACTTCAGAAAAGGAAATAGAAATGAAAATAATTGCCTCTCTGACCTCTCTGATGGCTAGAAATATTATTGTGTTCCTCACTCTGATAAAACCATTGGACACATTGGAAAAAACCCAACACATAGAGCATGAGGAAAATAGATATGTGTTCACTTTCAGGAAAACCCTAAAGGCCATTACTGAAAAACAAGTTGTGAGTTGTTATATTTACATCTGTGATACCAGAATGCTGCTTCCTTTTTTATAGTGTTGTTAAGCTCCCATGGGCAGGAGAGCTGCATTGATTCCATACTAATACAGATGAAACCAATGCCACACCCACATTCCGTTTAGGAATTTGGCAATTCTATTGTCAAAATGCTCAGCAGATGTGGCAACTGAACTCTTCCTTTCCTGTGATTCTTGATCCTTCCACCTATGCCCTTCATGTACATTTTACCTTATTTTGTGTAACTAGTATGTGTGAGCTTCGTGAAGGATATTAACATTTCACTGAAGTGTCTCTTCCTTACCCTTGTAGAAAGAATTGAATCCTAACATGTCAAGGGTAGAAATGTTTAAATAGGAGAAATAGAGAAGAGCAGGTACTGAATACACTGTAATAGCTGAGTTGTAAATGGTTTCATTTTAAAAAGTATCCCTTTGTGAAACAGGAAGATTCTTGTTTAGGAGAGGTTGGTGATGATCTGATAATTGCATGAAAATATCTTTTTACTTTCAAAATAAAACAGTAAATACTATTTGAGTGCAACAGAAACTATTACTTTCCCAAACCATTTAATTATGTGACAATTTATTTTGAGTTTTAGAGAAAAGCTCCTAATATGAGGAACTTTTCCTTTATAACTGCTCAGCTTAACCATTGAGAATTGTTATTCTATAAGGCAAGGATGCAGTGGAAATAATTGCTTTATCCTTGTGTATCACAAGGCAAAACAAAAAAGGTTCATTTTCGAGTGCTCAGATTAGCTCTCTGTGTATTCCTTTTGCCCTTATACCTACTGTAGCTGGCTTATTGGCCTAATACCTCATAATTTTTTAGTTTCTAAAAAATGTTATGTTAAATTTTAAATTATGGTGATTGAAATATGTTCTTAATTGTTTCCAGACAGGACAACAGTATAGACTCAACTTCTTCTCTGAGAGAAGACAGCAAGCTGGAAGGTCAGGAATCAAAACAAGGTATGTAATAGATAAAGCTGAAATTTTGTGTTCTCTGTGTTGGCCAGTGACTAATTCCAGGATAGAAAATGCAAGAGCAAGCAAGTTATTGGTGCATATTTGTACTTTCTACACAAGAAAATGGTATTTTTAGCCTGCAGTAGTATTTCTTGTATTCTAGTCATTAAATCAGCATATATAGCAATTGCCAATGTTGGTTTGTACATGAAGCACTAGAATGATAGGTGTTTATGTCTCAGTCTGTTTATTTTTGTTTTGACTGGTTCTAAGCAGAAAGATCAGAAATAGTTTTTCCAGTCAAAGAATATTGCAAATTCTTCTAAGCTACATTTCTCTTCTGCAAAACTTTAACTTTATTTGCTTCTTGCAACTGCTGTTTCACAGATCAGAATGTTGGCTAGAAGATGTCTCTTGGAATTACTTTGTGAAATATGTTTCTTTTCTGAATTAGTGAGAATAGTTAAATGGCAAAGGAGAGAATCATATGTAATAAGAGCCTCAAGACTCTTAGGAGTTGCTATGACTGAATAATCCTTTAAATGTTGCTTGTTGTACTATAACCTTAGAACTGACAGATTTCCTGCAGATTTCTTCCATTTCTGTGTTATCAAAGAGAATTGATGGTTGTTGTAAGTGATAGCATTGTTAATTTTTATGACTTAATCAACCAGAATATCATGATGGCTTTGGGCTGTAACAGTGGCTCCACTGAAGATGTTAGCTTTAAAGAACTTTTGAGAATATTGTGTAAATTAGAAAGTATAACTCCAGTCATTCTCCTTCACTGCAGCCTGAGAAGCTGTGGGAAAAAGAAGAGAGAATGAGAGAATAAGCAAAAGAGGATAAAATAAAATTTAAAAATGGAATTAAGTGTGTTAAAATTAATTTTGTATCTATAGATGAAGAAAAAAGTAAAAGTTACCAAAATGAAAAAGATAATGAGAAATGCCAGTCATGATCATTATTATTGTAAAAACAGGTGCAAAAGAGGGAAATAAAGCCTGTTAGCTCATTAAACATTTGTAGGCCAAAAGTTTGTATGAACACTGAACTATGCAGTTTTGGAGGTTTCTTGATAGAACCCAAGGTTGTTCTGCCCAGCTTCTCATCCTTCCTAAATCTGGGACAGATAAGAATGTCTTAATATTTTGTTCCTTCTTAATGTGACCAATTGATTCCAAAAGGAATCCTAATGTGGCCTGACCCTAGCGAGCAGCTGGCACATGCCAACCCCTCAATTACTTGTCCCCCAGTGGGGTAAAGGTGACAATCAGAAGAACAACAACTTAGGAGTCACTCTTCAGAAAGTGAAGTGAGAAATATAGGTTGAAACAAAGCAAAATTAGAGACTTAGTCATAGCCTCTCACTGGCAGCCAAACTTTTAGCCACTTCCTGGAAAGCAGAGACTCAGCATGCATGACAGTTACTTGGGAAGGCAGATGCCAGTGTTGTACGGTGGAGCATATCCCTTAGGTCGGTTTGGCTCAGCTGTCCTGGCTTTGTGTCCCTCCCAGCCTCCCAGTTTATTATCTATGGGGTCAGAGTGAGAAACACAGAAAGCCCTGCAGCTGTGCAAGCACTCTTCAGCAGTAGCCAAACTGGTGTGTTAGCAAAACTGTTTCAGAAACAGATCCAAAAGCAGCATCATGTCCTCTGCTATGAAGAAAATTAGCTCCATCCCAGCCTGATTCAGTACAGGTCAGTTTAACTTCGCAGTGAATTAGGATGAGCAGGCTCAGATATTAAGTTTCAGGCTTTGGATTGTAATGCAGCTGATTTTTTGATCCATGGAAGTGCTGCTTCGTTGACTGGCATGTTAGGTAAACACTGACTGATACTGTGAAGAAGACAGAAAAATTACTATTTCCTAATCCCAATCCTAATGTTGTTTTCCATTCTGATCTTTCACATACATTGTGTTTTGCAAGGTAAAGTTAGAATTATATTGTTCAACGATGACTAGATGGTATGGGAAACAGGGGAAACTGCATATGAAACTGATCTATTAATCTTGAAATAACTGTCACAGTAGGAACAGGCCAAGACTACTTAGGATCAAAGAAGACCCTTGTATGTTCATCTCATGAGTAGTTTTTATACACACTGCTGTGAGGAGGATTTTTTTTATATTTTAGGCTTTCAGATTTTATTACTTCAAAATTGTGATTTATGTTGCAAAAACAAAAGACAAGAATTGTTCTGTAAGCATCTTTTATATGTCTTAATATACATTTTTGTGAGCTGAATTTGCTTTCCTGTTAGCTTTGTTTGGAATTTTTGAGGTGCCACAAAGAGATTTGTTGATCCTCCTTTCCTCCCTCTCTTTGGTTTTTAAGTAGTCAGTTTGGTTTTGAAGCAGTCAGTATTGATTTTTTTTTTCACACCCTCTGGATGGGGTGAATGTTGTAAACTCTAAGAAAAATAAATCTTCCTAAGATTTTTGGGCACTTTTCACGTATTAATACCAAGTGCATTCAAGTATCATAAAGCATATTAAAATGTTAAAAAAAAAGAGTAACATTTTTCTAAAGCCTTGTTTTTCCTGTGCAAGTGGTATTACTAAAAGTAATAAGAAGTAGTATCATTATAAAGTCTGTATAGTCAGTAATTTTACTATCATCTGAATACACATTATTCATTTTAAGCTGAAACAAATTCTGCTCTTTAGTTTCCACATTTACAAAAGCTATTGAAAGAGTATGAACTTTTGAGGCCAGTGTGTCGAAAAGCAAGTCTTACTGTAGCCAAATTGAGAAAACAGTTAGTCAGGTTCTGTTAGAGTTTTGCTTTTATTTTATTGAGCTGCCTCTTCTAATTACACTTTAAAAAATAATCTCCCAACTTTCAGCCACAATTAAAAATCAAATAATAAAAAAAAATATCATAAATTCCTCCGTGTTTTTACATCTGAGTTAAATACAACTGGAAGATGTGGTAATTTTTGAGTAGTTGCATTATAAGTAAAGTTTCTATTAATTTTGTGTTTTGTGTCTCACTATTATCCCACTACTCTTAAAATGCATAACATAGTTAAGTGTAATTTTGAAGTTGCATTCTAAAAATTAGGTTTACTTAAGAGATAAAAATCAGTTTTGCACTGCAAAAGCTTTCTTTAATATAAAATTTTATGACAATTTAATTAGGAAAATAGGTCATGTAACTTCATAGGAGGGTATAAATTTTTCTCATACTGCTGCTTTGCAATACTGCGTTTTCTTTTAGATTGGTATAAAAATGTGCTAATGCTTGTATAAATTAGCTTTAAAAGTTGGAGGAGAAGAAAAGGAGTTGGTTATTTTATAGATTTTTTTTCACTCTTCATTTGCAGAATGAACACTTTAGGCAGAAGTGATTTTGTAAGTTGAGGTAAAAACAGTTCTGTTAGGCAAACTCAATAGTTTTGTTTGTGTTACAGGCAAGGGAGAAGATAGTGATGTCCTCAGCATAAATGCAGATGCATATGATAGTGACATAGAAGGCCCATGCAATGAAGAGGATGGCCCAGATGTGCAAGAGAGCGCTGTCAGAAGTGGAGCTGGTCAGATAGATGACCTTCAGAAGGACATTGAGAAGAGTGTGAATGAGATACTGGGGTTGGCAGAGTCCAGCCCGAAGGAGCCCAAAGCAGCAGCCTTAGCTGTTCCTCCCTCAGAAGATATACAGCCATCAGCACAGCAGCTGGAGCTTCTGGAACTTGAGATGAGGGCCAGAGCTATTAAGGCTCTGATGAAAGCTGGTGACATAAAAAAAATTCCCTGAGACTGTTCAGATTTCCTTTCCACTATTTGTTTCAAAGACGCTGATGTGTGTTCTCTTCAGTGCTACAGTATGTTTGGGTTGGGTATGACATTCCTCATTGAGACTGTACTGTGTATCCTGACCCATGGTTCAGTGGTTTGGTTGCCTTTAGTGTGCTGCTTCCATGACATGCACAAGCAGAGTTTAATGCTTCCCTGAGATGAGGTGTCCATGTGCTTGGTCACCTCCTCAAGGAATCACACCCCATAGGAGCTGTGCCAGGGACCTGGTGCCTTCCTGAAAGGTTGTTGTAGAAACTTAGAGTCATAGAATGGTTAAGATTGGATGGGATTTGAGACTGCTTAATTCTTCTTGGGGTCCATCTCATCATAATGTAAGTATTCTAATTAAAATGTGATTATTTGTTTAAAAATATACTCCATTTCTTGAAATTTTAATTCATAAAGGAAAGGACTTTTACCTTGCAAATAAACAGTTGAACATGTTATTTTCAGAGTTATGAAAGTGCCTGAAAGAGACAGAGTTTATTACACTGCCATGTAGTTTTGTCAGTTTTCTCCACTCTCATCTTTTGTATTATAACTGAAAAAAGCAGAGCTTTTTCCTGACTGTTCAACTTTTCTTTGGAATATTTGGCATAATATTTAGCAAATCAAACAGTTCAGAAGACCTTGAGCTTTAAGTATTCAACTGATGTAGTCATTTTGTCTCCCTTGAAGGTAGAAAAATCCACCTAATTTCAGTATCTTTTTTAGCTAAGGCATTTAATTTATTAATGAGATTTAAAATAAAAATTCTATTTTTATCCACTTCAAGGTATTCCTTTATAAATAAATTGAATTTTAGAATTAATTTTAATTCCATAATATCTTACAACAATTAAAATTATTTTAATTTTTTTAGAATTAGTGCTGGTTTTATATCTGGCTGCAAATCAAAGCATATTAAAACATTTGTGTGTTTGTTTACACATGCAAACATCAATTTTTTTCTTTAAAGGTATGAAGTTTACAATTGTAGTATTTAAGTAAAATAATGTATTACGTATTTTTATTCATGAATTTTCCTTGGTTGTTACAGCAGCAGAGATCATTTCCCCTACCATTGTGTAATATTACTGCAAACCTTAGTCTATTCAGATATTATGTCTTGAATTCATTTAAGGTTTGTATTTTTCTTTTTATTCTTCCATTTTATCCCTCTTCTTCTTTCTCTTTATTCCCTTTGTTTTTTCCTGTTTCTTTTCAAGCCCTTTAATGTAGCCATCTTCCTGCTTATTTCTGAAGTATAATTGATTTCCTCTAGAATCAACATTATTGTAAAATGTTAGTGCAGTGTAAATTTGATAATAAACTAAAACCTTCATTAAATACAGCTGAGAAAATTACAGTGTGCTTCCACTAAGTGATGTCAGTGACCTGTGTAAAGTGTACCTGACTCGTGTTATCCACAGCATCAACATTTTTTTCTGTTATTTTGTAGCAAATGGAGGGTGTAAGTTAAAATATATAATACAATTCAAAAGGTAACTTTACTGTCTCAAAATCTGTAGGTGTTGTCTTTGGTCAATTTCATTTTGCTGTTTGGTGAACTTGTGTTAGAGTCCAGAGAAACTAAAAAAGTAATCAGAGAAAGACAGCAGACAAAACTTAAATGTGTTGTCTTCTCTTTTACAAAGTCACATGTTGATGGAGCTGTGTTAGATTTCAAAGATACATTTTAGTGCTGCTGTACACGGGTCATTAAGGCACTGAATACCACACCTTGCCTGCTGAGGAAGTGCAAAAGCTTGCTGGCAAGGGTATTTTCTGCGTCACCAGCAGAAGCCAAATATATGAAGTTTATTCTGTGATATCGCAAAACAGCACATTTCAGTTGTTTGGTGACTCAAAAATACTGCTGGAAGAAATGAGAAAACTAGAATGTAATTGCCTTCTACTAACTACTTTCTGGAGGTGTATGGTATTTATTATTTTCCTGCTGGTTTTCCAGGTCACCCTTTAAAGTTTGTTTTATAGCATGTTGAACTGTTAAAAGTTATTATTTCGAGCTCTGTATCAAGAAGTTGCAAATGCTAACTTTAGCATGTAATGTGACAGAGATTAAACAGTTTTACTATGCATATGACAGAGATTTATAATTACAACGTAATTAGATTCAAAATTAAAAGATGAGAAGTATTCCAAGAAAATTCAATTAAGCTGTTTACAAAAATAAAATAAAAAATCATATGAGATACTTAATGTGATTGGTTACATAAGTACTAATTCATTTTATTGTACTGTTGCCGCTTAGTTTAAAAAAAGATCAGGTAAATTACATGTGTTCTTGCATTGATTTGTATCACTGAAGAGATTAAAAAAATCCAGTGTATTTAAAGTATTTATTATACCGCTGTTTTGTTTTTCACTTTTAAATATGTCTGTGATTTTTCCTTGAAAAATAAATTTATTATTTCTTTTGGAAGAAGCAATTTGTATGTAAAACATATTGAATTATTTATGAAACATTATAGTGTTACTGGGTTTCGATCAACCATTTTTTCAGGCAACAAATATTAAACACTGGATGTTGGTCAGCATGAAAAATATCTTGATTATATTTTGGACTGCAACAAAAATATTTTCTAATGAGTTTTGGCTGTTCTCATAGAGTGCACAGTGCTTTTTCAAGGAGGAGGAGGAGGGTTGGTTGTGTGTGTAGTAGATAAATAAAAAGATATGAATCCACAGAGAGCCAAAACGATCTTTGTTTGGAGGCTTTGCTGTTTTGGTGATTTAATAGGGAATAATACAGATTTCAAGATGCCAGTTCTGAGAGGTGAATCACAAATATTTCCACAGAAAAGGATTAGTTCCCCTTGTAGCACTCTTTTCAATATAGCATTTGCTCCCAAAAGTATTTTGCCTAAGAGACTTTTTTTTAAAGCTATGTTTTAAAGTATGTTTTTTGCTGTTTGAAATTACTGTAATTGTTAATCGTAGTAAATGAAATTTTGATCACTGATAACTACAGGTTGTTTCTAAGTGTATTTGAAAAAATAGGAAGTCAGGTAATCTGTGAAGGTGATATAAGATGCTGCTGTTCCGATACAGATACTGTATTGCCACATGGAATGCCACATGAAACGTGAGCTGTTCAGCACTGCATCGTGAGTCTTGCCAAAGGAGTCAAGCCAGATAGCACTTCACTGCAGCCTTGCTTGTATTTAAAAGAGTGCAGTTTCAAAAACAGCAGCCACCTCAGGGGAACCTTGTAGTGGAACAAAATGTCTTTTCACCAGCTTATCCTGTACAATGTCAGAGCTTTCAAGTTTGTAAATGGTTGCTTGGTTACCCCCATTGCTTTTTAAATAATAGTTTACAAAAGCAGTAACTGTAAGTAAAGTGACTTTTTTTTCCTTCTGTGGCTAAAGCATTCTCTAAAAACAGCATTTAGTTTATGCGTGTGAGTGTATAGTAAATAATTATATGGCATTTTATGTGCCTGTCTTAAAATTATAAGCACTGATTTAGCTTTATGAGATTACTTTTGCTGGTAAATATGCCCTTTTCACAGAAGTTAATTGAAGATTAATTGTGAAGTAAGTTCTTTAGTCAGGAAGGCAGATGAAGTGGTTAATTGATCCAGAATATAAGAACAGCATAACTTTAGGAGCATAGGCACCAAATTAAAAACAGATTACAAAGTCCTGAAATTTAGTACCAACCCAGTAGTACCAACCTACGTGTTTATTGCGAAGTCAATCTGCAACATATGTAGAGAAGAAAGAAAGTTTGTTCACCTTCTCTGTTAAAATACTTGATTTTGGGGGGAGGGGGTGAAATCTCATGTTTCATGGACATTTTTTACCATTAGTATTGAAATATGTAAACAAAATGCATAAAAGGTGTAGAAAAATCTACTGCTTGTTAGGAAGGTTAGCCACATACTACTTAATCAACCTGACTTTGTAGTCAGGTAAGGAAAGATCCAAAAAATTTAAATATTACGTGTTTGTTGTATTATACAGCACAATAACAGCATGAAAAGAAACCCCAAACTAAAAATAACCAGAGAATGGAACATGTTCATTTGTTCATTCATTGCATGATCATTTTTTTAAACAGTGCATAAAGGTAAGTTTTTGTCCATGGGATCATAGATTATTGTGAATCTCAAAATTGAATGCTTGCCTTTTGTATTTAATGGTTCTGCAAAGCCATGAATTGTCTAATCTAAAGCCTTGCATTCCATCTTGTGTTTCCAGACTCCAGTCAGTCTTACTTTGCTTAAGCATACTCAGCTTTACTTCATTGTAATACTGTGTGCAGTTCTGCACGACGGTATTGAAGGCAATTCTACTGGGGGTGGAGCAGATGCAGATAAAGTCCTCTAAGGTTGCCAGAGGAGCACAGTTCGAGAGACACAACTAGAAAAGTGTGTTAAGTCTAAGCATGTTGACAGTAGCCTCAAAGGCAGGCAGAAACAGTAGTGGGGAAGTGATTTCAGCTGAGTATGAGTGCTGGTGAGGAACTATGCATACACTTTGGTTAGGTTGCTTATTCCCAGGCTGTCTCCTGGTCTCCTCCCTGCTGCTGTGCTGCTAGTGTTTATGTGGATATGTACAGAACCAACTCAATGAGAACAAACTCATTCACACAGTGAATCCTGCCCATCTGCTTCCAACCTGGGGTGCTATTCTGATTGAATTGCTGTGTTGGCACAACAGAATGAGTAGTGAAAATCCAACTGCTGAATGGTGCTGGATTATATTACATAAGTGATAACCCATGTTATTCCAGTCCTTAAGACATAGCAGAAATAAGGCCCATGACTTAATTCTGTCTTTTTGAAAGCATGTAGATCTTCACTCAAAAATGTTAGCTGAACTGTGCCAAATATAAACTATCTAGGCTATTAAATTTTTATTAAATCTACCTTCTTGATTACTGGCTAGTATAGATTTTCTATGTGTAGGGTTTGGGGTTTTTCATTGGTGTCATTGTTTGGTTAGAGGGTTTCTGTTGGAGTCCATTATGCAGTAATTGTTACTGCATGAGGTCTGGTGAAAATTAGTGCCTTATAATTGTATGTGAATCAAACTTTTGGATTACTTCCACACTAGGGGGCTGTGTTGCTCTAACAATGTCTGTTTCGAAGAGTAATGTACTAAGAGCAGAGCCCTAACTGTATAAGCAACTTGTAAGCAGTACTTTTCCCTACATAATAAAGCGAATGGGAGCAGAATAATAAAGGGGAATGACTTGCAATTTAGACAAATATAGTGTGGGAACAAAGAAACTTTATTATCTGTGTACTTTGATAAAAAAGTTGAGAAGTTGAAGGATGAAGTGATGTTCTCATTGTCATGATATGAGTGGAAAGGCTGAGACCTGGTAACTTGAGCTGTAGTGTGGCTCCTCAGACCTAGGATGCAAGGACCCAGTTTGCTGGAACTGGGGACAGGTAGGTTGTTCTTCATCAATATTTAGTAACCTGTAGCATTTTTTTCTTCATAAAGGGGGATTTTCTATACAGAGCATATCCCAGTTACACTGCGTATCCCACAGTGCTTCTGCTTTAGTCCCCTGTTTGTTTGACTGCACCATTTCATATCAGTACAGGATGTAAGATTGCTTTGCTACAAATACAGCACTCCTTGAACTGTCATTTTAGGAAGCCATTTGCTCGATACCCCAATCAAAATTGAGATGCTTTGATATCTTCTCCAACTTGCTTTCCAGGCCTCATCAGGGCATTGACATAAAGGTATACTAGAAGTCATGTGGATGCAGTATTGGAAAAATAACTGGTCACCTCCTGCAATTGTAAAGGCAGGTACTATCTTTTCTATCCTTAATTTCTAATAACCTTTTAAACACTTGGTGGATCTAAACATTTCTATTAATATATTACCTCCTCTAAAATGTGTAAAAGAAGGGTATTTTAAAGAAACAGGTTTCTTACGGAATATATCTTTGTACTGAAATGCTGAAGAGCTATTGATGCTGTTCCAAGGAAGTTAAAATAGGCAGCATTTACTATAGTAGGACCCTATTTAGGGAATATAAATTTCCTTTAAGTTTCTGAACCTTACTTTTTTGCATTGTTTGGGTACCTCTGAAGAGCTAGAATCCCTATTAGAAAGGGTTAAGTATCAAGATTACGTAGAATTTAGACCATTCAAATGTCTCTTCCTACCAAATATTATAATTAGATCTCATAATAGTGGAGTTTCCTCACTTATTTCACTGACTAATCTGCATATTCTTTTCAAAAATACAGAAGTAATATCTGCTTTTCAGGAGAGCACATAGAGAAAATTTCTGTGTTTTCATTGTTCACAGAGAGTGCCTCCATACATGTCTTGTCATAGTGATATTTGTCATAAGTAAATTACTCTCCTTTGGTGAAATAAACAGCTACAGGGATTGCTAGATTATGGTTTTACTAAATTTCTGGTTGGTGAATCTTGTGTCCTCAGCATGAATAATGAGGGTCTGCAAGCATCTCTGCCTGTTTTGCTGGGTAGGGTTTAGCCTGGTGAATCCTGTTTCTTCTACTTTTTCTAATTTGGGATGTTTAAATAAAAACATTGTCTGTCTAAGAACTAAGAATGAAGTTAACTAACTTTTTTATTGTCTCATGAAAAGAATTGCATGACAAATGCAATTTGTCAAATATGTGTCATTGTGAATGCCTGAATCACTTTCCAGTGGACCATTAAAAATATATATATTATTTCACTGCCACCTAAATTAACACTAAAATTTACACTGGGAAGCCAAACAACAAAAAAAAAGAGATGAGAACAGGGAGCCCCTGAGCCCCTAATTATACCTCCACTTGCTGCAGAAGAAAGGTAGTGTTGCCAGTATTTTTCATTAAATATCAACTGTCCAAAAGGAACAAATTTACCCAAAATGAGGGTCAGTGATGAATGGCTGCCTGAAATTGTTGGGATAAAATACGTGCTTATCATTGCAAACTGGAATCAGGGTCAGGAATCAGTAGATAGTACTTGACACAGCTGATGAGTAACCCTAGTTAGAACTGCGATTCAGACTATCCCTTTAGTCTTCTAAAAAAACAGTTTTGGGTACAGTAACTTTAATTTATTGTTACTTCAGCAGTGGGACTTACAAAGCAGATCTCCAAATGCCAATCTGTCCTCAGACTAGAAGGTTTCATATTTATATATTTTTTTTACCTTTTATTTTTATATTATTAATAAGAAAGGCTTCCCATGTTAATTTTAACATTTAGCAAAGAACAGAGAATCCTCTCACAAGGAATAAGAATTCTATTTTCTGTTCTCATCATGTCTTAAACAAAGAACATGTAGGAAATAAAGAGGAGGAGGAAAGGTGGCACTGAGCTGGTTATGGTTAGTTTTATATATCTGTGATTATATTGAGAAATGGCAGATACATTTACTGCTAACGTTCCAAATGACATACATGCACATTTATAAAAATTAGGAATTTTCATTTCTTACTCCTTTGTAAGCAGATGGGAGAAAATATTTGCTCTTTGCATCTCCCTGTATTTTCATTGGTAAAATGTTGCAACCAACACTTTGTCTCACTATTAACTTCTTCTTTTAGACCTCTCTCTACTAATATCTTTAGCTACTGAATAAGATTAATAATCCCCATACTTTAGCTGCAGAATTTTAATAAAGTTTATTAAAACAAGAGAAGCACAATAAACCTAATGGGTATAGCCTTAACACTGCAGATTCTAGTAATTCTTTTCTGGTTTGTTGTGTGTTTTTAAAAATTGAGAATAGAAGAAGGCTGAAAGAGAACTTTAGTTTTTTGTATTTAATTGAACTAACAGCATGTGCTTATAAGTAATAAATAACCATGACACAGTGACTAAATAAATTGGTTTCCTCAAGCAATGATTCATTCACTGTCTTTCATTGCCATCAGGTTAAGTGACAGATTCTTTTTGTTAGCCTAAAGGAGAAATGTTCAATAGTGTCACAGCCTCCTTTTAATTCTGACCACAGCACCCTGTGAAATGCATTGAATTAATATAAATAAAAATGCAGCAATTAAACAAAACTTGGGCTCCTCATTGACTTACAAATATATTCTGCAGAATCAGTTATCAAGAAAGCATATTGCAGTTCTCAGTGCACTTTTCTGATGACAGGCACGGTTCTTGTACTTTTGGAGAATGAAGATTGTTGGTCTTGAATCTGGACATCAGGATATCAGAAGGGATTCTAAACAGCAGGAGGAATTTCTTTACAGAAAGGGTTGTTAAACATTGGAATGGGCTGCCCATGGAGGTGGTGGAGTCACTATACCTGGAGGTGATCCCAAAGTTACTGAGCCATGGTGTCTGCGTGACAAGGTGGTGATCAGTCAAAATTGGACTACATGATCTTGGAGGCCTTTTCCAACCAAAAGCTTTGCTGAGCTTTCCATCACATAGTCCAACAGCGATGTGATAGAGTAGCTTTGGAGGGATGCTGCCAAAGGGAAATTATGGGCTATTATAACTTGCACTTATAATTCAGCCTACATTTGTCAGTCATTGACAAATTATATTTATACTCTGCAATTTTAAGAATTTCATTCCTTTCAAGTTTTTGATGTTGAAGAACTCAGCTGATCTCAAACCCATTTCATCAAAGATAATTGGGGAAGTTGGGAGCATCTGCTTATAGAGGAGATGGCAGTTCAGAACTTGTATGGCCTTCGTATGGCAGGCTCCTTGTTGCATGGCTCTTTCTTAGAAACCTTATTCTAACCATCTGCATGGCAAGGCACATGACTGGCACCATGCTACACGCCATGCAGCACTTAGGAAACAGAAAATGTTAGTGAAAAAGAGAGATTTCAAACACACTAGTGTTTTTAGATAAAATTAATCTTGCCACTTGGCTGTTTAAGTGTTACAAAAGGCAGTTTCAAATCCCAGAAGGCATCCTCAAACTTTTTCTTATAAGAAACCATGCCTACTCTAATTTTGTAATCTGTTCTACATTTTCTTTTGTCAAAGCTCTTCACTCACTACAACAACACCCCAACTAAACAACAGCCAACATTGGCTTTAATTCAAAGAGAAAGGTTTGCTAGTTATTTTCCACATCCTTTAAAGAAGATTGAACCTGATCACATTGAAAACTCTTTATAACATATCCTTAATATCACTATGGTGTTATGGTTCTGATTGTAGCTTCTGCTTTTAGCTCAGCACCAGACCTGCAAACAATATTGAAATTACTCATTACTTTTGACATTTATCTCAAACACCTGTGTTTTATGCCTACAAGTATTCTTGCTGCATTTTCAGCTAATTATTGCTCTTTTCTGTTGTGTTTGTACTTAGAAATAAATATTAACCATGATCAGGCTGTTATTTGTCTCTGACATTTGTCTAACCTTCTGATTTGCCTTTCCATCCAGTTGTTATGGAACTGTAAGGCACACTTCTGCCCCACAAAGCACTGGTTTTAGTCCAAAACACAATAAAGGACTGCTCTGCCTGTACATCAGCATTGGTCATGCTGTTATTATGCCTTGACAACAACTCCTAATGGCCCAGTAACAATACAAGTGGCACATCACCTTCTTAACAGAGAAAGATGGTTCCGGTTCCATATAATCTTCCTTCTCCATGTGTGCTGCAAAGTTATGGACATAGTGCCTGATTTGCTGGTCATGTGAGTTTTTTGGTAACTCTACAGAGCTGTTACCACAAAGTCAGAATGAACTGAGTTAGTGCAAGTATCCCTTTTTTCAATCTTCAGTATAATGCCAGTTTATAGTTGTAACCTGTGCAATTCCATACCTTTGTTTCCTTTGGACTTAGGTCTCTTTCCCTCCATAAGCTCTCTAGACTTTATTTTTGTCTCTTCTTACCCAGTGACTGATATATGTATTTTCTATTTTATTTTTTGTTAGAATAAAACCTCTGACCTATGTAGATTATTTTAAAAATAAGTGTTATTCAGTGCACAAGGTTCTCAGGATAAAAGGCTTCAAATACCAACTGTAACTGAACTTACATTCTGTTGAGACCAGAGGATTTTCACAAATCCTAACTTAATTATGTTCATTTTTATAAATGTCCATACTTTCTCTTTCTGCAGCTTTTCTTCTGTCTTAATCATTGGATCCTGTTGTAACTTCTGACAGACTGAAGAGCCCTCTGTAACCAGGTTTGTGCTTCCAAAGTTGTGCTTAAGAACAGTGATCAATGCATCCACTAACCTGCTTCTAATAAGCTAAAATGATTGAGATCCTTAAAATCTTCCTCTGTGCTGCACCTCTTCTAGTTACTTAATTCATCCTTAATCAGGTCTTCCAGGAATCCTCCCCAGCATTCTGATGTCTTCCTTGAATTGAGAACATTGAATCAGTGTAAGACCCTTAAGGCCAGCAGGGCCTCAGGAGTTCTCCACTCCAATCTCCTGCACCTGGCTCAGCCAGAGAATCAGACCAGCTCTGAGAGCTTTATCCCACGGGGGCTGGAAATCCTCCAAGGAGGGAGACAGCACCATCTCCCAAACCACACAGCCCAGTGACACGCTGAGTCCAGTATTGGTCAGCCCTGGCTAGCTCCAGACCCAGTGGTCAGGAGGGGCTGCCCTTGGCAAGCAGCGCAACCCAGGGTGCAGCTTTGAACATGTGGCCATTATCTGTAAGGCTGGTGCAGTGCCGAAGAGTGGAGCAAGGATGAGAGAGGAGCCTCCTGAGTGAGGTTCTCAGAGTGGTCTATCCCAAGAGGAGTCAGGGACAGAAAACCAGGGAGCACGGCTGTGCAGGGGGTTTTTATACTGTAACAAAAAATCAGGGGTGGATGCAAATGAGCAACCAATGAGGGATCAACGGGGTGGAGTGAGGGGGATCAGGCCACTTGCCAGGGGCCAATACAGAAAGTGGGTGGAGAGGAAGGGTCACATGCCCCAATGGGGCGTCGAGGTTTGGGTAACACCCCAACACGCTCAGGGGGTGGTACACATACAGGATTGGGTCACGGATGGATTGGCAGGGAAGGTGGCGGAAAAACGGGCCAGGGGGCAATGACAGGCAGGTAAAGTACTGGAATAAAAGGTGCGGCAACACCAAATAGGGTAACAGCTGGGGCTGACATTCTGGGGATTGACAAAAACATTCTATCACCAAGGGAGGGAACGGTATAGCAACTTGGGGAAAACGTGGGGGAACATAGGAAAACCTACTAATAATTGACAATATAAATTATCAATAAAACACACACCTCAACAGCCCAGCTGTGGCTTCCCCTGTGGAGGAAAATTTCTCCCTTATCTCCAGGTTCTCTGTCCTTGCTCAGCTTTGTACCCAGCAGGACACAGGACCTTATCCTCCAGCCTGTCCCAAGCCCCACCCGTATTGCTGCTGGGGCTCTGCCTGTCTGGAACACAGCTAACAGTGCTTCTGCCCCAAGTGCATGGGGGCCTGGTGGACCCTTTATTCTGCATATCCTGGTCTCTGTGGTGGATACTGGGAACTAGAAAGGTTATTTTATTAGCATTAGCACACATGCCAGCAGAAAGTACTTCTCTTTTCTCCACTCCTTGATAATTTCTTGTTAATTTTCTCCACTCAGACATGTACTCCAGCAGTTGTGTCCCGTGTTATAAATTGCAACTGACCTGGATGTGGAATCCATAGCATTTTTTGTGAACTCTTTGGTCTTATTTTAGTATGCTCATGGTGAAAACTCCTCAGTCTTACTGATTTCAAGCTCCACATTTAGAATGAATGAGAATTTGAATGAACTGCATTGTGGAGCAGGGCAATCCTAAGATCTCCTTTACTGAGCTAGTCAGCTAAGGCATAGAAATTTGAAGTCCCGTCCACAAAGCTACTCAATCACCATGCTGACTGCTGGAGTGAATAACCTTTTTTAGCTGCTGTTCTGTGTTAGGCTTGAGGTCCCCATCTTATTCTTTATTTTCTCAATAGAATGGGCATCAGGCATCCATTTCACTGTGTCTTCATGACGTCTTGCTCTGCTCTCAGTCTACTGTTTGGTGATGGGAGAACTACCTCTTTCATACCTATGAGAGAAAACTGACACTTATGGGTAAACTTATGTCTTATGGGTAAATTGATAACCTATAAAACTTCTTGTTTTGGCATATTAATTTTGGTCTTCCAGACTTGCCTCTTAGACTAGAGGTGTTGTGCAGTTACAGTAAATACAAATGGGATTTTCATAGTAAAAGGATTCATGCACCTCCACAGGGCATTTGCTTTGCAGTTGTGTTCAAAATAGTCATTATCTTTGAACTTTCCCTGCACCTGTTTTTCATGCCTCCTTGCTCCTGTCTCTCTGGTTTTAGGTTATGGCTCAATCTCCCTGTGAAGGTTTTTGCCAGCAATGTTATGATCTCTTGGACCACCATATGTGCCTTCCCAGATAACTAGAATTTTTTCTTATGTCCTTAAAATACACCCAGTTCTTGGGGTAATCCTGAGGTTTATATGGAGGAAACAATTAGAAATGGGATCCTTACATACCAGACATTCTTCTTGACCCTATCCCTTTCATATCTTTTTTTTTTCTCTTCCTTCTCTGTTTGAGAAGAATAGTCTAGTTTTAATGAGCCCTATCTCTCCCTCAGCTAATGAGAAAAGAAAGGATTTTTGTTGTTCATAGCCAACAACTTTTATTGGCAGCAGCTAGAGGTTGTTAAAATACTATATGGTCTATGGGGAAAAAGGTATTGAACAGATGTTTTATACAGATGAAAGAAAGAAAGAAGGAGTATACATTGTTTTTTACAGAGAATTGGTTGGATTTGTGCCATGTCATAAATTCCAAAGCATATATTAATAAGATTTCTTGGTGGTTTTAATATAATATTGTCCTTAATAAAGAACGAAAAAATTCCAATATGCATTTACCTTTAGAAATACAGACTTTCATAAATTCTTAGGACTGCTAGAGTATAGTAGAATTTTTTTCAAAATTGGGTATTGAAAGTTTTTCTGCTGTACATATTTTACTTTGCAGCGTTCAAAACATGTTTTGGTACCCAGATGGTGAAAAGTTTCAAGCAGAAAGAAAGCTGATCATGAAGTGCCTAAGTAATGAATAACATTAAAAAATATTAAAGGGTCTGTATTTCTACTAGTCAAGAATTAAAAACTGAGGGAGAGTGTTTACAGTAACCTGGTACCCTTTTATTTTTTAAAAACTGCATGCTCCTTATTAGAGTCTTTGTCATATGTCCCCTACTACAGCACGTCCTCTCTTTCACTTAAGACCAATTATTTCCAAATGACTGGCCTATCATTCTCCATACTGTATGTATTACTTGCATTTATAGATTATTACATAAAAATAAAAGAACTTCCTGTACAGTGTTGTGTTTGTTTATACAATATGATGCTCTTTAAATTTAATGTATTTTTGTTACTGAAAATATTTATTTTTCTGACACCGCTAATGAATACACTGCTGTCATACTTAGATATAAGTTTCAGGGGCCATCTGCAAAGCATCAGGAACAGATTTCTAAATACTTTATTAGAGTGCTCGAATTTATATGCTAGTCATACTGAAAAATTCACTTGAGGAGTGCCTTATTTTGTCAAATTTAAGCCTGCTGATATTTCAGGTCTGCAAATTTTTTGTGGCTCAGGAATGCAGCAGAAGTGTTAGCTTGTGAAGGTTTTAACAGCTATGAAAGTTGTTTCCATGAGGCTAAGGAGGAATAAAACCACACTATTACTGGTTCCCGTATGTTCATATATGCTCAGCGTATATGTTCATATGTTCATAAACAAGAAGCCTTTCCTTTTACTAGCAGATGGAGGTAACAAAGGTTGTCCTTGGGAAAGGAATAACTGGAAAACAGTACGGGACACTGGATGGATGAGTTTGATGCACAAAAATTCTTGAAAGAAAAATCAGAAACAACTCATGACCAGTATTGATTAGTTCAGTGGCTGCCAATATTCTCATCAAATACACATTTTTATTCCATGAAAACCCACTGCCATAGTTTGTAAAAGCTGAGTGGACTCGTTTGGTGATCATGCCTGAACTAAACACACTTTAGGAAATAGGTTTGTCCTCTGAATTCCTGCTTTTTGCCAAGGGGGTCAGGGAGAATCCTAGATTCCACAACAAACTGTTTATTTTAGTAGCTGCTTAATATTTCTACAGCTGTAGTAGTGGGATTGGAGGAATTAATAGACAAGACATTGCAAGAGATTTGGTGGGCATCTTCATTTCTTCATCTGTAGATGGAAAAATTTTAAATAAGGGCAGGAATAAGGTTGATTCATATATTTTGATGGTAGGATGTGAACAAAGCAGGACATATTTCTTTAGTAGCAAAAAAAATTTATGTCATACCACTTCATGCATAATTTTTCAAGAGCTAATGAAACATTAAAACAGGAATAGAGCACCTCTTCTGTGAAGAAGGTTGAGAAAGTTGACTCTGTTCAGCCTGGGGAAGAGAAGGTTGCCTGGAGATCTCATAGCAACTTTCCAGTATCCTAGGGTGGCCTACAAGGAATCCAGAGAGGGAATCTTCATCAGGGACTGTAGAAATAGGACAAGAGGCAATGGCTTCAAACTGAGAGTGGGTTTGAATTAGATAGATTGATGAGATATTACAAGGAAGTTCTTTACTGAACTATTGTGTCACTGTAACTGTGGGACAGCACAGAGAATAATGCCCCAGCATCGGGTACTCCTTAAACTGATATTTCCTCTGGAACAAAAGTCTATGACATGTGATCTCAACATCTGCAAAGCTCTGAAATTTAACAAGGGCAAGTGCCAGATTCCTACACCTGGGATGGAGCAAATCTGGGTGTGTGCATAGACTGGGGAATGAGAAGCTGAAGAGCAGCTCTATGGAAAAGGACCTGGTCAATAGCAAGTTGAACAAGAGCCAGCAGTGCCCTGGCAGCCAGGAGGGCCCCCGTGCCCTGGGGGGATCAGGCCCAGCATCACAGCCGGGCAGGGGAGGGGATTGTCCCGCTCTGCTCTGCACTGGGGCGGCCTCAGCTCCAGTGCTGGGGGCACTTTGGGTGCCACAACACAAAAAAGACACTGAGCTGTCAGAGAGGGTCCAAAGGAGGCCACGAGGATGGGGAAGGGCCTTGAGGGGAAGCCGTGTGAGGAGTGGCTGAGGGCACTTGGTCTGTGCAGCCTGGAGGAGACTGAGGGGAGAGCTCCCTGCAGCTCCAACTTCCTTGTGAGGGGAAGGGGAGGGGCAGGCACTGAGCTCTTCCATGTGGTGGCAGTGACAGGACCCAAGGGAGATGCCTGAACTTGTATCAGGGAAGGTTTAGGTTGGATACTAGGAAAAGATTCTTAACCCAGAGGGTGATTGGGTATTAGAACAGGCTTCCCAGGGAAGTGGTCACAGCACGAAGGCTGACAAAGCTTGAGAAGCATTTAGACAAGGCTCTCAGGCATGTAGTGTCGCCCATGGGAATGTCCTGTACAGAAATAGGAACTGAACTTTATGATCCTTATGGGTCCCTTCCAGCTCAGCATATCCTGTAATTCTGTGATTCTAATACAGGTATGCATCCTGGAACTGTACATTCATCTGTTTTTCCCAATGGTAGTTTTTAGCAGAGGAATTGTTAGTCTATTTCCTGTATGTACCATTTCTGTAACATATCAAGTTGCTAAATTATGGATTAAGTTCCAGAAGTAATTTCTTGGTAGGTTGACCTGAGTGATAAAACCACAAAGTCACTTTTGTCACTACTTGGAGGTCATTGAGGCCTTTGGAAAATTACACTCCTGGAAATGCATTAACCAGGTTAAGTCTTTGTAAAATTCACACAGCAGTCTAAGAAGGTCTCTTAAAGGAGCTTTCTCATCAAACAAAAATGGATGCAGCCTATAGTCATTCCTGGCCACAGCAGTGGAATGCAGTACTTAGAGAATTCGTAATGTGTAGCTGGAAAACGTGCGTAATTTGATGGAGAGCTCATTCAGGCCTCGCAACACTATGCTTGAGGGGCTTTTCTGTAAGGAGAAAGGATGAACTGAACAACTTTGTGGGCTCTGTTTGTAGTAATTTTCCTTGCACTTTAACAATCAAAACAAAGTTATATTTTTAGCAGAGATATTACAGGAATTAGCATATAAACAAATGCAGGAGAAAGAGAAGAAATTGTTCAAGCTGTTTTGCTTCTGATATAATTTTCTCAAATGAGCTGACTTTTCTCTAGGGGAAAGCAAATTATTGCATATGAATGTGAATAAGAATTGACAAACTCATCTGTGCCTGTGTCACAGGCATTTGAGAAACGTCCAGCTTCCTCTTCCATCTTCTTTTATGCCAAAAGGAAAAATTGTTGAGAGTGGGATCTGAAACTCAGAGGTTTCAAATGTCTCCTTCTGACCAATGAGTCAGAATGTCAGCCCACTCAGGATTACATTAACTGTTATGGTTTCTTAGGTCTTTGTGGTACCTCAGGAAAGCCTCTAACCTTGAGTGCACCACCTAGCAGAAATACATATAAGGAGCTTTGTAGTAAATTTTATCAATCTGTCTTTCTAATCTCCTAGAAGAGATGTGACCTTATTCTGGCTTAACTGATGTTTACAGGTCCTCTACATTTAGTATAATTTGCAGCTTTCACAAATGTAATATTTATTCACTCTAAAATGCTACACAAGAAAGACTTTAAATAGAACCAAGACTGATGGAGTTCCTGTTCCTTGAGTGTCTGGATATCTTTGAAAATTTATACCACTGTCTTTCCCTCTTAACTCTGCTATTTAGATTCTGTAAAAGGTTTTCTTTTGTCCAAAGAGACTGGAGTGTGAGTTTTGAGGTAAGTTTCCTTAAAAATGCTGAAACCTGAAAACACAAAAAAATGCTGTATCAACATTCAAATACAGTTCATCAAGTCCCATGTTCCCTTTATTTCCCAATCTCAGAAGTCAAATAACAGGAAAAAACTGTTCTGTTTGGTCATATTTCATCTTTAAATCCTCGGTCTGGTGCTACAACCAAGCAGATATGGGAATGAACCTTGGTGCCAACTCAAGCAGTTGCTTTCTGAAGGCTAAATAAAAACCAGTGCTCCTCCTCTGAAGAACTGCTAAGAGAAGGAAATAAAAAGTTCTAAAAATGCCCTAGTTTAGTTCATCAAGTATTTTGCCTACAGAAACCTCTATACTGTGGACTGACACTGCATTTCAATCATTAGTTCTTGAAGTTTTTGAACTTTCTTCATATTTTTACCCTCCATTTTTACCCCCATTTGTCAGATTTTTATGTATGAGATGGTGATTAGCAAGACAGATTTTTATCAGGAAAAACCAGTATGGCACTTGTAGGTTTTCTGTGCAGGAAATTTGGGAAAGGAGTGAAATAAGCTCAAGCATGATGAATCAAGATTTCAAAAAATCTTGACACTTATATTCTGTAAAATGTTAAAAATACAGTTGCTTAAACATGAAGTGCTTCTTATTTGTTTTCTGCACTTTTAACCTTGGACTGATGTCTTTAATCTCTTCTTCACAGATGGGACTAAAGGCTTACTTTGGAAATACGAACTCACAAAAAGGATTGCCCTGTGCTTCATGGCTGCAGTAGCAGAAGCTTTATCAACATAACATTTTGTAATATTTGTGATAAAATCACACATTTTGTTTCAATCTTGGCAGTTTGCTCCTTCAGTGTCCGGACTTGTGTATCAATGTCAATAGGCTGTTACTGAAAATTTTCCAGGCAGACAAAATCAGTGAAGATTCATAAGAGATATATTTAAACCAATGGTTTGCCCATTTAACTCTTGCCACTATTTGGAGGACTTTTTTTTTCCCCAAAGTTTTCTTGGTTTCTGCTTTCTGAAAGTGCATTTTACAGAGTGGAGAGCATTTCTGCTTTTGTCAGTTTGGATTTCAAGCCACCTTTACTTTACTTTAAATTCTGTCACCTTACACTAGCACTTTTTTTTCTTTTGTTGCTTTACCCTGAAAGCTTAAACCAACCTTTAATAGTTATGGCTCTCTCTCTTATGTTTGTTTTTCTTTATTTGTTATTTTTTCTTCTTGAGTTTCCGTGTCTCTGAACTGTTCATCCATGGCTTTTGGATAGCTACCCCTTCTCCTTCTTCTATTTTCTTTTCTTTATGTTTTTTTTTTTTTTTTTCCATTCTTCTTTTTCAGAAAAGTTGATGTCTAGTGTCTGTTAATTGTAGAGCCTTCCCCTGTCTGCCTTCTGTGCACTCTGCCCCACCATCATCTACATCAGGTTATCCTACTTTACTTAGAGTCACCATTCACTTGGCCAACTCCATGTCTCTCTGGACTCCTAGTCACACTCTCTGAAATCATTCCTGCAAACACAGGGCTGGTGGGGTTGTTTTGTGCTGTAACCTTTCTGGGCACTTGACAGATCTTCAGGTGTCATCCTGAATGTTGCAAGCAGAACTGATGGGGAGGCATCACCTATTTTACTTTTTTACTTGTTTCTTGTACATTTACCTTGTTTTGTCAGCCTCAGCTGTTGGAGATTGAACAAGATTACAAGAGATTACAGTACAACAGCCAAAGGAGAGGAACAACATCTAGGGATGACTGGGGTGCCTGGTCCTGGTCCTGGGCTTGACCCCACCAGAGTCGAATGGACACACTGGAACAAGTGCACAGAAGCACCACAAGGATTATCAGAGGGCTGGAGCACCTTTTCTAAGTGGACAAGCTGGGACTGTTCAGCCTGGTGAAGAGAAGGCTGGGGCTGACCTTATCAAGATGTACGAGTACCTCCTGAGGAGGTAAAGAAGATGTAGGCAGACTCTCTTCACATGGGCTTAGTGACAGGACAAGGTGTCTTAAACTGAAAGACAAAAATATTAATCTAAACATAGGAAAACCCTATTTTCCTGTGTGGGATTTTGAGAAATGGAACCGGTTTCTCAGAATGATTGTGGAGTCTCCATCCCTAAAGATATCCAAAATGCAGCTGCACACTGTTTTCAGCACCTTACTCTAGCTCAGCAAGGGAGCTAGGCTAGCTCTTCTTCAGAGGTGTCTCTAGTCTCAGCCTTTCTATGATCCACCAACTTCTCTAAGCATCCTCACGGTGGGATTTATCATGCTTTCAGTTTATCACAGGGAAGTTTTCAAGGGAATTTTCTTGCTTGCAAGAAAAAGTGATTCCTGGATTGCCCTGCTACCCTGATCTGCTTTTCAGATATGCTGTAAGTAATTGCTGAATGGTTTTCCAAGGTATCCCAAAACCCTGTACCCACAGTAAGACATGTTTTTAGAAGAAGGGATCACAAAGCATTTGCAGAAAAAATGTGTGAGCCTCTTCTGCATTTTTGAAAGCAGCTAAGATGAAAGCAGCTAAGATGCCTGGTAGGTTGGTGATCTTGTTTTTGTTCAGTCTCATTATTGATAATGTTCCATGTGACAATAACTTCACCAAGAGATAATCAATGAACTTAAAAAAAGCTTTGAATATAAAGGTTATATTACAAATGATGGTTTGAAAGAACTAAACAGGATTATGAAGATTATCCTTTTTTAACAGTGCCCTAAATTTTTATCTCCTTATCCCTTGCTCATTGCTTTCTCTCTCAAGACATTATGGTTTATTGTGTCTCTACTAGGTACCTTGCATATGATTTACACACTGAATGACTCTGCTTTCAGAGCAAGGTAATGATATAATATCCCCATTTATATTCAGAGCAGTCAACGCTTTCTAGCTCTCTGAATAATAAAACCACCTGCATTTAATATACATGGAAAAATGGGAAGGCAAATAGCAGATATAGCACAATCACATAAGTGTAATCAGGTAAAATATCACAATATTAGAGCAGATCAGCATCTGGTAATGACTTGAATTTTAAAAGGCTGACAAACAGCATGGTCTAAAGCAATCAGGCATACCTCATTCAGAGCTACTTATCCCAGATTTGATTGCTCTTCTCGTATGTTTCTGGCAGATTAAACATTCAGGCTTTCTTATTTTAACTCTTCCTATGCTGTGCCTCTTTTAGTGCAAAACCATTAGGTTTTTGCCACTTTTTTTCTAGAGTAGGAAACAACAACAAATTAAAGGAGTGGTGGAAGGAGCCCTGCTGCCCTTGCTGGTTGCAGCAAATAGAGCCAAGCCCTTCTGCAGTGTGCATGCAGTCACTCATCAATCTGTGTCCTCTGCCTCTGCAGCTGCTGCCAGGGCTTTGGAAATCCATTATATGTAGTGGAGAACTACTAGATGAAAGGAGTGTTTTTCTGCAAATGGCAATCTCTGGATGAGTGGCTTGTGGAAGAATTTATTTGTGCATTCCACTGGATTCAGTGGCAGCCTGATGCCTTCTAGGACATCCTGCAGATGCAATAGCACAAATAATACATATCAAGCAACATCAGAGTAAAGGTGCTCTATAGAACTGGGATATTGCCTGTCCTCTAATTATTTCTATGCATCTGTCAATTGCAAGTCTAAACTCTTAATGCAGGTGCTGGAGCACCACCCAAAAGCCATGTTAAAATCATGTTCTCCCTCTCCCTCTCCCTCTC
>VYXF01005024.1:3800-28391 GCA_013397295.1 Polioptila caerulea
GCCCGTGGTGCTGGCGGAGCGTCCCTCGGTGGTGGTGCTGGGGGCAGCCCGTGCTGGGGTGCATGTCCAGCCCGTGCTGGTGTGCATGTCCAAGTGTCCCGCGGTGGTGGTGGCGGAGCAGCTCGTGGTGATGGGTGTTGGAGGCCGCTCACAGCGGTGCGGAGCACCCCGTGGTGCTGGCGGAGGTGGCGGTGGTGGCCGCGGGGGTGCCGTCCTTGGCGCTGGCTGGTGTGTCCCCTCGGCACCTGCTGGTGGCGGTGGTGGCAGCGACCTCGTGCCCTGCCGTGCTGAAAGGGCCTTGCCACGACGGGAGCCGCGCCTGAGGGAGCACATGGGTGGGACCAAAACAGTGAGATGACTGCAGTGCTGCATGATGAATTGAGTGTTGTGAAGGACAAAAAAGTAATAAAACTTAAGCTGTAGTAGTAAGGGGAGGCAGGGGGATGGAAACACGATTTTTTATCTCCTGAAGCAACAATTTGAGGATACTCCCATATCTTATCTGAATATTGAGGTATCATGAGAAAGTTCTCTCCGTGGCTGCTTGTAAATTTAATTTTCTAATCTGTGATGGCTACCATTGCATGCTGACAGTTTTTGTTTTCTGTTCTTATCAGAAACACACACACACACAGGTATATAAAAGCATGGATAATTAAGAGTAGGAATCTATGATGCTTCCCACAGCCTTAAGGCACTCTTAAATGCGCTGTGAGTAAAACTGAAACCCTGTGCATGTGGAAGGGCAGTTTTATCACAGTGATAAATTTGATGCATAAAAAATACTAGAGTGTTCAGCTGCCTTCTCCTTCCAGTTAGGGTTATGTATTTAGACATTATAGAATAGTCAAAATTTTGTCAGAGATACTAAATGTACAGCGATGTTAGTAATTCTTACCAATTTCAGCTATCTTAAAAAAGTAAAAAATTCCATACTTCTGTGTCAAGCACCATGACACATCAGCTTGTGCGGTATTAGTTCTTTCTCTTAAAATGTAAAAATGCATTAACATATGCATGCTTTGTCTACATTAAATCCATCCATTCTGATGTTTTGGAAAGTGGGGGAGTATGTGTGATAACAAAAGAGTTTATATATAAAAAAAAAAAAAAAAAAAAAGGAGGAAAGTGAACATAACACCCTGAAAGTATGAATACAAAGAGGAGAACAAATTTATATTTTATTCTAATTTCATGTATATTTACAGCCCTGTCAAATTATAGTAAATTAGGTTGTGTGCTTCTCAACCACTTTTAGTATAAATTAATTTCTAAAATTACTTTACTGTAAGTCATTTTACTCCTGACAGCATTTGCAACATTTTATGAATAACATTTTTTCCATATTGACACATGATACAAACAGATTGATAAATATCCCAAATGTCTATGTGTAAATAATAGGAAGACACACAACAAATCAGAGGAAACAGAAATAAACACAAAGGAGAAACAAATGCATGGGGAGAAAAAATTAGTAATATTGGATAGAGCTACTTACTGTATACTTTCTAAACCTATCTGATCGCTGAAAAGCTCTTTTCCTTGTCAGGGAAGATGAGAGAATGATGCACAAAAATGCTCAGTGTAATTATTTGTTTAATTTTTTCTGTTTATTTTTCATATTTAGTCTTTTAATACAGTAGCTGTGGTTTTCCTACAAGTTTAAAAAAGGTAGGAAGAAGTAGTAGTCTATTCTATGTGTTTTAATCTGGATTTTATCTCCACTTTGAACTCTATGCTGGTTATTCTATCATGCCACTTGTAAGATACTTTTAAAAAAGTAATTGTGGTTTTTTTGTCCTTAAAGCGATAGTGAACAGATCCATTCCCGATGTCTGTGCAACTTGCCACATTCATGCAACATGTCAACAAAGTGGAGGAAAAAGTGTTTGTATCTGCAATTATGGATTTGTAGGCAATGGAAGAACCCATTGTCAAGGTAGGCTGTCTGTTTATGAAATGGAAAGAAACTCTGTAAATCCTAAAATGCTCCTTCTCAAGTAATTGTAATGAATTCTTTGGACCATGCTAAAAACTTTGTAATTTCCTGGAAGAATTTCCCATAGTATATTTTGGATTGTTTTTCCTCACCAGAAGACTTCTACATGTTCAGAAGTGTTGTTTAACAACACCTGGCAGCTGCTCGATCCTGCACAGAGTTCAGGTTTTTCATTGTAGGAAAAACGTAGAATCGTAAAATGCTTCAAGTTGGAAGGGACCTTAAAAATCACAATTCCAACCCTCTTGCCATGGCCAGGGACAGCTTCCATAAGACCAAATTGTTCAGAGCTCCATCCAAGCTGGCCTTGAACACTTTCAGGGATGGGGCACTGGGACAGCCACAATTTCTCAGGGCAGCATGTTCCAGTGCCTCACTACCCCCACAATGACAAATTTCTTCATAATACCAAATCTAAATCCATCCTCTTTCAGTTTAAAGCAATTCCCCCTTGTCTTAGCATTACAGGATGTTGCCCAAAGTCCCTCTCCAGCTTTCTTGGAAGCCCTCTTTAGGTACTAGAAGGCTCCTGAGAGCCTTCTCTTTTCTAGACTGAAGAACCCCCAACCACTTCAGCCTTTCCTGTGGGCTCCAGCCCACAATTATCTTCATGGCCTCCACTGGACTTGCTCCATCAGGCCCACATCCTTCTTATGTTGGGCACCCCAGAGCTGGGTGCAGGGTTCCAGGTGGGGCCTCACCAGAGCAGAGCAGAGGGGCAGAATCCCCTCCCTCCCCTGCTGCCCACGCTGCTCTGGATGCAGCCCAGGACACGTTTGGCTCTCTGGGCTGGGGGTGCTCATGGCTGGGTCATGTCCAGCCTCTCACCCACAGCACCCCCAAACCCTTTTTGCCAGGGCTGCTCTTGATCCACTCTTTACCCAGGCTGTAGCTGTGCTCGGGATTGCCCCCACCCAGGTGTTCCATGAAGTGTGATAATCAGAGTATGCCCTAAGGAAGAGCGGAAGGAGAGAGCAGGGCCCTCTGGTTTCAGCCACTCTTAGACTCTTAGATCAACTTAAGCTGTGTCACAAGACTGTATTCACATTTCTATCCAGGGACATTTTCTGTTGTTCTCCAGCTTACCAGCAGTGTTTACAAATAATTTGTAAAGGAAATCAGTAAGGAGAAGTCTGAGCATGAGTGAAGAGGGGAGGATACTCCACTTATTTAAATCTCTCTCTGATGTTTTTTAAATGTACTGACAGATAAAGATGAATGCCAGATTGGAGCCAGCAAGATCTGTGGAAATCATACACTGTGTCATAATACACATGGAAGTTTTTACTGTGTTTGCCTTGATGGATACCGAGCCTCCAACAACAACAAGACTTTTATTCCCAATGATGGCACGAACTGTACAGGTAGACATCACAAAGAATCCTGAGCATGAAAAATCCAGAACTTCATTTTCTACTGCACAAATATTTTTTTTCCCTGTCTCTGCAGAACTTCTTTTCTGACACTATATTAGAGAACTTTTTGTTGTTGAAGTGCTTGTTTGACATCCAGGTTCCTAATAGCTATGAATTAGTTCCATTTTGAACTCTGCTGTGTTACAAGTAATTGCTTCCCAATCTCATCCAAACAATGATCTTTCCAGAAGAAGTTGCAGCAACTGGATTAATGAAATAGGATGATACTTAAAATTCCCCAGATTGTCATCTTTGTGTTTAATGTAGAATATCAACCAGTTCCTTTTTAGTGATGAACTGTTGTAACCGTTCAATAGGTGTCCAGATAAAGGATTTTTCTGGAATCGTTTGAATAGTATATAACATTAGAAACTATTTGTCAAGTAAACCAGCAGTCATTTGAAAGATAACTAGCTACAAAATTGCAACAGTCCTCTTTCTAGATGCTTGAATATGAGACAATGATAAGCTCCTTTGTTTTCCAAGAAGAGCAGTGAGAACCTATGTAGAACTCTCCATGGAAGAGTTAAGCTTGGGCCCTATATTAATTAATTAAATTGAAAAACCCTATCATGAAGGGCTCTGCATCTCTCACATCTACTTCTCTCTGAATTTTTAGATATAGATGAATGTGAGGAGTCTGGGCTGTGTGGTCACAATGCAAGATGTGTGAATACTGAAGGAAGCTACATGTGTTACTGCAATGATGGTTATAAATTAGAAACTGGAGAGCATTCTTTTCATCAAGATGGAAACATAGTTTCATGCAAAGGTGAGAGTCTTTGGGCGCTGTTTTTGCTAGCAGATAAAATAACATGTTGCACCATAGTGTAGCGCCTGTTCTGGCCTGTGCTTCTCCAGGGCAGAAACCCTTTCTCTGGACTTTGCTTGCTGTATGATTCTTTTTCTCCTTTTGTATTCAGTTTGTTCCAGTGATGTCAGGATCCCAGAGTCAACCCCAGACATTCCTACAGGTTCTCAGCAGTGCTTTATGTGTGCAGGGTCAGAGAAGCTTGATAATGTTATGAAAGTAAAGTAGTTACCGAGTAGAGAGGAAGTGTGTTGTAATCCAGTTGTTTATATAATCACACCACATAAAGGGGAAGAGAAGAGAGACTAAATAGCTGATAAAAGAGGTTAGATGAATGAAAAAAGCCTAGGGGAGAGGATTAATAAAATAACAATTTAGCTATTTATTACATACTGTGCCTCCTGCATAAATAAACAGTTCAGTTTATGTTGCCATAATAAAAAAACCTCAACCAAAACCAAGTTTCCAATTTGAAAATCTGACTTTAGTGTCAGTTTTCACAGATGCAAACTGCTAGCGTTGTAAGCTGTGGTTATTAGGGTATATAATGAACATAGGCGTCCCAGGTGGAGGGAGCTGCCAGTATTATATTCAGCTTTTATTCCTGAATTATTGCCAGAACCATCAGTAAACTCAAAGGCTGTAAATGCTCAGTTTTTCTGGCTGGAGTGCTCTGCTTTGTTTGCCAGAATTGCTGATAACCCTGCTTCTTATCTCACTGACTTGCCTCTCCATATTCTGTGGTGAAGTAGTGTCTGTGCTGATTGTGTTTCTTGCAGAATTGCAGAAGGGGGCCCAGTCCAAGCAGATGTGCTGGAGGAGTGGAGCTTTTGTACACAGGCTATTTCAATGAGATGAAGGGTTTGAGGGGCAGAACATTTATTTTCAATTTATCTGCTGCAAAGTGCTTCACTTTTCCCATGCACAGGGAAATAAAGCTGTGCATTGAGGCCTGAAATTTTCCTCTGATGTTGAAGTATCATTCAGCCATTGCTGTAGTGAGACTGGCCCACGCAAAGCACCGTCACATTGCAGTGTCTCATCTTTGGTGTTGTGGATGGCTCTAGCTCTATGTTAGTGAAGGTGTAGCCCAATAACTGCTTCCCTGTGTTCCTCCAACTGTGGCCAGGACACTTCTCCAAATCTAATATTCTACCCCTTTGGTAACCCCTTAGATTCATCACATCAGGTGTATTTTGTGATGTGAACATCTAGTTCAGCTAATTTTAAAGCGGTCAAGTGTTGTGATTTATGTACTTTGAGATCTTCCAACCCTATCTCTTTGCAGAAATCGGATGTGGTTCCCCTCCTGAAATGAAGCATGGCTACATTGTGGGGAACTACAGCTTGCTACCAGGAAGTGCAGTTCGTTATGAGTGTCAAGAAGGGTTTTACAGCGATGAAGGGAAGTTCTCATACTGCACTGTCAATGAAACTTGGGAACCTGCCACTTTAAGCTGTAAAGGTGAAAAGAGTCTTAAATATTTCTTAAATTCTTTATTAAGGGGGTTCATGCTTGGGAAGTGTGTTTGTGAAGATAGTAGACCGTTTCCCCAGTCAGAAGGAAATGTTTTTTCAAGATCTGGTTATTTGCGGGAAAGGACATGTTATTGTTTACTTTTTTCTTTAGCGTAGTGGCATTTTTTATGCTGGTCCCTGCATTTTTACAGACACTGCAGTGTGTTCTTCTGCCTGTGAGCTGAGGCCTAGAAAACAACTAGATTTCTTTAGCATTTCACGGGAAAGGCTACTGAGTTGGAAGGCATCACTGACCTCTCATGAAAGCATCAATTTTCCTGACACCTTGTGAAATTTTGTCTGAAGATTTGCTGTAGGTACAAAGGAGAAGCATCATAGCACTTCTCTTCTCTAGGTAGCCTTCATAATTTTAACAGCATTTTTGCATGAACAAACACATCTCTGAAGAGTTAAGTTTCCTATGACTGTCTTTAAAACTTGCACTTGCTTTGGTGTTCTAATCATCCATTCTCTGGCAATATTACTGCTTTTGAGTGCAGGATTCTTTTTGTGTTCCTGTGACTAGTTAGAAACCTTTGTATTAGTTAAATGATACTTGAATTGCTAGCTAATGGAAGATACACTGTGTAGCAATTCTACAGGGGAGAATTGTCATCCTGGAAATTGTCACTTAGTGGGGAGAGTTCATTCTTTCTCTGAAATGACAACAGTCCTCTTGGTTTCCAATTCTTTCCTTTTCTCTCTCTCTCTCTTTAAATTTTTTTTCCTCTGAGAATGGATAGAAATGTAACATTTATGGGAAGTGAATAAAATAAGGGTGCTAAAACAATATGGCTGGTAAAAGCAAAATATTAACTATCACTGGAAATTACTAAGAAAGAAAAGATAAAACAATTATAAAACAATGCAAGTAACACTTCCTCCTCCAAAAATAAATAAAGGACAATGAATTTGAAAACAAAAAGGGACTGCCCAGAGTGTCTCGAAGTGATGCTTAGAGAAAGACTGTAGAATGCAATTCTTGTGAGTTGTTGATATATTTGTTATTTGTTGATGTTTTTCAGAAGCTGCTTTTTCATGTGATTTTAAAAATTTCTTCAAACAGTAGGTCAGGTCAGACTTTCTCAGCACATCTCTTATGGTTAATTGAAATAAAATATATGATACATCAAGAAACAACCAAAATTCTGAAATATCAAACTTATTTCCACCTTGTATTGCAAGCTTTTTTCTTGGTTTTCAATTAGGACTTCTCTTTCTTGTAAAACCAGAAATCCCCCTTTTTTTTTTTTTTTGAATACTAGTGAATGTATCTTTGACAAATCCTTTGTATTTTTGTGTATATGTGTATACTACTTTACTTCTTTATTTAAGTATTATGCAAGCTCTTGCCTTAACAGGAAACTTTTGTATTGCATGTTGTAACCTTTTCTATTTGTGCTTTAGCATTTTTACAGTTTTTGTACACTTTTAAAGTTTTGCTTTCTAAATGCAATTTCTGCTTATTGGCCTTCCTTTGAGTGCTGCTCATTGCAAATGGTAAAGAACCACTTTATCCCATGTAATCAGATTCCTAAAAGCAGGAGAGTCTAAAGATTCAGAAGAAAACCAGGATTTTTCTGTGTACTAGAAGCTAGACTGAGGAGGGAGTAACAGATTTAGCATGCTATGCTGAGACAAAGACAGAAAGGTGTCCTTCTATCTGGGAGCAGATATTTGGAGTAGCTACAGAACTGTCAGTCATAGTGGGAATATTGTGGAGAACCTGAGGAAGTGTTGCGTTACTACAGGAGAACAGGGCTAGCTGGTAAAGATGGAAGGAATACTTAGGTGAGTGCAGCTGTCATTGCTCCTGCTGGCTGGCTAACAGGCCTATCTTCCCCTTGCTCCATCTCCTCAGGTGTGGACTGCGGGGTTCCCCCTTCTGTTCTGAACGCACGCCCAGTGTCTGTGAGCGGCACCACGTACAGAAGTGAAGTTACCTACGACTGTGCTCACGGTTACCTGATGGCCGGCGGCAGTCGCACTGCAGTCTGCAACGCCAGGGGACAGTGGGATGGCCCTGGCTTGGTGTGCAAAGGTAAGTGAACGCTGCCTTCAGATTCATTTAGCGTAGACACCATTTAAATAACTGTAGTGAATATCAATCATCCTCTTTGGGCATTCAGTTCATACAGTCTTCTGGCATAGAAAGCCGTCACAAAAGAAAAACCATGTATTGAACAGGGGTTTTTTTTGATCTGTGTTGCTAATGAAGTTGCATTAAATTGTTATATTTAATGTTTTAAGAACATAATCCCAATGCATGTCAGGCATTGGGATTACCATGAGATGAAAATACAGCATAAGTTGCTGATAGTTTTCTAGTTCACTGGAAAAAGCCACTCTATTTTTCTGATAGCAGAAAATCAGAAATCACACTGCTATTAGTTATTAACATACCTTCAGAATTCCTGTATTTGCAGTTTCCAGTTGCAAATTTTGATTGCTCAAACATGCTGTTGCTATTTGAGCTCAGTCAAGTCTCTTACAGTGCTATGATTTGGAAGAATGTAGCGTAAAGAGTTCCTCAATAAGATGAAAATCAAAAACTCTTCATTTTTTTGGTTTGTTTTTTTTTTTTTTTAATCTGGGCTCATATTCTTAATTAGGAGACCTTAGAATAATTACACTCTTTAGTTGGTTTTCACATTTGCACTCTCACTTTTCCATTTGTTGGTTAAGCTTGAATACCTTTTCAGCTTGATCCAGCAGGATCAAGCTTTCAGTTTATTGCAATCAAATGTTGTAATTTTTTTTGAATGCTCCATGTGTATGTTATAACCACTCTCTACTTTTAGAATTACCTTTAATATTCTTATTCTGTGTCATGAGTCTAAGTAAAAGGTTTTCAGTGTTACACAGGAATGTGCTTCTGCATTTCAGTCTGCTTACAGAATGGCTGTGGGCAGGTAGCTGGAACAGCAGGAGGTTTTGTGTCTTGTCCCATACTGTCCTTCTATGAGTTAAGCACATGCTGGCATGTACATCATTATTATGTACATTATTCCAAGGCTTGTTCTGATGATTCATAGTAGATAGATTCATACTCATTGGTGTATGAAAAGGAAGGTAGTCATGGTGGTGGATGTATTGCCCATTGCAAGACATATGTTTAATTTTCCTTTAAAGGTTGTACAAATCATGATTCTATAAGCTTTGGGTTCTACCTCTTTGCTTTCATATTTTTATAACAGAATTTCAGAATTACTTAGAATTATGGAACAGTTTTAAAAGAACTTGTTTGCTCCACATAAGATTTAATGTGGGTAAGATTTTAGTTTGTGCGGTGTTTGCTTCTTATAACTGAAGTGGTGTAAAATCTTTTATTGAGGTACAACAGTCATTGTGAATTGAAAAGCAAATGTTACCCTAAATAATACTGTTCCATCTATTTGATCTTCACTTTTTATTCATTTTGTTCCCTGTTTTTTATTATGCAGCCCGCAAAACCTGAGCAAATGAATTAAATTATTAGTTCATTATCCCAGCTTTCTAATTATCTGTAAAGTGGTTTGCATAATCTATCAAATTTTCCCTCAGCATTTCTCATTCATCTTGTCTATAGCAGCATCTTTTTTCAAAACTTGAATTAAATCCACTGACAAAGGAACATAACCATCTTGATGCTGTTCTTTCATGATACTCCTTGGACCGTGTGTCATTTTTAATATCTACTGTTACTAATGGTAGGTAAAATAAAGGAGTAAATAGAAGAGAATGTTGTAGGAAGAGAGATTTATTCATAAAAATTTGCTTAAAGATCCTTGCTCTCCATTTCTAATCAGGACACTTTGTTTTATTTTATGGGTCATCTTGTAGGATAAATACTCCATCCTGCTAGAAAGTCTCCAGCCACAAAATTCTGGGTTCTGATGAACTGACCTGACTTCTAGAAATCTCTAAGAAATGGGAAAAAAGTGAAGTGTAACTTGCTGGGACAGTTCATCCCTCCATCTTTAACAATATGATATGTCTTGCCTGTTTTAATTTCAAGGTTTTGTTTTCCTGTTTTTCTCTGTTCCAGAAATAGACTGTGGCAAACCTTTGCTGATTCCACACACGACAATGACCTGGGACAACTCTACCACTCTGTGGAGCAGAGTGTACTATCACTGTAAGGAAGGATATTATTTCATTGGAGACAGGAATTTTTCAGAATGCACAATAGATCAGTCATGGGAGAATATTACATATGTATGCAAAGGCAAGTATTACCATGCAAAGTTGCTGTTTAAACTTCAATTTAATTAGTTTATCATTCCTGTTCTGAAGTTAGGAACAGCAGGAAGAATGAAGGCAAGAAATCCTCTTCTAATTTATGATGTAGAGAATGTGGTGGTGCTTTTGGATGGAAAGGTCACAGAAGAGAGTGTTAACAATACAGCAGCTTCTACTGGATGCCACAGATCTTTCTACAAATGTCTTGCTTTTTATCTCAAACAGAAAAAGACTAATGTGTCTGGAATTTTATTGCTTCACTGAGAGCCTTCAACTTTAGAAGCCCATGGGGTGTTACCAGAGGGGCAGAAAGCATTTAACAGTGTTTTCTTGTGAATCCAATATTGTAAAGTGCATTCCACTGAAAGTAGTGGCAATTGAATTCAAAGCCCTTTATCTCTCCCTTGCTCTCTCTCTCTGTCTCTCTCTCTTGTTTGTTTTTTTTTTTCTTTTCTCATAATGACCAAAGCAAAATTTGTTCATGGTTGCCTTTCCAGCCTAGATCTAGTTGTTTGGATTTCATTCCAGAATTATTTTCTTATTAAAGAACAAGTCCTGAGAACAGAGATATGTAATAAAGGTGTTATCATACTGTGTGCTTGGAAACAGGATAAACTGACAGTTTACTAACAACAACAGGGAGCAGATGTTTTGGACTATGCCTGTTGTGCTCTTTAGTGTTCTGTGTCCTAAAAAGTAGTCTGTCTCTAGTCTACCACTGTCTGTCTCTAGTTCTTAAGTAGCGCTGCTGTCTTTTGCAGAGGATAGTGCTCGTTTAGCTTTGAAACATATTCATGGTTTTCAGAAGGACAAGATGTGTCCTTCTGACACATCAAGTGGCTTGACTACTGCCACTTCACACAGAGTTACCGCATGAGGCCTCTCTTCCCTCACTTGGCTTCTTGAGCATCTACTGCAACTGTAAAACATGTGGCATCAAGTAAAATGAGTATGCAGAAAAGCAGTTCTCTCGGCTGTTAAAGTGCCCAAGTGAAAATGGAACTACTGTTGTTAGAAGTAACGATTCATATTTCATTCAGGAGACTCACATGACTGTATTTGTGAATTGATTTTGAAACCAACATTGTTTAGAGTGACTAAACTGGTCAGGCCTGTCAGTCTTTGCAGTGCCAAGAGCTGTCTTGAGCGCTCTGAAGCTTTGAAAGGCCTGAACCTGCTGACTGCACTCACAGGATTACCATGGATTTCAGCAAGAGCTTTGCCAGATTCCAGCTCTAGCTGCTGGATCAGAGGGCCAAAAAAGTCAGTTACAGTCAAATAGAATGGCAAGGAGGACTTACAAAAATAGCCTAACTAGTCCAGACACCTTTAAAAAAAATTAATTGTCAACAGGAAATTGTTACAAAATCTTGCATCTTCTTGCCTTCTACGTTTTTCTTATTCACTACAGGTAACAAATTGCTTTAAAATTAAATGAAATTTCTGTTTGTGTGTGATGCCTTTGAGATTTACATGCTCTCAATGGTGCATGTATAATTAATCAGTAATGCCCATTAAAATGAGAAAGTTATGTACAATTCCAAAATAATTTATGATAGATGTTGGAAAACCAATTGTCTTTTTATCCTTCCTGAAAAATTCCATTAGAAATAAGCCAGTTGAGAAAACATCCACAAGAAGTTCCCTTCGACAATCAATTTCTTCATTTCTTGAAATGTGATTGCTATGGATGCCTTTTATTTGCATTATTTGATGCATTGTGTGTTGGGATGTATGGTAAATATACATGTGTGTGTTCTAAGTAGTTAGTTTAAATATTAAAAAATGTCTTTATGAAGTTAAACTTACTTGTGATGCTGATTGGATTACAGTTTTTACCAACTTCAGATTTATACACATAAAATGAGGTGATTGAAGAGCAGAGAGTAGACCAGCAATTAAAATACCTGCTGTCTATTGTGCTCAACATGTGAGCCTGGGCATCTTGTGTAGCTGGTCCTCACAGAACTTCTTTCCCTGTGAAGTGCTTGGTTTTCCAGAGTCTCAGAACAGTTCGTGTTGGAAGAGACCTTTGGAGAACATCCAGTCCCAACCCCCTGCCAAGGCAGGGTCACCTAGAGCAGGTGACACAGGAATGTGTCAGGGTGGGTTTGGAATGTCTTCATGCTTCCCTGAGCAGCCTGGTCCAGTGCTCTGCCACCTCCAGTGTAAAGTTCTTCCTCATGTTGAGGTGAAACTTCTTGTGTTTTAGTTTATGGCCATTGTTCCTCATTCTGTCTCTGGGCACCACTGAAAAGAGTCTGGTACCATCCTTTTGGCATCTGTCTTTGAGATATTTTAATTTATTTCATGGCAAAAATGTGGTCTCTATTAGTAGCAGGTGGCATTTGCAGCATCATACACCACTTACAGAATTGAACAGGTGAAAATATCCAAAGAAATCTTATATCTGGATTTTTTTCTTTCCATAAATTCCACAAATTTCTTTCCATAAATTCCACAAATTGTGTGTATGCATGGGGATAGATGGCAAGAGCTCTGTAAATGAACTTGCTTGTGTGGATTCTCTTTTAGCTTCTTGCTGAAGGTAAATGTCAGAGTGGAGCTGATTCTATCTACTTGCTGGTAAAAAAGTTGATATCTTTCAATTTCTTGACATAATTTCTCCCCCTCCTACACTCACTGATGCTGATAAAACACTTTGGCTTTTTTTACCATTTGTCTTGTGTTACCAGCATCTGTCTTTCCTGGCTGCCAACAGCCAGGTGCTATTTGCATCTCTCTATCCTTTTCCAAATCTGCCTTTCTCTGTTTGACTCCTCCAGGATTTTTTTTCACCTTCCACCTCGGGTCTCCAGGTATTTATTTGCATGTTGTTTCTAGGACACTTTCTCTTAGAATCGGAAAAAGATTGTGAAGGTAGCCTGAAAGTCAGTGGGGTAGCAGTGAACTTCACTCACCTTGGTTAATCACAAGTTAGAATTTATAGTGGTGAGACATAGGCAAATGGAGGCTCTTTGCTTCTCCTGTCTTACTTGTGAGTTTGAGTGTAAGCAAGCTGTTGACCAAAATCAGATATGTTTAAGACCTGAATGCTACTGTCTGCTACTGTGTGTTTCACAAACTCAGTTCCCAAGCTCTGTAAGTCACTGGCACTGTTATATTTCGCAGTAGAATGAACGTTTCAAGGAACCTGTCTCTAGTTGCAGAATATTTTTTTCAGAGAAACCTTTGTGCTTTTATTGGATACTATGTTTATGCTTCTGGGATTAATGTTAAACCAAGCCCTTTCTGTATATTTGGTTGTCCAAACAAAGATTGTGTGATCAGTAGGAGTAAAGGAAAAAAAAAGCAGTCTTCTCAGAAAGCTGAAGACTTTGTTGTGGTAATTGCTCTATACAGGTTTTCATGCTCTTTCACTCACATCCATTTAAAGTGGAAACTTCTGAGAAAAGATCTGCCAACTATCCTGTGAATTTATGGTCGTTGCCCGGTGGCCTTGTCCTCAAAGTTCAGAAACCATAAAAAAAAAAATGGATCTAGTTACGGAAGAAAAAAATGCTACTAGTTCTGCCCTCTTCTTTCCAAGGAGGCCACTGTATAAGATTTTTCTTTGCCTACATACCCAGCACAGTCCTGTTTGTTGTTTGCTGCTTTATTTTCCTTCTTTTTTTGGCTGTATTTTAGAAACTGATAAGTCAAGTTGCAGATTTTCTTGCTAAGAAGTCTTGCAGATTACTCCCCCTGTTGTCCTCCCCCCACCTCCTTGTTATGCATTTTAATACATATCTCATGGATATGGAAATATTTTCGCTCTGTCTGTGAGTCCTTCTGGCTATCCACTCTTTTAATAAAACTCTGTCTAATTTAAAGAATACAGCAACTGAACATCATCTTTTGCTTTGTGTTGGTACAGAAGCCTTAGACTGCAGAGTTTTGGGGCATTACTGTGAAACAGATAACAATAACAATAAGCAACCCTTAAATACAGTTAATTACAGAGCTATTTGTAAGAAATTTGTTTTAGAGGACACGCAGATTAATCTCTTTATTCTGTCCTGGAAATATGGAAGCTTTCAATAGCATTTTCATGAACAATGAATGTGGGATGGAGGAGTTAAAATTAGTTGGGAGATGAACTGGTCTAGTGAGTGCTGAATGTATGGAAAGAGAGATAATTTTAGAAAACAGTTTTATGGCATTTCTAATAATCAAAAAAAAAGAAAATGCTGCAAAATACATAGTTACATTGTAATTCTAAATAGCTCCCTAAGTATCAAATAGAATACTAGAAACTCCTAATGTACTGATTTATTTTAGTGACATCTGTGATGCCCACATGCTACAAGGGGGGCCCTGTGAGGTAGTAATTAAATTTATATACAGAGGAATATACCTGTGCTTGCTTTTACAGCAGAACAGTACACCAACTATTTTGTGAATATTCCCGGAAGTATCTACCAATGCTGTCCTATAAATACCTTTCAATTTTGCAGCAGCTAGTAAGTGTTTTTCAGCTTAGAGTCTATATCAGGTTGGGTTTGTATGACCTTGGTCATGTAGTAAATGTAATAAGAAAATATGGTAGTAGGACAAAGGAATGACAGTTTGAAGGCTGGTGAAGGAAACAGGTAAATATGTTCACTGTTGATCTGAGCTGTGACCAGAAGGAGCTTTGTTCTCAGCTATGTGAGAATGTTATCGTGTCACGTGAGAGCGACTGCACTGTGTCTAATGACAGAGGGAGCTGCTGAAAAAACACGTGGATGAGCTGACCTTCCTAGCTGTGCTTTGTCTCTGAGAAAGCCTGCTCTTCTAAGTGTGTAAATTAACAGAGGTGTGTTGAGGGATGTATCTCTGGTTCTACGGCTATACTTCCTACATGCTTGGTTCTGTGGGCTCCAATGTTTTAATCCAGTGTTTGTTTTGAAAAGTGTTCTGCTGTGTTATTTAATTTTATTTATTCTACAACAAGAAAAAATGTCAACACTTTTTTAAAAGCAACTCAAATAAATAATTAACCAAAACATTCATTCAGCTACAAATAAACTCTTTTCCAGTCTAACACAGAAGCTTTCTTAAAAGCTCCTTGCATCAGTTTATGTCATGCTGGTTCTATGTTTAAAGAGTTCACAGTCTTTAGCTCAGGACATGTTTCTTCAGATAGCCTGTTATTTTAACTTCAGGAGCCAACCCAGTTGAGAGAAAGCTTTCTACCTAACATGTGCTTACCTTCTTTGGTTTTTTTCCTGTTTGTACAAGAAAGCAAAGCAAAAAACCCACACAAGACCAAACCACAGAAAAAGTAAGAAATAAGCAATTGCTCCAAACATAAGATTTGGATGAGAAGTAATGATTTTCTTTCTGTGTTCATGTTTTTGGTCACAGAGGAGGAATTATTCAGTAATTTATCCGTATTCAATGAAACATGTGTGAGGTGGCAAAGGAAAACCAGAAGACTGGGAGTGCAGGAAACGTACACAGTAAGTTAAAATGGAAGTATTTGAGATTGAGAGTACCATTGTCCTGGTTGTATCTGCTGATTCAGCAGTGGATATTTATTTTGTGGATCTTGTTTGTATGGTAGTTTGTCTTGATCTTCCCAGTGGGACACATAGAAACTTAGAGGTGACTGGCTGGGTTAGGAAAGAAGAAGATTCCTGTCCTAAAGGCAGGTGAAAAACTCAAAAGCTTCAGGGTCTCATTCCAGTAAATCACCTAAATGCCTGCTTGGATCTGTGAGAGGTTACAGCATAAATTAATGTTTCAGTGAAGTTCCGTTGAAGAGCTCAAGCTCACATTGCCACAGAAAACACTGCAAAACTTGTGCTCTTTGACAAGCATCTCAACTGAACAGTGTATCACCTGCAGATAGCGGATATAAGATATTTTAGAAATGCAAGGTATATTGAAATAGTGTGCCTTGCTCAGAAGGTTCAACTAATGTATATCTGAACATTTCAGAACTGTTTTTCTTGGAAATTGAGAACAACCTTTATATCTACCTTTTTTTTTTTTTTTTTTTTTTTTTTTTAGCATGAGCATAAGAATAAAAATTAAGGTGTAAATTCTCAGAAACAAAACAGTTTAGTCAGTGTTACTGAAAGCCAAAATAACATGATAAGAATTCCCATGTTTGCACAATAACATCCCAAGAAAGGGGTTTTGTGTGTGTATGTGTGTGTGTGTGTGTGTGTGTGTTGTTTGGTTTTGCTTTTTTTCCTTTTTTTTAGTATGTCCAAGTAAGGAAAAAAACTAAAAGGGATTATTTAGGGTGTCCAGGGTAAGTACATTAATGAGGAAAACATTTCAAGATTGGGTAATAATCATGGAAAACAACCCATCTTTCTCCTCCTGTGTTATAACCGAAGTATTTTTAGTTTGTATACTTGCATTGAACACTGCTGAGATGGAAAACATAGCTTCCCAGTTCCCCTAACAGGTCAAAACTGGTTTTTATGTAGCCAGTAGTAACTGGCAAGCTGGGGATCTCTGGTATTGTGTGCTCTGTGCATATGCGTCTCCTGAATTCAGCCATCTGAAAGGCTCTTTAGAATAGCCAGAGAAGGTGAACTTTGTCCCTTCATTTCATATAAGCAACAGATTTCTTTTTTACTACACTGGGATAATCTTAGATAACCTTGTCTTTTACTGTTGTTAGGCATTCCATCTTACTACTGCTTCTGTGGGGCAAGGGGGAAAAGCTAGCAAAAGGGAAAGAAAGTAACAGATGTAAAATAGATGTATTTTCTATGTGTATGCTGTAAACAAGAAACAATATTTGCTTACACCTTACTATTTGAGCAGGAGATCTTTGTAGGATCCACAACAGATTAGGTTCCTAATGGATTGGATCAGATACCCTAATAGATTCCTTCTATCTGTTGTAGAAATATATGAAAAAATGTAAATAATATTAGCAGCTGGAAGAAATAAAGATCCATTTTATTAAGACATCTCATAGCTAGTCAAAAACCTAGGTATTTTCCTTGAACTGATACTCTAAACCAGATGTAGTCCTGTGTTTTTTTAAGATCCAGTAGGATTAAATAAGCTAGTATTCTGAATTGTGGAGAGCCACAATAAATTGCACTATTGTCTTTGTTTCAATAGTTTCATATACTGGGCCAAAGACTAGATGAGAAGATATTCTCAGAAGATGTGATATTTAACATGAGTACAAGTGAAGATAATCCAAAGGTGTGTTTAGATCTGAACTCTGGAAGTAACTACGTGGTGAATATAACTACCATTTCTTCTACAAACATCACTGTCTCAGTTACAGTAGCAATTCAAACAAAGGGTAGGTTGTGTTTTGTATTCTATGTGCTTATAAAAGAACTTACTGTGCTGCAGAGTTTACTGGTTTGTGTCTGACAGACAGGAAAATGGGCTGTTTCCTAGACTCCATAATTCTTTATGCTGACTATGTGCATGTAGCCACTGTCAGCATCCTCTTTTTCTGCAAGATGTTTTTCTTTCTGCTCACTTGGCCATTGATCCTATACCATGAGAGCAGTGGCAGTAAGTGTCCTTCAGAAAGATCTGGCAAATTTGCTTTTTCAGGATTGAAATTTGCCTTCTGGCTGAGGCAGAATTGGTACAGAATTTTGGTCCACGGTACAGTGCCTACTAGTTTCAATTTTTTGCCTTGAAATATGATTCTCTGCCTGTAGGAGAATTCCCTGTTGCTTGGCTATGTGATACTAACTTAAGTGGTATAAGCATTACAGACAATGCTCCTATGTTTACCAGTGATTAACAGAGTTCTGGAAGTTACCAGTAATTGTACAGAAGTCATGTTCTCTCAGTGGATTTCTGTAGTATTTTAGTCATGGAGACTTTAGGCTTGCCTTCTGACATACTAGTTCTGGTGAGACAGACCTTAAGAAATAATTGCTTTTGGAATCCCCAAAAAGGCCTTTGCTCACATGCTTTTTCCTAAAGGGCATCAACTATGATAAATTGTTCTGTGATAATTTTATTTACATCAAGAGGCCTGAACCCTTGATCTTTTTGTCATTATAACCTTCTCAGCTTGGACAAGTAAATTGTGTATTGGATTTCCTGAATAACATGCTTGGGTTTTTCCAAAAACCAATTTCTCTGGAAAATGATCATGCCTTAGTTATCTTTTTGTTCATTCAAAAAGAAATTATAACCTACCTCTCTGTCTTAGAAGAGAATGAAATTTAAAACTTTAAAAAAAAATTATTCTCAGCTACTCATATTCAATTTGAAGGAGGCAAAGTTTTTAAAATAAGTTGATCTCTTTTTTAATTGTCTCTACAGTAAAGGAAGCTTTCAATAACGTATTAATTTTTAATGATACCTGCTTGAAATGGAGGAGAAATGTCAGGGGAACTGATGTGGAAGACAGATACTCGGTAAGTGACAATCTATATTTTGAATCTAGAAAGCAATTTTTATCAATCAAAACCACAATTTTTCAAACATTCACTGCTAGCAGTGTTCCTCATTATAATAATGACAAAATAATGTCTCATAAAACTGCAAAGAATAATCTTGCATAGCAGCCAAAGAAAGACCATGCTCTCTTAAGTGCCCTGTTTCTTGCTTATTTTTCCCATACCTAACTCTTTAATTTGCTCTTTATCTGTACTTTCAAGTTTGCCATGTTCAGGCAAACAACTCGCACAAGTCTGTTCCAGTTCCACTGAGTCACTGCTCTTGGCCTTGTGGTTTGCCTCCAGTCTGCCCTTATCCCAGCAGGGAATTTCTACATGAACTACTTCTGCCAGGACTCTTGACCACCTGCTGTTGTCTCAAGTTTCCCTGTGCCAGGAGGCACTAAGAGATTATCTGAAGACATAGGATCTATTGAAAGGAAAATTAATGCACAATAATATCCAGCAAGCATTTTAGTTTTCATTAACAGAGAAATAATTTTATCAGGAGAGGCCTTAAATTAGTGACTTCATGATCATTTCAGTCATCAACAATAAAACACAAAATCCTACTGAAACAAAAAAAAGAATCAATGAGCCTGTAAATTTTCCTGGAAATATAGGTGTCTGTTGGCAGATCCCAGAGTGTAGCTGGTGTTTTGACATGGGTCAAACTAACTTGATTTTGTCTCGATCCTCAGGGTGAAACTGTAGAGGTGTTCACGTGAGCTTACTTTTATAATTCACGAGAAGGGTATACTTCAATGGAAGTGAACTGTTACTGGAAGCCTATATATTAGCAGGAAATATGACCTAAGGGAAATTAATAAAGAAGGGAAGTGACTAGGAGGAGAAGTGAAAGAACCAGGAAAATCAGGTTAGGTCTGATCAAGATGGATCGAATTCTGGAAGCGTTGGCATTTGAGTAACCATTAATGCCAGCAGTTTTGACACATCGTATCCAGTGCTCTCTTCTGCTGTTTCTTCTAATTAAGAGCATGAGATGGCTGAATGCAAGTAATGTATTATAACATTTCAATTTTTATGCTGTGATTATTTGGTTACAGTTTCATGTGCAAGGCCAGCGTTGGTATCAGAAGAACTTCTTCCATGAAATGACCTTTGAACTTTCCACATACAAGCAAGCTCCTCAAGTTTGTTTAGATTTGCAACCAGGCACCAATTACTCTATTAATATTTCCATGGTAGCTTTGAATTTTTCACTGCTTGTTTCTATGACAACACAAATTACAGGTAGGTCTTGCCATTTTTTTAATATATTTACAAAAGCACCTAGTGGGTGTAAGACAATCAAGTGGATCTGCATTTTTGATCTCAGTGTTGTGTGGTGCATTATCAAAGTATTCTTTCCATGCTCAAAAATGTCCATTATTTGTTTTCACGGATTTTATAGAGTTCAGAGGCAGAAGGGGGAGAGAAACTGAGGTGCAGAATGTTAATGTGTCATTTTGAGACATCGGGGAAAAGATAGTTTGGTGGGTTGGACACAAGACTGGTATCTAGGACTGCTGAGTTAAATTCCCCGCCCTGTTAGAGGCTAAGTCACTTTTTAAGAAGTTCTCTCCATAGTGGAGTCAACAGCACTTAGTATGAGTATTTGTGACAACAGAAGCAGATACCACTAAAGTCTGCAAGAATCCAAAGTACAGTATGGGGATCTGCAAGTACCTCATATAGATACTTTTGCCTTTAATTGGCAGAGTACAAAACATAAAAGACATTTGAGTAAATAAGCTGCTGAAGGAAAAGCCTCTGCCTCACAGTTTAGCAAGATGTATGTACTAAAATGCCATGATGAGAAACATCTCACAGGTCTTGTTTTGTTTAGAACAGTTTTCACCATTCCTGAACTGTCAGACTCTGTGTTAGGTGAAGTACAGTGCAGTGTTTTGTGATGATATCACTCTTCCTGCCAGGGACACAAATTATAATAGGTAAGAAACATGAAAGCTGTCTGAGTCTAGTGACTCAGTCTGTAACTCCACTCAGCCACCAGGTGGAATCAGTTCTCTTCTGACTGCTCAGGAAGAGCTGGAGATTTGTGTTTTGAAATTCATATTCAGTATTGCTGTATTTTCAATAGTAAATCTGACGATTTTAAGCTTCATGAAAGGAAAATAATCTCTTGTTTCTTAAAGCTGCTGTTTAGGATACACAGTGACCTGTGGTTTTTGGGGTTTTTTTAAAATGAAATTACAGTAATTATTTGGTAATTTCTTTACACAGGTTTCCTAATTGTCACTCAAAAGTAGTGCCCATGAGTTCATGAGTATGTGTGTCTTTTTAAAAAAAGCTAGTTAGATATCTCAGAATTTTGTTGATAGAGGTAATTTTTAAATACATACTCAGAGAAGAGGAAAAGATCTTCACTCTGTCATCCTGTGGTATTTCCTCAATACTGCAGGATTGCATCAGGTCACTTACTCAGCAGAGCTCTAGAGAACACTTTGCAGCAGGTGCTGTGTGAAATGGTATTTGTGTCTGGCAGCTGGCATATTTTCCTCTCTGCTGAGTTAATGTTTAACAAATGCACAAATGCCCCAGGAAAGGTCTTTCTGCAAAAGTTAGGTCATTTATATTTTGAAAGAAGATTTTACTACACAAGCCCATTTAACCTGGTAGTTATCTTATTCAATAAGCAATAAAAGATAGGTGTTGCTCTGTCATATTAGGAGTCTTTATCTAAACCTCAATGTGGAAACATTTCTTATTTTTTTACTGCCTTTGAAAAAAAAAAAAAAAAGTTTGTATTTTCAAAGTTTTTGCAGAAATTGCAGAGAATTAAAAAGCCAGTCATGATCTTACTGCAAAACTTGCCAAATAATGGAATTTAAATAAGGTTAATTGTGTTGTTATCCCACCTAAGATGAAAAGGATCCAGCTGAAATAATTCTTCTGGCAGTGCTGCTTTGACTTCTGTGTCTTATGTTGTGGAATTGCATTACCTATGCAAGCAGTTTAATTTATATAAAAACTATAATTTAAAAGTAGGTGTATAATTTTCATTTATCCTGTTATTTTATAATCATATATGTATTTTCCATACATGGATGGAATGATCTCAATTTACCTGCCAAATTAATTCTGAAGAGTGGCTTTATTAGCTCTGGTGGTTTTCTAGCTAAATGGTATTGTAAAAATGCAAGATATGCCTTAAGAACAGAAGCTCTAGGGAAACTGAGACTTTAAAAAGTGTTTTACTGATTATGTTCTCATGGCTTGTTTAAGGTTTCATATGCCATCCTTTAAGAGGTACATGATCAGTCGGTCTGTTTCCTCAGCTAGGGGCAAATCCAGATATTCTGTCTCCTTGACTTTTACAAAGCCTCTGCATTTTGAGAGTTTGGAAAATCTTAACTATGGAGTTTTGAATAGTGTGAAGAGACATGTCCCAGACAATTGGATGATCACTGCCTTATGGACCTAATTTCCTGACAAGGACAGTGATTGTGTAAGTTTTTAGACTCTTGCAGAATACAATAAGTATGTAAATTCTAGCAATAAGTTTTGATATTTTTTTTAAAAATCAAGATTTATGAATGCATGTTTTGAAAGCTATTTCTATCAGTATCTATATCTATTTCCATATTAATCCTGAATGAGTATATGTTATGTCCATATTATTTCTAAAGAAAAAAAGCCAAGAACTTGGACCTAAAAGCCTGTTTTTCTCCCTGGCAAGTAGCATCCTCTAGAAAAATAGTTCAGTGCTGAGCACAAAGTTTGTTTTGCCCGTCATCTTGTGGGTGGTAAATATAGTCTAGCAAATGCTTCATGGATAATTGTAACAGGCATTCTGCACAGTCTTTTATATTGTCCTAAATTATTTTAAAGAAACTCTCACACTTGTCTACTGGAAATAGGAAATTGAGTCAATTATCAGAAATTACTAGGCAGTGATTACACTGTAGCTGTAAAAAGATGGTAGCAAGATTGTCTTTTAAGCAAGGAATCTCGTGTCCCTTTCCAGAGAAGGAAAGGAGTGTTTTGTGGACACACTTGTCATTATACTACTTACACATGGCTCTGTTTATTTTCCTTTTGGAATATCCTTTATTAAGGCATGCTCAGGGGAGGCACTGTTCTTAATTTCACTATCTGTTTTTACATATGAATGTAAGGTGATTGAACTTTGTAACTATTTTTTCAAGTGTTTGAAAAACAGAATAATAAATAAGGAGCTAAGTCTATTTTACTTTCATTGTTAATGTTCTGTATAAAAATAATTTTTTCAGTTCAGCCACATTAAAATTCTATTGATATTTGAATCTGTTTTTGAGCTTTGGTTTGGGTAGATTCTTTATGAAAGCTCTAGTGTTTGGGGAGTTTATGAATGCCTATGTGTTCACAGACTCTGGTTAGCTTTTTTTTTGTTTTGTTTAGAGCAGACCGCTATGACTTAAGGCATAGTAACACAGAAGTGTTTCTGGACACCAGAAATAAATCTTTGTGCCCGAGTTACTGATTACATTTCCTTCTTGTAAAACAATTCATATTAGGTTCAATTATGATTTCTCATTGCTTTCCTCCTCTTGATTTTCTGCTTAGAATCAAGCTGTATTTTGAGTTTGTTCAAGGCATACTATTCACACATGCTGCAATTCCTTACATATTTGTACATGTACTTTCCAGAGGGTCTTAGTAGGCTTGGCCTTGAGTCCGTGTACCTTAGATAATTGCACACTTCCTGTGTTTCTCAGCAGCTATTCTTTTTGGTTTAGTCCAGGATTTACCTGCAGGCCACGTACTCGTGTGTGTCTCATCTCTGTCTTCCTATGAACACGTGAGTGAGAAAGTAGACTCACAAGCAGAGAGTCTAGAAAGTGACTTGAATAAGAAGAATGTATCCCATCACATATTAAGTATAATCGTCTAGATCCCTGCCCCCTCGTCTTGGTGTGTGGAAAATGTACATTTGTTAGATTGTGATGTCTCATTTGTTCTTCTGCCTATGTATACACACACACACACAAAAATAGACTATTGTTCTGATCTATTGTAGGATGGAAAAGATTTACACTCATCCTTTCATAAAGGGAGTTCTTTAAGGTCTGGTAAAGGAGGGAGAACCCAAAATCTACTTTCCAGTTAGGAAGTGAAAGACTGTTGGAGATGTGGTGATCTGACAGCTCTTACTCTGAGAGCACATCATGTACCTCCACAGAAACTGTCCAGTAAAGTGTGCAGTATCAGAGCATGAGAATTGCCAAGAAGGGAGTTTCTGATTTTTGTAATAGGGAAAGATAAGTGATGAAAACATGAAAACTTTTTTTTTTTTTTAATAGGGGGAAATTAGCTGCCAGTCATGTAAACAATTTCATACATATGCAAGCACTTTGTATTTTTGTGCAGAGACTATTTAAATGTGTGGTAATTAAATTCATATGAACACCACTTCACTATCATTTTTCTGAACTCCTCCACAGTAAGAATTTTTCATAAGTATCTGTGAACTCATGAACATTCAGATAATTTCTCTTATTCTTTTTACAAAGCAATTGATATCAATTACAAAGTCTATGCTTTACAGCCATTGCTTTACAAGAGGAAAATAAAACACTGATTTCCATACTGTTTACTTTGGGTGGATTGCTCACAGAGGAGAAACAAGCAAAAGAAAACATGGTGTCAGGCCGCCTAGTTGAAAGCAGTGAAAGCACCTTGCTGAGCTTTCCCTGACCAAATTTTCCTCCTCTCCCATGGCTAGGTACTGTGAAGTGCCTTCATCTTGGTGCATATGGACACATGCCAGTCTCCTTTGCCACATGTCCCATTTAAGCAGCTCCAAGTCGTGCAGAGGACCACTACACTTGGCCGAGGTCCAGGAGGAAGGAGGAGCTGCTGAGCACAGGCAGGGGCTTTAAGAAGTGGGTGGCACTACAAGCGTGGGTGCTTGCCCGGAGAGTCTGCCACAGTGGTGCACCCCTCTGCTTACCCAGGCAAGGTCCTGTCAGCGGCGTAGGAAGTGTGATGAGAGCAGTGGTGGCTGCGTGCAGGGACCCAGAGCAAACCTCTTTCTCTGAGGTTCGGAGGCTGTCCTACCGGGTCACCTCTTGTGAAAGGGCCCTAACACAAACACCCTGAGCCAAGGGCACCGAGCCCCCTTTCTGCTGCCAGACCCTGAACCCCTCCCCCTGCGTCTGCAGAACCGCAGATGCGAGCACTCAACACACCTCACTTTGTTCCTAGAGATCACAAGGGAAAGGTGAAGGAGCAGATGACAAAGCACAGAAA
>VYXF01005026.1:0-15915 GCA_013397295.1 Polioptila caerulea
CAGGAATGCAAAGGGGTCCTAGTTTGGGGCAAACACCACTACAGGCAGTGGCAGTGCCTCTTCCATCTCCAGACATGGAGCAGCACCTTCCCACCGTCTCCAGCTCCCTGCTGGGAGGGTGCCAGGGGGGGATGGACTCCTCCCAAGTGACAACACAAAGGAGACAGCCCCGGGTTGTGCCAGGGTTCGATATTAGGAAAGATTCTCCACTGCTCAAGCACTGACAGGCTGCCAGGGCAGCAGTGGAGTCAGGAACGCTCCTGAGCAGGTTCAGAGGAGTAGAGGTGGCACTAAAGGAGCTGAGAGAAGTCAGTGGGTGATCTCAGGTGTCTTCTCCAGCCTGAACGATCCTCCCCCTGCTCCTCCGGGGCCAGGACAAGGGAGGCTTTAATTAGAAGAATTACTTTTATGTGCATCTCTAGAGGGAGGCTGAGCTGCCCTGAGGAAGCAGAGCAGCATCTCCCCTTGGCTGGCTCCCCCATCCCATCCCATCCCATCCCATCCCATCGGGAGGAGGGGAGGTCTCCTCTGNCCCTGGCTCCCCCCTCCCATCCCATCCCGAGGAGGGGAGGTCTCCTCTGCCCCCGAGCTGGAATTGCCGTGCTGGCTGCTGCCTGTGCCTGGGGCAGGAGTGCTGGGCTGGCAGGGCAGGGCAGGTCTCTGCCTGCAGGTCGCTCCCACCCCCACACAGCAGCCTGGTGATCCTGCAGGCACTGGGCCCAGCTCTGCAGCTGCCGGGGGGGACAGCAGGCACAGCTCAGCACTCTTGTCCTGGCCCCTGCCTTCAGGACAATATTTTATTGTCACTTACACACAAGGATGGAAAGGAGCAGCTCTGGGCCCCTGGCTCTGTGTAGCACCACCGAGCACAGGTTTATGCCCGAGACATTTCTCATTTCATCCTACTTTTTTTTTTTTGTTTTTAATCAGAGCATCAGCAAAGAGCAGCTGTAAGGGGCAGCCCTGGCTGGCCATGGAAAAGCCAGCTGAGGTGGTGGACACAGAACCACAATCCAGAGTCAGGGCAGCCACACAGGCCCCAGCACTGGCACAACTCCCTCACATTCATTTTACCCAGGGAACTGTGGCCAGCCCCAGGTGCCCCTTCAGCCCTGGCAAGCCCCCAGAGCCCAGGCAGCACCAGCCCTGGTTCAGGTACATGTTCAGGCCGTGCTGTGTTTTTAAGTCCAGAGTTCTGGATGTAAGAAGCACTCTGCATTTCAGCAGATCCCAGAATTTGAATATTAAACAAGTGATACTCAACCCTGCTGCCCATGACAGAGCTGCACAGCTCCTCCCAGAGAACTCATTTACTGCCAACTCCCTGTTCCCTGGGTGGCCTGCAGGAGAAATGCATAAATCCTCTGATGAAGAGATCCAGGGCAGAGGAAGAGTCTCAGTTTCCTCAAGAGGAGATTTTCCCCTCCAGATTAAGCTGCCTGTCCCATCACCTCCCACTGCACCTGAGCCCATCTTGAAGAGCCAAACTCTCCCAAAAAAGCAGGGAAGGAAAGCTGCTCCCTCATCCTGCCTTAAGCAAAGACTTTGAGATGCTTCAAGCCCTGGGGAGCAAAGGATTGGAGAAGGACCTGCTGGAAACCATCAACACTGCAAGGATGGAGCAGTGTCCAGCAGCTCACTGAGAACCCACAGCACAAAATCTTTGTGCCATGGGCTCAACTCCACCCTCACCTTCTGCTGGAGACCACACTTGGAGGGCTTGGAGAGAAGGAGAGCAAGAGCCAGGGACACACCATGGAAACCTGAAATACAGGTCCTTGGAATGAAAGGGCAGAGCCAGATCGATGGGCTCTGGGCTGGTGGAAGGCAATGGGGAAGCTGCAGCAGAGATGAATCTTTGCTCCTGCACTGCCTCCAACAACTTTCCTGCCAAAGAACCAGCATTTACTCAGCAGCTCCCACATCCACACTCCAGTGCCTGCAGGTGAGGTTCCAGCAAGGACCCTGACCCACCTGCCCTGGGCTCAGCTCCTTCCCTGCTGGAAGCACCTCCTTTCCCACAGCAAGGGTGGTGCCTGCAGAAGGGTGAGACACTTCTCAAACAGTTTTTCAGAGCTACTTCAGCCACTCCAAGTCAAGCCTGGGAGTTTCAGCACAAGGATTTGGTGGCAGGATGCTGCTCTCCTGCAGTTTAATGTACTTAGAAGAAAGATTCCACCCAGAAAATGTGCCCAGGGGCTCCAACACACTCCTGCAAGGCCTTACTATGGAATGCTACTGCAAAAAAACAAGCCATGGCATTTGCAACAGCAGCTTAAAGGAGGGGGAAATAATTAAAGGCAAGAGATACAAAGCCAAAAGTGCAATTTATTGACATGTTTCAGAGGTAAAAAGGCTCAGCATCTCTGCTCCTCCTGGTTTGGATGTCTGAGCTCTTCCAAGTCCCCTCCACCCACCACCTTAGAGCTGTGTCATGCTTCATCTTCAGAAGTTGAAGTCTTGCTTCTCCACTGAGAAATCATACAGCCCATCCTGGCCAGTCTGGGGCTCCAGGTCTGTATTCTCCTAGGAGGAAAGTGATAGCAATCACCTATAGGGTCTGCATTTGAATAAACCTAAGCTTTATACAGCAACTCTGGTTTTATTCTTGTTTTAAAAATCCAGCTGTTAAGCTCAGCTCGACTGTAACAGAGCTCCTGGAGACCAGGCCAAGCCTTCCTGGTCCTTGCAGCACCCTGAAGCTGCAGTGTCCCTGCAGCCCACACACAAAAAAACAGCCAAGCCTTTGGGCTCAGACAGCAGAAGCAAAAGGGAAAAAAAAAAGTGGCTGCAGTGTTAGAGCTCACTGAAATTAAATGGCCTGCTTGGAACAGCCAGAACTGCTCAGGGAGATGTTCCCCTGGCATCCAGCCCCTCCAGCAGGAGCTGGTGTGGAGAACTTCCTCCACACCCTCTCACAGGGACACCCCACAGACCCTGCTCTGGCAAAGGACTAAACCAGACCTTTGCCCCTACTGCAGCTCACACCCAAGCTGAGCCACAGTTCCAAGGTCTGCCAGACCTCTAAGCCTCTTCCCTGAGGTTTTCCCATCTGCAAGTCTAAGGGCTAGGACCAAACATGGCATCTGACAGTGACAGTCATAAGACTCTTGAAGCTCCAAGCTGGTGTCCTATCCTCTTTTTCCATAGATTCCTTACCATGAGAGGGGTCAAGTTACCCAAATGCAACCTGAGCACTGTTATCAGCTGAGTGGGAGGCTGCCATTCATAGTGACAAACCAGCTCAGCTCTGAAGGAGGAAACTTCTCCACATTTGGTATTCATATCAGTGACTGCAGTAACTCCAGCTGATGCCAGTTTAAATTCCAGCAGCAAGATGCTATCAGGGCATCCATGTCTGTTGTGCAACTCATTGGTTGACAACTTGGAGCTTTTACAGACCTTTAAAAGCAGCTGAAAGAAGCTGCAAGGACTACTTTGGTCACATGGAGGTCTCCTCCTAAAACCTCTTTCTTAAACTCTCTGCTTCATTCTGGTGTGTAACAGCTTCACACTTTCAGCTGAGAAACAGCAAAGGCTCACATACCTCACCAGAAAAGTATTTATCTATGATGTTCAGGGCAGCTCTGTAGACCATGTCATTCTCATGGTTTTGCAAGTCCTCAATTTTCTCCAGACCATCAAGTTCTTCCACCAGCAGACACAACTTCTCTGTCTCTCCCAACTTCTCAGCTGCCTGCAACATTGGAAAGCCAGGCAGGAAAACAGAACATCAGTAACAGGTCTGAGATGGTCTTTGCTGTAATTACAACCCTGATCCACAAGTCAAAGGCTCACAGTCCCCAAATTTATGGTCCCCTCTGTGACTGTGGTGCCTATGGAATAACAGCTCTGCTGGGGGCTGCCAACCAAACCAGTGAGTGGGGGATGAAGAGCAACACTTTGGGAACTCAGTCTTGCCAAACCCTTTAGATAACCCAAGGATATCCATGAAAAATTTAGACAACATGAAGTCTCTTACTCCAAAAACCAACAGTCATTGTTCTAACCCACATTGTGAGCATTTGGCTCACTCCTTGCTGCTCTTTGGGAGAAGGAAGTCAAAGGATGAGATCTAATCAGGAAGATATTCAAAAATGGCACCCAGGATGAGCAGATCTCACCAGGAAGAGATTCGAAATGGTGTCCAGGATGATCAGGATGGTTTTGCTGTCTTTGGCCAAGAGCAGGTTGAGCAGAGGTTTGAGGATCCCGGAACGGACGAGCTCCACCACCTGATCCACTGTTCCTCCAGTTGTGAAGTTGGCCACCACCCACACAGCCTCCTTCTGAGCCTTGAAGTCACCCTGGAAAAGAAGCACAGCAAAGGCATTCCCAAGCTTTAGTATCCTTCTAGGACCAGTGTGAGGCAAGGATAATATTTCCCTCCCACACATCTTGGGCTGACCCCTTTCCCAGCCCTTTGCGTGGTGCACGGACACCTGGCAGAGCTGCCAAGAGCAGCTCCAGGATGTGCTTCCATGCAGGTGTAATGACAAATCAGGCTGATCCAAGGACCTCAGCAGCTCTCAAACAGCCTGCTCAGGTGGCTCTGGGGCCAAGTGCTTCACAAATGAGCCATCCCAGGCCTCCTGAACCCCACGTTCCTCCTGCAGCAGCACTGTGCCCATCCCTTACCCTGTCAAGCAGCTCCACCAAAGGTGGCAATAACCCACAGGTGATGATCTGTTGGATCTGCTGGGGAGGCCCTGCAGCAATGTTGCTGAGGGTCCACGCTGCTTCCTTCTGGATCACTGGCTTCATGTGCCTCAGCAGGCGGGGCAGGACAGTCAGGACACCAGCATCGATGGCTTCCTGGGTCTGCTGGTCTGTGCCCGTGACCACATTCCCAATGGCACGGAGAGCTGGAGTCTAGACAGAGATTAGAGGAGATGAGGAGAGCCCTTACCTCGAGGGATACATGTCAGAAAGCCCAGTAAGATCCCTCCCTAAGTGCTTGATCCTTCACACGAGGAGAGCATTGTGGGTGATGGCTGTTTATTTACAGCCCTCGTTTGCTCTAAGCAGCTTTAGAGTCTCCATCCAGCAGAGCAGAGCCTTGACATGCAGGCAGTCAATTCTGCAGGCTGAGGGGACAGCACACCACAGCTGCCACATGGAACAAGGGCACATGCCTTCCCTTTCCCCAGACCTTTCTACATTAAGGGACCAGAGGGTGGAGATTGCTGATTGTTCCCTACCATAACAATCAAATCTGGGCTGTCCATGAGTTCCACAAGCCTTGGGAGAATCCCTGTCTCCACCACAATCTGGATGCGATCATTGCAGCCATCAGTCAGGTAGGAAATAGCCCAGCAGGAGTCAGAGATGACATCCTTATCCTCATGCTGCAGGAGGATGATGAGGACTGGCAGAATCTTCTGCACAGCATGCAAGGGAGGGCAGGGGTTCTTGTTCCTGCACAGGTTTGACAGTGTCCAGGTGATGTTCCTCAGGAACCCTACCTGAAACACAAGGCAGGTGTAAGATCCTCACTGCCCCCAAGACCTCTGTCTGTGTTATCCTGTGGAGATTCTTACACACCAGAGACAGAGCAGTGGGGCAGAAACCATTGCAGAAGGGCAGAGACAAACCACAGAGCAGCAGCAGGAAGCTTGAAGGGCAAGTTCAGCCCTTCCACATGCATATGCAAGTTTGCCTTGCACCAGTTTCATCTTATTCCGAGCCTGAGAGAGTCAGAGCTGGATAAGAAAGCCAAGGCTGGAAGAGAGCACATTGACTTGGAGAGTCTGCTTGGCATTCCCAGCTTGGTGCATAGGCAGGGCCACAAAAGCAGTTTAGAGCAGGGTCTCATTCAATTATACAAACAGTTTGTTGTGTACAAGGCAGGCAGTGGACTCACCCATCACCCAAGGGATTAAGAGCTGTTAAGTCAAGAAAATGAAGGTTATTTACTGGAGTTGCAGGTGACACCAGAGCCAGCAGGGGAGGAATCACATCACAAGCAATAAGAGTATCCCTGTAGAGAGGGCCATCCCCTGGACAGATAAAAAGGGTTGGTCATTGCATCTGCCCAAGTCACAACACAGCCAACATCAAAGAGCAATCATACCTGCAGGGCCAGGGCTGGGTGACCCACCAGCCACACACCATTAGGGATTTCCAGGTAGGAAGGATTTACTGGGCAGACTGGAGTGCCAGCAGGCCACCCACACATGACCCATTCTGTTCTCCCTGTGGTGACATTAGTGGGTTAAACCACCCCAGCAGGACAGAGCCTTGCCCTTGGTTTTGGCCAAAATCCTCTTGCAGGGCCAACACAGGATCTCAAAGGCTGCCAGGCATCACTAAGGGGATGCAGGGTTATGGGGTTCAGTAGGGGCAGCAGCTTGGAGACCAAGCTGCAGGGGGAGGAGCACCAATGCTTTCTCTCCCCAGCAGAATATTCCAAGTTGAAAGGGGCCCACAAGGATCATCAAGTCCCTGGCTCAGCCAGGGACCTCCAAATGCCCTCCAGGTGCCCTCACCTGCGATGTTGCCCAGGGCCCACACCGACTGCTCACTGATGTGCATGTGTGGGGAGGACAGCAGGGAGATGAAGGCTGGGATGGCCCCTCCATCCACCACGGCCCTGGTGTGTTCTGAGGTGCCAGAGGCAATGTTGGTCAGTGCCCAGGCTGCCTCGAACTGCAGAGCAGCATTGTCAGCACAGCCCAGGAATTCCACCATCCTGGGGATGATCCCCAGCTCGATGATCTGATTGATGGGGGGATCCTTGTGCCTGGACAGCATTTTCCTGTGAGAGGACACAGAACAGACAGTGAGGAACCCTGCATGGTGCCACCACAGCCCATGAGGTTGTGGCTTGAGAAGGGGAAGCATCAATGGTTCAGCATCCCACTCCAACAAACCCTCAGCAGAGGGGTTGCCATACAGAGGGAAGACCGAGCCGAAGATGCTGAAGCAGGAGCAGGGGGTCTGTTGGAAGTAAAGCCCTGACATCCTCACAGCTGTGCTCACTGGGAAACCTGCTGGTCCCAGATCACAAGAGTTTGAGCCAGCTAAGGACACAGCAGCAGGGATGTGGCCTCTCCTGGGCCCTCAGGAGACACTCCTGCTGCCAGCTGGGTGATGATGGCACTCTGTGGTGTCCCCATCCTTGTGAGGACAGCCCTGCTTGGCACTGACCCTTTACAGAGCAGGCTCTCCAGTCCTTTTCCTGCCCAAGCATCTGGCACTCCATTTATTGTGGGATCCAACGCAATTCCTGGCACAGCACAGGCACAGGAAGGGGCAGCACGGCCCTTGGTTGGGCACACACAGGACTGTGAGCCAAGCACAGCACACAGGCCCCAGAACAGGCACCAGCTGGGATTCCCACGGGCAGTTTGGGTTCCCAAGCTCCTTTCTCCCTTTGCCACGTGTCTGGAGAGCTCCTCAAACAGGAACTTGCAGCTTTTTGCCCCCAGGTCCCAGCACAGCTCCAGCAGCCGGGCGTGTACCTGGTGGCCTGAGTGGCGAGCAGCTGCAGCTGGGTGTCCTCCCCATTCACGGCTTCCACGATCTCCTCCAAGGACGGCTGGATAATCTGTGTCACAGGGAGTGATTCAGAGTCAGCCGGGGAGCCGGGACTCCCTCCGGTTTAATCTCGGCAGTCAATCAGCCGTCTAGACCCGGCTCAGTCACCACTCCATATCTAAGCAGTGTCTACGCTGTATGCAACACAGTTTCGAGATGAGGCAGAGGAAGAGAATCCACAAAAGCCTTCAAGGCAACTAATGCTTGTAATCAAGCAGTGAAAGAGTCACTGACACCATAATGGGCCTGCGAGCTCAGTAATTACCCCTGGCTGTGCAGGGAGCCAGACAGAAGCAGCTCCCAGCGAGCCAGAGCACCAGCCTGTTCTACCTGCCATCAAGGCAGGCCAGCAGGACATCATCACCATGAAAAACTGCACAGACAAAGGCCAGGCAGTCTGAAACACTCCCCAGCACTGGGCATGGAGATCAGGAATGGCACCGGCTACGTAACCCAGCTGGAGTTGGTAAGGCCCCAGCAGGGGATGATTCCTGCAGCACAGCACCAAGCACTCACCACCTCATCTGCTCTGTGCTGTCCCAGTGAGGGATTCTCCTCCTTCAAATGAATGGAAATGTTCCTGCGCTTCAAGATCTGCTCATCCTTCTTGGCCTTTCTCAGCTCAACGCTCACCTCCACCCTCTGCCTCCGCAGGGTCTGGGGGGAAGAAGGACACCATCACCCTCATATCTGCATTCCCCATTCCCCAGGGAGCTCATCCCTGCAGGCCCCTGCCCCACGTTTCCCACAGGAGGAGTGCAGAGCCAGCATCTCCTTGCTATGGCCTGGAGGGTGATGTGGGAGTTGGGACAGAGCAAGCCTCCCCCTCAGTGCCTCCCCAGGATATGGGATGCTGGATGAACCAGCAACCAGTGGGTGTTCTTAAAAGTAGATTTTCTGAACCTGAAAGGCAAACCCACATGTCCTTCACTGGCTTAAATCAAGCTGACAGATCCTACATCTGACATCCCACACCAGCTCTGCAGGGATAACTGAGTGGAGAGCTCAGCAGGCTGGGGCTGAGCCATCTCCCTTCCCCAGCCCACAGCCACACACCCAAAACTCACATCCCCCTTGCCTGTGCCACCACTCTCCTTGCAGCCCAGCCAGTCCCACACCACATCCCAAAAGCCACCCAAACATCCCAGCTGAAAGTATCCAGAGCCCTTCCCTGGCTCCCTCACACAGGTAGATTTGGGACCATGGACCTTGAGAAGCCTCTCCACCAGCAGGCCCTGCTGGGGTCCGAAATGCTGGCCCAGGCAGGTGGATACTCACAGTTTCATCCTTGCCCTCGTTCTTGAACAACTTCCTGTGCTGGCTGGGCTTCTTGACTGGCATCTTGGCAGAGTTGAGAGAGGTGCTGGACACCCTCACGTGCTCTTGGGGGTCAGCACAGAGCAGGGTCAGGTCACAGCTGCCCAACAACATCCCCTGCCAGCCACTGAGGGGGCTGGGACCCTCCACTCCCACCAGCAGCCTGGGCCACACATTTCCACCCCACACTCCCAGTGAGGGAGGCACTGGAGATCCCCTGCCCCAAGCACGGCTTGGTAGGATCCTCACACACTGCAGCTGAGCCACTGAACTAAATACAAGCACAAATTACCACTTAATATCAGACTACAAAAATTACAGCTGCTGCAATCCCAGGAGGAAGCCAGACACAGACACCCCATGGTGACAGGGACACCCCCTTCCTCCAGCCCTGATCCTTTTGCATTTACTCTGACACACAACCCAAGCCTGGCAAGGCCTCTTGCCTCCAAAAGGAGCAGCTCAAGGTCTGATTTAAGGACACGCAGCCACATTCAAGCCTCTCTCACTCCATCAGGGAGCCCAGCCTGGCTTCCTCCACCTGCACCCCCAACTAGGAAAGACCCCCACGACAAGCAGGGACACAAAGTGACCAAGTTTAGCTGATAAAAAAGTTCTGGAAATTCAGCAACTAGTACAGGCTGCCAGGTGAACATCATGAAATAGGGACAGGTAAAAATAATTTCTAAGTACCTCCTAGCAAAAGCCAGAGATAAACAAATAAACCAAGACCAAGCTCTAGTCAGGAATACAAGGCTTCCAGCCAGCATTAAGGGAGATGTTTTCAGAGCAGACACCATCACAGGACCCCTAAACCCAGGCTGTGCATCAACACACTCAGGCATTGATCTCACACAGATGGTGGCTCCTCTCCTCCCCTCCAGGCTTACAGCTAACACCTGCAGCTCAGAGCAGCTTCCCTCACACCAGCCTTTTAAGTTCAAGGTTTTGGTGTTTTTGTCATCCTCTCTCTCCCTGTTTCCTGTCCCAGTAGCCAAGGCCAGGCACCAGCAGCTTCAGCTCTTATCCCTCACATCCAGCTGCAGACCTCCAGCTTCCAGAAGGGCCAGGCTGAGCCACCCTTTGGCTCAATCCAACATCCCACATAGCCTTAATGCTGACACTCAAACCTCAAGGTCTGCTCCAGCCTCCCCTCCTCTGTTCCCCCAGCAGAGCCAAACACCCCAGAAAATTTCTTTTGGGGGAAGCTTTCTCCACCTCATCCCAGCAGGACACCACAGCCCACCCACTGAGCCCAGCCAGGAACCTCATAGTGGGATTATAGAAAACAAACAACCAGCCAGCACCACAAAGCAGAAAAAATCACTTACCCAAACTCTGCCTCATGCCCCACATCCCTAAACTGCCTCTTTTATTTCCCCCAGGGGGCCACATACCCCCAGTTCCCCCCCACGATTGGCCCTTCCCAGGACAGCCCCCCATTATCTGCACCTGCTCCCTCACCTGGATGCACCTGCAGGAGGGTGGTGGTTGTTTTCCTGACTGGGCCATCATTCACCCCCCAGATCTCCTCCATACATTTTTTCTTTGCCAGCTTTGGCCTTGGTTTTGGCCAAGACCCTTTGTGGGTGATGCCAGGCTGTACCTGGACAGTGTCCTGGGCTGTGGGGACAGTTTGGGCTCTGCCAGGCACAGGCACGCTGGGGTGCCCCTATTTTTTGGTCTGGATAGTTTGTGGGTGCTGCTGCAGGCCAGGAGAGCACCTCCTCTACTCAGCAGGGCCCAGGACCAGGGAGCCAGGCAGAATCAGCTGCACAGAGGCTGCAAGTGAGCCAAGACAGGATTAAGCAGCTTGGAGCATCATCAGGCACTGAGCTGCTGGCTGGCACAGGAGGGAGGTGGCAAGGAGAGAAACCCAGCAGGAACCCTTTATCTCCATGAGTCCTTTAGCTTTTGGCCAGGAGCTGCTGGGCAGCTCACAAACTGCTGTGTTCTGTGCCCGTGACAGTCTCCATCAGTCAAGAGAGATTTTCATTTACGGAGCCCTTGCCCCAGTCCTGCTCTTGCTGCTCTGGCCAACAGGGACTGCAGCTCCCTGACCCCCTAAAAACCACTGCAGCAGGGCTTGGCTGCAGCACTGGGGGCACTTCTGGGGACTCTGAGGTGCTGAAGACATCCTGGCTTGGCACCCCCTCCACACCATCACCCTTTTTAGTGTAAAACCTCCTTGGTGTGTGCAGGGGTGCCAGCCTGGTCCAGCTCATGGGGAAGGGAGGAGCAGTGTTTCCCAGATGGGCAGGGAAAACAGCAATTAAAACATTTAATTAAAACCTGACTTGAAAGTATTTGATATCTTTTTCCACGAGGCAGATGGGGAACAGAGACACTCAGAGCTGCAAGAAGGTGATGCTGGGATGCAGATGGGAACAGCACCAGTGGGATCTGCACCCTCCACACCCCAGGGCCTCTCCACCTTCCAGCTGTGCACACAGAGCCATTCCAATCCAAATTACAGGAATTCAGGGAACAACTAGTATTGCCCAGCATGGAAATACCTATGGAGACATGCTGTGCAATACCCTGGCTGCTCTAAATCCTGGATTCGAGTCCTGGGGTCACACCAACTCTGCATTTCAAGGCAAATAAAATGAGTTGTACACAGCTTTATGTGGAAGGTGATAGGGGAGGTTTGAGAAAAGACCTTCAGACAAATCTGTTGTTTGTAGGCATTAAAAAGCCAGTTGTGCTAATCCTGGCTGCTGTGATTTTAAGCTTCAAGTGCCACTGGTTGCATTATCTTGTTTCTTGGCTGCTTGAGACAGGAAAATTACATTTCAATTGCTTTTTAATTCAACTTAATCTGGTGCAAAAGTTAGCCTGCACCCTCTAATTTTGTTTTCTGAGTGGTTTGTTTCCACTAATTCCTAATCAGCCAACACTAAATCAAAACAGGCCTGGCTCAAGCTGAAATAGATGAGTCCTCGCAACCTTGCCAAGCAATTTAATTAAATTGGCTTAAAATCACACCCCAAGGTAAGTGGGGGCAGCCTCCTGCACAGGCCAGCCCCCAGCTTTTGGTGCCCTGCCTGCAGAGCTCTGGCCCAAGGGGCTGCAGGATGTGAATGTGAAACAAGGCTGGGAGACGTTCATGGTTATCCTGGGCTGCTCTTTTTCTCCCTGCTCCTTCCATTCCCTCTCCACCTGCCAAGCACAATCAGCCCCATCCTGTTCAGTTCCCTGTCACTTCCAGTGCACAGAGGGAGAGGATGGGGGGAGAAAAACATTTGTAATGGATGAACATCCCTCTCCTTGTCCTTCACTCTGGTCCCTGATGTCATGAGAGGTGGCACTACCATGCAATCGACCCCAGGAGCAGGCTGAGGATGAGGGGGGTGGATTTGAACCCGTGCTGAGGACACAGAGAGATCGATATTTGCCAGATGGGGAAAGGAACAACCACTGGAGGAAAGAAAAGTTTTGGGTTTCAGCATAATAAGAAGGTATCACAGCTAATGGAGAGAAAAGGAGATAAAACCCTAAATCTACATGACAGTGTCCCCTGAGCTCAGCCTTGTGTGCTCAAGCTGAAAATCCACATTGTGACAGGTATGAGAAGCTGTGGTTCCAGTGTAGGGTTTTTTTGAGGCTGTTGTCCCCCACTCTGCCACCCTTAACCCCACCACTGCACCTCGGTGAGGCTCTGACTGGGGTAGATTTGAAACTACTACACTCATTTTAAGCCCTAAGAGAAAAGACCTGATTTCCTCTCCAGGGTTTTTCATGTTTCTTGCATGGATTTACCCTCACTGCATGTGGAAAAAGGCACAGGTCAGGGAAGGTGTCAGTGTGTGGCATCTCTGTGGTGGGGAGAGACAAAGCAGGAACACCCTGGGATCCATCCTGGGATGCTGCACAGGCACAGCAGCTGTGGAGCAACCCCTCTGTGAGAGGAGAGCCTCAGTTGGTTGAAGGGGAACAGAGGGAGGGGTCCCTGCCAGCCCCCAAACAGCTGCTCTCACACAGCATCCTCTCTGTCAGCAACAGCATTAAATGAACATCAACAAATTAATTTTACCTATTAGTTACACGAACACCAAGGAAATATCCATGTGGGTTCCTGAAACAGCTGGTGATGTAACTGCTGGTGGATTATAGAATCATGATGTGTCCTGAACTGGAAGGGACCCACAAGGATCAGAGTCCTGGGCCTGCCCAGGACACCCCAACAATCTCCCCCTGTGCCTGGGAGCAGTGTCCAAATGTTCCTCGAGCTCTGGCAGCCTTGGGGACGTGCCCATGCCCTGGGAAGCCTGGGCAGTGCCCCACAACCCTCTGGGAGAAGAACCTTTCGCTGATATCCAGCCTAAATCTCCCTGACACAGCTTCGTGCCTTCACAGATGTGGGGCGCTCCTAAGTGTGGCAGGGACAGAGCCTGGAAATTCCTCCTTTTTCNCTCGTGCCTTCACAGATGTGGGGCAGGAACGGAGCCTGGAAATTCCTCCTTTTTCAGTTGGGATCCATCCTCCAGCCACACAATCTGCAAGGCAGGCAGTGCTAACTCCACAGGCTGCCCTGGTCCCTCTGGGGGTGGCAGAGCTCGGGCAGCTTGTGACCTCCCCAGCAGCAGCCACCAGCTTCTTGTCAGAGCTGTTGTTGGTGCAGCCGCCACGGGTGGGAGCCGGGATCGGAGCCGCTTTGTGCCAGGCACGGAAGAGGCACGGAGCAATGACAGCCCCCATCTGCTCCAGCCTGTCTAATCAGGACATGCAGAAGGTGGGAGAAGGGATTTATTGTTATCTCTGTCTTACTGCTGAGCCAGAGGCAAAGCCAAGCACTGCAGCTGGATTTTCTGAGGCTGAAGGTTCAGTTTGTGGTTTCCTTTAATTTAGTGGAGCAGCCTCAAAAATGTGGTCCTGCTTTTCTGCCCCTGTTCCTCAGCAGTCAGGGAGTCGTGGGGATGTGTCAGGTCAGAGAATCATGAAATTGTTTGGGTTGGAAGGACACCTAAAGCTCATCTCTCTCCAACCCCTTGCCATGGGCAGGGACACCTTCCACTATCCCAGGTTGCTCCAAGCCCCATCCAGCCTGGTCTTGGATGCTTCCAGAGATCCAGGGGCAGTCACAGCTTCTGTGGGAATCTGTGCCAGGACCTCTCCACCCTCACAGGGAAGAATTCCTTCCCAATATCCCATCTAACCCTGTTCTCTTTCAGTTTGAAGCCATTCCCCCTTGTCCTGTCCCTCCATCCCTTGTCCTAAGTCCCTCTCCAGCTCTCTTGGAGCCCCTTCAGGTCCTGGAAGGGTCTCTAAGGTCTCCCTGGATTCTTCTCCAAGCTAAACAGCTCTGTCAGCCCATCTCCATGGGTGAGAAAAGAAGGAGGAGGAAACAGAGGAGGAGGAAAGAAGTATGGTTTTCCATCACTTCAGTTGAAACAGCTCCTGCTGTGGCTATATGGAATTCTGTGGTGCCTTTCAATGCAAAGTGTTCTTCAGGTCCTTTATCCAGCCAAGAAATGGGATCACTGAAATGTAGGCACTGAGAAACAAAGAGAAAAGGAATCATATTGACATTATACAGAGGAGATCTATTTTTATTGATAAAGAGGCCTGGGAGAGTTGGGAATTCTCTGGGAAGCAAGGGAAAGGGGATTTGTGTGCAGGAAGACAGCTTGTGGAGTGTAACACCAACTGATTATCCCTTTAGCCGGGCTGGGAGCTCATGCTGAGCTATCAGAGCATTGGGAAGGAGAGCAGCAGGGCTGTGTGAGTTGTGGGAGCTCATTCCCACTTTCCAGAGGCAGCTGCTCGTGTCCATTTGGCTCCACTGTAAGTGGATGCCCCAGAAAACCAGGGCAGCCCTGGAGCGCCTGTAACTCCACACCAGGCTGAACGTTAAGGAACTAATTTTAACTTCTGAGCATCCTCCTTTCTGCCAGCCACGGAGGGATTAGAGTAACAGTTTTTGAAATTATTTAAAAATAACATCAGACTTAATCAGAGTTATTTATTAAATCCATTATCCTCTGTCAGTTATGGGACACTGATTCAGCTGCAGAAACTCTAATCACCCATGGCCAAAATCTTACTTTTTTTTTCCTTAGCAGGGCCCAGCAATAATTATTTCTTTAGTCCCTGACTCTGTAACTCAAGGAACTGAAACTGAGAAATCTATGGTGCATTTGGGGACAAGGCACAACGGAGTGTTGAAGAAACCTTGGAATTAATCAAAAATCCACATAATTTTGTATAAATCATGCACGGCCTTGCTCCACAGCACCTATCAGGAGAAAGGCTAAGGTGTTCTCTAAGGAAGTGGAGTGCCTTGTAAATCATTCAGGAAAGAGAAACTCCATGAAAACACCAGGAAATCCTTATAAGTCATGGGGTCTTGAGCCTCTGGATGCCTCTTTGCTGTCAGGGAGTCCATGTGCAGCTTAATTAGAGGAGGAGATGAGCTTTCCTGCTGCCAGATGCTGCTCACCTTGCTCCAGTGCCTCTGATTATCCCAACTGAGGACAGCATTTCAACAGAAATTAGTGTCTTTGTTTAAAATATTTATTATATTATATTATATTTAGGTGCCTTCCTTTGAAAGCCATGCTTAGGAAATGCTAAATAGAGGATTGGACTTGCATTTTTCACCTGATCCAAGAGCTGCAGATAATTTTTGCTAAGCCCAGAGGTGATGTTCTTCTCTGTTGCAACTGCTTCACATTTCACACACACTGATTTGGGAATCAGCTTTTGGGGAGCTCCCCTCCAGTAATTCCATCTCCTTGTGCCACCTCCTTCCTGCCACTCCACGGCTCCGAGGCCTGTCCTGGAAATGTGACTGTGTAACAAATTGTATGTAAAAATGTAAAAATGTAAACCAAATTCTGCAGGACCCACTGGTGTCCTGGGCTGATCCCACAGCAGGGGCAGCAGAGGAGGGGGGGATTCTGTACCTCAGCTTCACTTTCTGAGACCCCACTTGGGACAGTGCTTCCAGCTCTGGGGCATCCATCATCACCAGGATGAGGAGCTGCTGGAGTGAGCCCAGAGGATGCCACAGAGATGCTCCAAGGGCTGCTCTGGAGCCAGGCTGGGAAAGCTGGG
>VYXF01005026.1:16073-70773 GCA_013397295.1 Polioptila caerulea
GCCAGGCCAGATGGGGCTTGGAGCACCCTGGGGTAGTGGAAGGTGTCTCTGCCCATGGCAGGGAGTTGTAGAGAGATGAGCTTCAGGCGTCCTTCCAGCCAAACCATTCCATGAATCTCTGATTTTACAATTCCTTGCATTGATTGCTACAATTGAAAATGTAACACTGAAAAGCTGGATACCAGGAAGACAGACTTGAACTTTCCTTTCCTGTGTGTACCCTCCCCTGAAGCTTTTGAGCACAATGCACAGCCTGTCTCCTGCAGGATCTGTGACTCACTGAGCACCTGGTGGGATTGGAAAGGCCTTGGCATTGTCCCCATCAGACCCTCTGTGCCCCACGGGCAGTGATCTGCCCATGTTTGGTTAGAGCCTGGTCCTGTCTCCGTAGAGACACCATCCCTGCAGCCCTCACAGGAATACACTGATCCTCCCCAAGCAAGCACAGACAACAGCTGAGAATGAGGTTGCAGCTTTCATTATTTTCTAAATGACTAATAAATGCAAAGACATCTTGCAGTCTCCTGAGGCAGATCTTTATATAACCCTGTGATCCTTCAGCAGGGCTTTCCAATCCAGATTCCATTCCTCCCCGAACCACCAGAGATCAGTTTGCTTCTGCTGCTGAAATGCAACCCCAAAATGCAGCATCAAACTGAGTTCCTTTTATTCCAAGGCTTGTCACAACAGCACAGAGGCTGAGGCTGTGTAACAAGCAGTCATAAATGGTTTTGTACTCCCTGTTCCTCACGTTGTCCTCCTCCATTTACACCCTCCTTCTTTTTAGTTGGGAATGTCACTATGGACACCCAGGCTGCTGTTTAGTCTGGGATCCCTGGCAGCACTGAGCAAGAGACAAGAGCCTTTCTTATGTGTGGTCTGTATTGGATGGGTGGAATGCAGGTAAGATACATGCAGGAAATTCTTCCCTGTGAGGGTGGGGAAGCCATGGCACAGATTCCCAGAGAAGCTGTGGCTGCCTCTGGATCCCTGGAAGTGTCCAAGGCTGGGTTGGATGGGGATTGGAGTAACTTGGGACAGTGGAAGGTGTCCCTGCCCATGGCAGGTGTGGAACAAGATGAGCTTTAAGGTCCTTCCAACCCAAACCATTCTGAGCTTCTACATGGACTGACTTGCCTTTATCTGAAGGCTATTTTCCAACCTGAACCAGAATTATCCTCCATATCCCTTCAGGCAAGAGGGCTGGACTCTCAGTCTCACTTTAATATGATGAAGGAATCTGTGTCAGGGTGAGAAACGGAGCCCACACCAAAGGCAAACATCCTGCTTAGCAGACAACTCCCTCCCCAGCCCGTGGTCTGCAGGGCTTTCTGTGCTGCTATCGGGACACGTCACTGCACAATCTCTCCTCCATTCTCGGAGGGAACCTTCCAACCCCCCCTCCCCAGATAAAGTAATCACAAGGGGACATGGCTGGGTGAAGCAGCCACAGCCCAGCCCGGGCTGTCCCAGCAGGTTTTGAGTGTGGTGATGTGCTGGAGCAGAGATACAGGACAGTGTGGGAACCCAGAGCTTGTCCTTGACCGCTCTGGGGGCTCAGGGACCTGGGCAGAAGGCCCAGAGGGCTCAGAAGCCCTGGCAACAAGCCTAAGACACCTGTGGGTTGGATTTTAGTCCATGGGAGAAATTACCAGCTTTAAAAGAAAAAATACAAGTCTCACNCTGTCTAACGTAGATGATAGATATTGGAGAATAATTGTAAATAAGGTATTTGTAGTTCTTAGTATAAAAGATAAACCACCACCTCTCGGGCGGGAATAGCCTCGAACTGTCGTGCTGTGAACACCTCGGCAGGACAGAGAGAACAATGTTCTAGATAAGTTATTATAAACAATAATAAAAGTATCTGAAGACCGAAGATTTGCACGTCTTTCTTCTCCTGGGCAAGGAAAAGGACTTTTAACACCTTGGGGACTTTCCCAGAAAAAGAAGGAAATCCCCACAGACAGGACCTGGGCTATGGACACGGCTACAACACAGCACTGAACTCAGCAAGAGCAGAAAGCAGAAAGGAGATTGACTCAGTCCTGGCCCTTGCTGGTGTCCATGACCCGAGTGGGCCAGCAGCTATTTCAGGTTTACCACTCTGCCTTGGATCACTGCAGGGAGAGATCCAATTGCTGCCTTTGCAGCTCTCTCCTCCTGGGTGGTTAAAACATTTATTTTTTTCTCGTTACACATGAGCAAACAGGTCAGAACCCGTTATTTATTTGATGCATTTCACGTCCTTCTCTAAGATGTTGGGCTGAGAACTGTTTACAATTTCCATTCACAGATGCAAGGTTTGAAATAATTACCTAAAAAAGCCCAGAAAATATGACTTGCTCCAGAGAGATTCCTGAGGAGTTAATCACAGTTCTCAGCATTCAGGACTCCAGCTGGCCATGGTTTCTGTGGTATTATTCTGCTCCTGATGGGACATGCTGAGTTCCTAGAATCAGATTTTCAGGGTGAATAGTCAGTTACAAATTCAAGAGGTGGGTGTAACATGAACTCTCTAATTTTCACCTCAAAGCAGTTGTTTATCTGAATCTTCCTGCTTGGAAACTCAATCCCAAGCGTGTTCACCCACAACACCCACAATGGCAATCCTGGCAGGCTAACCACATCCCAAACGCTCCAGCTGAGGCAAATATAGCTGAGAAATACTTAGGGCTGATGCAGGAGCTGTTGTCTTTCATGTCTTTCAGGGCAGTTCATACCCACTGAGTGACTGAAACATGCAGGATGGTAACACAACAACAGCTTTATCCTCTCTGCTTGCAGCAAACACACAGGCTTTATTCATCATAAACATGGGGCACAGAAATGATTTTCAAATGAAACTTCAGTTCCATCACCAGCGTGGCTGCTCCTGCCAAGGGTTCAGCCTGAGGTTTGCCTGCCAAAGATCAGCTCTGATGAAATCTGCTGTTCCACCTTGGCAAGAAAATACAGCCAAGGATGTGATTTTGCACAGAAGTTTCTTTAGATGGTCTTGGTATTTCAGCCTCTTGTCCCCCACCCCCAAGCAGCTGAGTTTATAGAACATTCTACAGGCAAGACAAGAAGAAATTGCCACAAAACAAAGCATTATTTGATGTCTCCTGAAAAATTAAAGCTTCCCAATCAGGCTCCCAGCATTACCATCCCCCTGGACTTATGGATAAGGAATGTGTTGTCTCTTTTAAAATGTAGTTGCTGGTTCAGGCCCTTTGGACAGCTCTGAAAGAGCCTGGCCAGCCCTTGCAAAAACACACCTTCCAGGACCTTGGGTTTGACCTGGTAGGTACCTGCAGTGTGTGGTGGCCAGGAAGAGGGGTGGGATGGAGAGCAGGAAGGGCCATGTGGCAGCAATGGGAGGCAGAGGCAGAGAGAGAAAAGGATGGTGGCTACAGATGTGTGTGGAGCCCATCAGGATTTATATTCAGTTTTATATCAGGTAGACTTGAATTTACAGGTATTTTAACCATAAGTTTATTTAATCCCATGTGATCTTGAGGAAACTAAATCGCAGAGTTTTAACTCACCCCCAGCTGTTGGCGTGGCCTTACCCCATCCTTGACTTTTGGGTCTACATTTACACCTAAGCTTTTAAAAAGGTCACTCCCTATGGCTTCAGACTGAAAGGTCAGAACAAAACAGACTTTTTGTAGGTAGATTGTCTGCCAAAAAAATGGGCTGACAGTGGGTGGACAACTCTTCAGGTGTAAGTTGTTGTCATGTCCTGCCTCAGTTTCCCCAGCTGTGAAAGGATGATGAGGAATAAAGAATTCAAAGTTCCAGAAGAGTCTGAGCCCTACACCCAAGAAACTCTGTTTGATGCAAATATGAGCTATTTATGTCATGCATTTATTTTCTGTGGGCGTTTGCTTTGACATTTCATTGATCTGTTTCAGGGACCATGTTAGTCCCCGGGTTTCAGGGAGGTGGTGGATTAAGTGCAGACCTGAGCCAGGGCTCAAATATACATTGCAAATCCAGGCATCCCAACCCAGCCAGCCTACAGCTTTAGCTGTGGAGATTGAGAGGGGAAATGATTGCTGAGCTGTTACATTCCTTATCTCTGCCTGATCAAAGCGGAAACGGTCGGAGGAAATTTCTCCTTCCTGCTTTGCGGGTGAAATTCACCCCAGAGCAGCAGATTGCAGCTGAGGGTGTCACACCAGGATCTTTTGGAGCCGGAAAACTGGTTTCCAAGGGCGCAGCCCTGCTGCCTTGGAGTCCTTGCACACATATATTTTTAGCCCATCAAGGTTTTCAGGAGGATGGTGGGGAAATGAGATCACCAGGACAGCCAAGGCCATCGCTGCCTCCGACCAGTGCCAAGCTGTCCTGACTGCAGCCCACGCAGTGGCCTCTAAACCCAGACCCTGGTGGCCAGAAGTGCCCTCCCCAGCCCAGGGGCTTCTCCCATCCTGACTCCTGAGCCGGCTGAGTCACAAGGCTGGCGCCCAGCATTGCTCGGGGCTGCCGAGGTGGGACGGAGAGCAGCCCTCGGCCTGGGCAGTGCGTCCCTGCTGCCAAAGCAAGCCACAGCACAGCCCCTGCTCCCTTTAATCATAGCAATGATGAAATCAGCTTCGCCTCTGCGGGGAGCGGCGAGTTGAGCAGGTAGGGCTGGTCCCCGGGGGCACATCTTTGGCTGCTGGACACGGACACAGCGCTCACCATCAGCTCCTGCCTGGGCAGCTTTAGAGCTGGTGCAGATGTGTGGGTGGGGGAAGGAAAACTGCCTGGAGTGTGGGACACAGCCTGCTCCCAGCACGGAACAGGTCCCAAAAAATGCAGAGCCTTGGGACATGGGTCACGCCCTTGAACTCCCCTGCTCCCTCCTCTGGAATGGCTTTGCCACAACTCAGGCTGTGACAAGAGTGAAAAGCACCACGGGCCATGGGAAATGGATGGGCTGTGGACTCTCCCGGTGTTTTTTGGCTGAGGGCGGGAGCTGATGAACCAGCTCCTCCCTTTCAGTTTCCTCTGAACCGCCATCCAAAAACGGCCCTCTCCAGAATTGGAGTTTTCAGGGAAAAAAATGATGGGAGAAAAGCTCCCTGTTCTCAGCCACAGGCAGGTTCCCAGTGGCCTGGCACTGAATAGGGAGGAAGGCCAAAGAGAAAGTGGGAATATTCTCCCTATTTTTTCCCAGCAAACATCTTGTTTTCTGACTCCTCTTCGGAGCTACCACCCATATCTGGGATCTTCCTTCTGCTGCAGATTCCCGTTGATCTGGAAGGTATCACTGGTGTGAAGAGGACACCACCACAGGAAATTCCAGGTTTCTTCAGTCTGCTTCTCAGCAATGTGGGAAACACTGCTGTCCTTCTCTTTTCCTTCTAGTTCTACCTTCTAACCAAAAGAGAAGCCAAAATAACTGGTGGTTATAGGGAAGAGAGTGTGGATGACACTGACCCCATACAGCTTCTGGCTGTGCCTGAGAAAGAGAAACCTAAGGCCATGAACAAGCCCTGGGACAGATTTTTCATTCTGGGTGAAGAGAAAGGGTTTCCTTGTTAAAAGCAAATGGCAAAACACCAGAATGTTTGAGTTCTCTGCGTTCCTTTGCCCTCTCTACAAATTAATTCCCTGCACTTCTTTTTGCCCATTCATAAAACAAAGGGGAATCTTGATCTGTGGCTGCAAAGAATCCACACTCACACAGAGCTCTGGGGGCTCCCAGGTGGTCTGGAAATAAATGGCAGTGGGAGGAATAATCACAGTGTTTGCAGAGAGCAGGGAGATTCCTGAGAGAGCAGCGTTGTAGAGCAGCCTCGGGGATCCTCAGCCAGGTGGGATTTCCCAGCACTTTATTTCCTGCCACCTGCACAACCAAAGCATAGTAAAACGTGTTTTATCAGGGTGAAATATTGTGAAGAGCAGGTTATCCAAATAATGAAGGAGACAAAAGCATCAATAATTAGGGAGGGAGACCTGGTCTTTTCTGTCATGATAGTAATGAGGAAAATTTTTTGGCATCAACTAGAAAAAATTCCACCCTGCTGGCTCCTCTCTCCTCTCCTCTCCTCTCCTCTCCTCTCCTTTCCATTTCCTTTCTTCTTTCCTCTTTGTTCTTCTTTTTCATCTCCCCTCAGACTCTGCTGTGGGGGTCAGTAAAACAATCCTGAATTTAAGGACATGAATAGCAGCTACATTTGGCCATGCAGCAGAAATCCTGTTATTCAAGCCTTGTGGGATTCCTTCGGTGGTTTCCTATTCCTCCTTCCAGCTTCCTCACCGCCAGACCTCTGGATTGTCGAGTCCCAGCTTGTCCCTGCGCGCCTGTTTCCTCCTCCACAACTTCTCCCCCCAGGCTCTCCCGATCCCACACGCATTCCTAGCCTGTCTTATGCTGCCCTCTATCCTTGGAATAACCTTCCTCCTACTCCAAGCAACAAACCTCATTTCATTCCTCCTTCCCAACTTTCTGCCTGCAGATCCCAGCCCGACCATTCCCTGTGGCTGTGTCAATCCTGGAATACCCCAAACCTTCTTCCCTAGAACAGAGGTACCAAACCCTGCAGTGCACTTTGCATCTGCTGTTCCTTTTTGGAGCTGGGATTAGCCAGACTCCAGCTTGCCCCAAATCCACACGGCTGGACCCCTGTGGAGAGCCTCTGGCAGGGCTGAACCTGAATGGCATTCCTGCTCACAGCGGTAATTCAGCTTTTCCTGGGAGCTGACTGACAGAAAATCTATTCCCCGCCTTGGTTTGGATGGTGAGAGGTCGTTGTGCTCAAAGCCCAAGGCGTCTGCATTGAGCATCCTGCTGGTTTGTGCAGGAATCCCTGGAAGATCAAGTCATGCAGATGAATCCTCTTCTGGAGACCCTTAATAATGCTAAAAACAGCAGGAAGAACAATTCCTTCCATTTGTGAGTAGCAGCCCTTCACTGGTAGGTCACTGTAGATCATACAAGGATCTTCCCTCAGAAAATCCAAAAACTACCTTAAAACACTTCCTCAAGCAGTAAAGTTAATTTATATTTACTAATACTTCCCACTGAGCATTATTGGTTCCTGTTTTCTTGAACTGAGTTTGTCACTTTTATTTTGCCTTCCTCTTTTTAGATGTCAAATTTTTATATGTCAAATAAAAAAATAGTTTTGAACAACCCCTCAAATCAATGCCCTTTCAAGTAATCACTGTTCCAAAGATTCAAAATGCAGATTATTTTTAATTTTACAGATATTTTCGGATTATTTTGCAGATTTTCTGCAGTTTATTTTTAATTTTGTAGTTCTCAGTGAACATGTAAGATATTGGGAGTTTCAACTGAAGCCTCACTCCTGTTTCTGTGTGCTACATACTTCTGCCATATGCTGCAGAGAAAGGAGGATTTCTTTAAGCTCTAATACAGAATCCAAGAAGAAAGAGGGTTTTTTATAGATCTGATCTTTGAAAAGATTAAATTCCCTCTCACTGACTTGCAAATTTGCCCCTACAGGCAACGCTGTCTGTCCCTGATGAACACTCAGAACCTCTCAGCTACTTTCTGTTTTCCTACAGATATTGCAATCTTGATTAACAGACTCATCTTTTATTTTCTCATCCAGGGCAAATTTATCTGAATTCACTGTGGTGGCACAGGGAGGCTGGCTGGGGCTAACCCTGGGAGTTGTAAGTAAGCAGATAATTCTCCCTATTAACTTCGCTTTGGATTTTTTCTTGTGTTGAATGGACCCTGTTTTGATTAAATCAGACACGAGCAAATCTGAAATGAATTCTGTGAACTGGAGGGATCTGCACTGCTGTAAATGAAACCACACTCTGTTTCTTCTTCTACAGTGAAGTTACATGTTTTAGATGATGACAAATTTATTTCCTTTTTTTCATTGCCTGTGAGACTCCGTACACACAAAAAGGACACGATGCCTCCCCCAAAGCTGTACACTCCTCACTCCACGATTATATTGCAACCATTACTAACACTCATCAGCACAACACTGTAATTGTCTTGCAACCAAGACCCTAAAAATAGCTCTGCAGGGAAGGTGCATTGTTCTGTGCTTGCACACGTGCATCCAACGCTAAATTGAGAGCCACAAATCTCAGCTCTCAAGGTGAAAAGACCCCATCACGTTTCCTGACTAAAGCCCTTAAACAACACAGAAAAAGGAGAGAGGAAACATATGGACCAGTCATTCTTTAATGTGGGATTGTCTGCATCCCTCTGACTTTCAACTCATCCCAGATTTGCGTTACACCCAGCAGCCACGTGTTGGATTTGCCTCTGTGGACAGTTCAAGGCCAAGGCAAGTTGAGGTTGTTTCCTGCCAGGTTTCAGCCTCCTCCTGCCTGGCATGGCCAGACCTTTGCTGGGCAGGCAGCAGCACTGGCCAAGGACCTCCTGCACCTTGGCTGCAGCTCTGTGGGCAAAAGGGACTGTGAGTCCTCCCCAAAGTCACCTGGGCTAACCAAAATTGGCAATAAAGGTGATTTGAGTGAACCTAAACTCGCCTGAAGAACTCACTCCATGCAGCTCACAGCAGACTCACATGGAGAGAAGAGCCCAGCTGAGAGGGAAGGGTGAAAATTCCCAGGCACAACCCCCTAGTGATTTGGTATCCCTTTGGGGATTTTGGGGTGAATTGATGCAGTGAGGTCTAGAGGAGGGTGGGCTTTGTGGAGACCAAAAGCCAAACTGTGTTAGAGCCTGGCAGAAGGCATGGGCAGAGTGATTACAGGGTGCAAACCATCTTCTCCAGAAGTAAGGGCACAATTCACAGGACAACCTTACATACCATGCACTGGAAATTCAGAGGATGCTCAGAAGCAGGATGAGTTATTCTGGAAAGCTATTCCTGAACCCAACAATGACGTAACTGGACAAGCAATGATATTTTCTGCCTCTCTTTCTCTTGCTGCTAAAATATCTGTACTAAAACTTGCCTCAGTGGGAACACTGTGAAGGTTAAAGGCATGTTCTGGGAGCATCACTGAAGGATGCTGTGGTTCTTCCTGCACACACAGGACTTCCCAAGGATATTGGTGAAATACTGCTTTCACTGATGTTGATGCCTTAAGTTTTAGCTTTTGTATTTTTTAGATTCTGGGTTGTTTTGGTGGGTAGTTTTAGGTTTCATATTAAGTGATACTAAGCTCTCTTCACAGAGCAGGGAGACAAAACAATTCCTTCTCCAGCTTGGGACCAAGGACAACTTTCAGGCCCAAGAACAAAACCAACGGTGAAGTGAGAAGTAAAAAACAAAGAGGATGGAGCTTCATAACTTGAATCCATGGCTGGACAATTGATTCTAATATGCAAACAGATCAGAACTTATTAAAGTGTGTGAGACCTCGTGATCAGGTGTCCATTTTGTGACCATTTTGAGTTCATCTTGGGTGTGGCCCAGCCCAGCTCTTGTCCTGCCCAGGTGTGCCCATTGAGGCCTATTAATAAATCCCTGCTTTATCCTTTGGCTCTGGCTGGGCTCTGTTCCAGGTCAGTCTCCAGAAGGCATCAATATCAAAAGCAAAATTGTCACTGACATCCATAGGGCTGTGACTTTTCAATCTCTGCCTGCTGGATACACCTGAATATGTTCCCCTCTGTGTTCCATGCCTGGAGAAGTCACTCACGTGTCATTTCTCAAGAATGAGCCAAGAGTTATTGTCTTCCTTGAACTTACTGGTACAGCACTCTGTGTGTTATTCACTGCCTTTAATGCTCAGATCCCTGCTCAATCCTCTGTTCCTCGGATAAAAAACGCACTCACCAGAACTGTGCTTGGTCAGAGACTGAAATGGGTTCTCTGCAGGGGGGGGTTGTTACTAATTAGCCAGGAAGAAGAGAATTGCAAGTGACTTTTCCTTAGGCAGGCCAGAGTGAGAAAGGAAAGCTGTCTTCCCTTATCTGGATCAATGCATGCTGAGGTCCCCCTTGATCTGGCAGGGCTGCCATGAAGGTAAAAATGATCATTTTCAAGCTGAAGTGTTGAGCTGCTTCATGCTAATTGCTTGAATCTCCTCAGGACAGGGAAGACAGCCAGGACAAGCTTTTCAATACCCTTGAAAAGGTCTGGGTGTTCAATCCCACTTACTTCAATGTGGCTCCTATGTCAAAATCTCCTGGGCAGCCTGAGCAACTTTAGTCCCACTAAGGGCTTTTCTTTGGTGAAACACTCAAAACATGCTCAGGAATTGAAACCTAGAGGAACATTCAGCCTCCAGTCCAAAACCTGCTTGTTATGCCTTGTTTGTCTGATGGAAATCGTGTCATTACCTCTTGGTCTGCCTTTATGCTGCAGAAACTTCTGCTTGTGCTCAATCCTAATTTTTAGCACTGGGTGCATCAAGGTGTGATCACAACAAAAAAACCACAGATGGTGGGGAAGAGCCACTTCTCACTGGAAGCCTGGAGGAACATCAGTGAAAGTGGAAATGCAGCAAACAGGATGCTCCCCCCCTGGCCTGAGCTTCCTGTTGGAATAAAATTCAGCCTCTTCAACCTGAGGACAAATACGTGACTGAGGAGCAGCTGGGACAGCCTGAAGATTTGTTCAATTGTCTCTGAGCTGGAGCCTGAAGATAAAATATCTGCTCCAGAGCAAACGAGCGTGATGTAGGAGTGTCTGGTTAACATTCAAGAGCAAGGGTTTGCAGGGCTTCAGAGGAGCTGTAACAGGGTTTGTTTGAAGCCTGAAAACTGACAGATCTGAAAGCTGTGGCAGAGACCACAGGTTAAAACCTGCTCATTTCGCATACATGTGTAATCTCAAGGAGCAGCTTTTGTGAGAAGAAGACTTGACCCTTTGTCTAGTTTTGACACATATTTTCCTTTTTAATATCATTTTGAAGAGTATCTGTTGCTGAGCAGAGCTTATTGGGAATATCTGCTGGCTTCTGAGACTATTATTATAAGCAGGACTTGAGCTACAGAGAGATCAAACAGTCTCCAGCTGCTGAACTTCCAGTGCCCTTTCCAGCAGCTGTTGGTATTTTACAGCTCCCAGGATTTATATGTTGCAAACAAGCCTTTTGTACAAAGCAGATATGATTTTCATAGGCCACAAAGACAGGCAGTTCTAAATCATGGCTCACAAGTAACACACTGCAAGATTCTCTGGTGTGTTTGGAGCTGTGCACTCTCCCTTCTCCAGGCAGGATGGAGAGCAAAGCACAGTGCTGGTCTGATGGGACCTGGCTGCTCACATCTCAGTGGGATGGAAAATTATATCAGATGTTTGACACCATGGACAGGCTTCCAGCTTATGGTGCAGATTAAGAATTCCCTTGTGGGGGTCTGTGTCCCTTCTGTCCTTTGATGTCCTGGGCTCTGGTCCAGAAGAAGAGACTTCTGACTGAGGATGTCATGGAGAAATTCTAGCAGAAGCCGAGGAGAAGCAGGCAGAGGTGGACAACATGGACCTGGGTTGAGATCTCACGCTTGGTGACACAAACCAGGACAAAGCCAGTGTGCCACGAGCTCAGCCAGTTCACTGAGATTGGAAAAGCTGCTAAAACCAGACTCTCATTCCTGGGGAATATAGAGTGACCTTAAACAACACACTGGTTTGTTTTTTTTTTTTTTAAATGAACAGATGTGCTATTGAGAGTCAGAGCTGGCATCCACAGCTGCCACAGGGCCTAGCAGATGGCTGAGCTGTCAGCTAAGGACCTGATCCTGCTTTGTCCAACAGCCCTGCCTTGCCAGTGAGTTTGGAGCCATGGTGGAGCACAGGCACAGACCCTCCAGAGCTTATGGAAGCCCAGGGGCAGCAGCACCTTGTTTGAGGTATTATTGCTCTGCTCCAGCCAGCCAGCCCTGCTGAACAGTGTGTGTGAAAGGATGGAGCTGCCTCCCTTTAGTCCTCCCCAGTTTGTTCCCAGCAGGGCTGGTCTGCAGCTACTCTGCTGAGTATGCAGCAAAGGAAGGGGGAAAATGAGGGATTTCCTCCCTGTTATTTAGATTAACATGCTCACCTTCCCTGCAACAGTGGCTGACAAAGTTACTCAGCTGCAGTCTGGAGAGTTCCAGTGGGGTCACCACCAGGCCCAGGGGAAAAGCAGGGAACAAGCTGGAGTGGAAGAGCATCCTCTCAGTATCACAGTGCCAGAATGGAGGATTTGGCCAGCAGGTCACTGATGGCCATTAATGGCTGCCTCTCTAACAGCCCCTGGGCAAATCACCCAACCTCCTCCAGCCCGAGGGAGGAGAAGGGGAACATCAGCACAGCCAGTGCAGAGCAGTTCTGTTTCTGCCATGCCCCTTCTGTAACCCTGTGTAAGCTGGAATATGCTCTTAGCAAAGTCAGAGATAAGACCAAACCCTCTGCATCAATAGATCACCCCAAACTTCCGTGGGTTTTTCACGTACAGTGACACTGGGAAAAGTACAAGCTTGTCCCAAATTAACGTGTGCCTGTGGCCATAAAGGCAGAGGTGGCTCTGCCAGACAGAAATGTGCATCTCAGAAATCCTTTCACATAGTTGAAAACACTGATTATGCAAATGTCTGACCTGTGACGCCACAGTTAGACATTTTAACACACAAAGAACAGCGAGGCTGTTCCATGACTTCCCAACATGTTGCCACTGGCTTTGATTAAAAATATAATCCTTACAGATATTCTGAAAAGGAACAAACCCCCAAAAACTCACGGCTTGTTTCTAGTAACACAGAGCTATAGGAAAGCTACTTAAAAGGCATATCAACCAAAGATTAAATCAAGTTTTGCTTCCCTTGCTTGCATGTTGCTGAAGAGCCAGAGCCCTGCAGCTCACTGCAGCCTGTCTCGCCTTTCCTGGTGGCTGTGCCTCGCCTCTCTGCTGTGCTGTCACACAGCCATGCTAATGCTTAGCAGCAGGAACAGTATTTAAGCATATTATCAAACTCCACCAGTTATTCATATACTCCACTGCACAGACACACTGACAGAACATGATCAGAGCATGAATCACGGGCCCTTTGGTCAGTCTTTTTTACACTCAGCAACTATTTCCTTTCTTTGCTACCAAGCAGGTTTTTGAAAGTGACATTTGACTGTGCCAAAATATGTTCTGATTGTGCTTGGTTATAGCAGCTTATAAGCCACATTGTCCTCTCTGTCAGTGTATCAAAGTATGAGCCCAAAAGGTAAAAATATAATCTCTCCACAACATGCTTTCCTTCAGCAGTGCTGCAGAATCATTTATTCAGGGCAAATGGGTTTTCCATGGAAAGGACCCCCTGTGAGGACTGAGACTCTAAGGATTGCTTTAATGCTATTCCCATGCCAGCATTAACTCATTTCCTTTCCCTGTATCCACAGGGAGGTTTCTCTCTGCACAGGTTAACAACCATAAATCTGCTTTCTCATGCACTACCAGGCTGTTCTCTTGCTGTATCTGAACTGGTCATGCCTTCCCTCCCCTGCTCCTTTCCAGGTGTGGCACAGCATCACAGTAACAGAACAAGAAGGGTCCCACCAAGCAGTAGTGGATTTGCTTCAGAAATCCAGCATGTCCTGCTCTGAATCCTCCTTAAAGCAGAGGAGGCTGCAGGTAGAGTGAACATCAGGGTACAATCAATTCTGTCAGCTCCATGTGTCCGCACGCAAATGTCACTGGTTCTGGTGCCCAGCGCTTCCCCGTCGTTCTTTTGTGGAAAGGATAAAGCCTGTTACTGTAACACTCCCTTCATCCAGGTAACAGCCTGTGTCTGTTCCTGTGTCCTTCTGTTCTGTGCTGAAAGACAATCTTGCTCTGACCTTGAAATTTCTGCCCCTCCAGCACGAGAGGCAGACGGTGCGCGCCGCGTTCGTGCGCTCGGGGAAAGCACCACGAGCGCTGCTCCAGAAACATTCCTGCACAGATGGAAGCGTGAGTGCAGTCCTGGATTAATGACAGGCTACATAATCTCCCCCTGGCAGTCAGTGGCCTTCTGCTGCCCAGACAAATGTCAGGTTTCGATCAACCAGAAAAACCCGCTGCCTACCAGGACAGTCATCGGCTCAGCCCAGCACTTGGCTGTTGAGAGGTGAATGAGAGAGATGGGGAAACTGCTTTTCAGATTTTGAGCTATCAAATGGACAGGTTTGCATCTCACATCTACTCCCTGCTTGTGGAATTCCTTCCTGGGCCTTGCTAAACTGATAAAGCAGCACCAGCACAAAGGGGAGACTGACTCTTGAGATGCAGTCCAGCACCTGGAGGATGTGATGTTTCTTGCTGAGGCTGCTGTCACAGCACTTCCAGTAACCCTCAGGAGTGCTAGAAACAGGACAAGAAAGCTCCAAAGAATCCTGTTAGTATTTTGCCTTGAAAGTCACAAATGAAAATGGGAAATGCATTACAGGGGAAGGCTTGTGTTACTTTCCTGTGTATCCAAAGCAATTGCCAGTTGATATGGGGCTATGATTCCAGCTGGGAAATGCAAATGACTTTATAAACCAGAAGGTTTTCTCTCTCAGCCTTGGTAACCCCTGTTAGTTCTTTCACTCCACTCCTCTTTGTCTCACTCCAGGAGCAGCTGGACTAATTGAGGGTTGCTTTGCACAGCACATCCCTGCATTTCACTGCTCCAAATGGACTCAAACAGTCTGGTACAGCAATCCTGAGGCAAAGCACACCGTGCTTTCTGCACAAGCTGGGGCTGGCTGAGCAGATCCTCATTCAGGAAGGAAAGAGTTTGGGTCATCCCTTCACAGGTTGCCTTGTGCCCAAGGGAATGTCAGGCTGAGAGACACTTCCAAGTGCCAGGACCAGAGACAGGATGTCTAATAAACCTCTCATTTTGTGAGAGGAGCACAAAGAATTAGGAAATGCACGACCTGGAACTAGACATATTGGCACCAATTTTTATTGGGCTGTATTGCCTCCTGCGACTTTTGGTTTTTTTCTTTTTTTAGGATAACCACAGAAACAGGGAGTTGCAGTGGGGGAAGAGCAACATGAGTTTTCACCTATGACATATATAATAAAGTGGAAGGACAAGTAATGGAAAGCAGTGAACAGCAAACAAATGTGCTATGAAGAGGCAGTTCCTCATGTTGTTTGAATTCCAACACCATTACTGAATGCACATCTTCCACTTGCAGATGTCAGAGGTCTACATCCTGTGCAGGGATTCTGTCCCTGATGGGAAATCACAGAGGGAGTAGCTAGAAATGACTGCTTCCATTGCTTCTGCCTCTCCCAAGAACTTTCACAGGTAGGAATACCCACAGGCTTCCATACAGCAATATTTCAGTGCCTGTGGGGCTGGGAAGATACACCAGAGAATATCTTAGGCAGTGATGAGGATTCTGCACTGCTGCTGAGTTCTTCTCTCTTTATACCTGTCTTTTCCTGTTAGCTACAAAAACCTGAGTCCCAGCTTGACCCCTCCAGGGTTTGTGGACAATAAGAAGGCACCAGAGTTGCTGCTTGGCTCTCCTGACCTGGGGGAAAGGAGTGCAGGATTGGATATAAAAGGGTACCTTTTACTGGGCTCACTGAACTGATGGCAGTTATGACTCAGGATGCCTTTGGTGTAGATAAAGCTGCAGAGTTTGAGTTTCTACAGCAACCCACTTCCTCATGCATATAATATTCTCTCTTACACACGCTCCTGAAACGGACTTTTAATCAGGCAGCTCAGTTAATAAAATGCAAATGAAGTGCACCTTCAGCTATGTGATAAATCTCACTTGCTCTTTACTATTCCTTAGTCAGGCAAAAATCCTACTAACTGATCATTTATCCAGTTTAAGACTGGAAAGTAAAATGTAGAGAGATTGTGGTAGGCATCTAATATTAGCAGCATGCATCATTAATTTTGCACATATGTTTTTGTCATAACATAATGAAAGTAGCTATTGTAACAGCCACGCAGAAGGGAGCATTCTGTTCTTTCCAAGATCCTAAAATCTGCATTTCCCAACTTTTATAATAATTACACAATTGTCATCACTCCTCCAACTTACTCAGTCCTTAGATTTCAACTTATGGATGGAGATCACTGCCTCAATATTACTTTAAAGCCAACAGCTGAGAGATTACTACTGTTATTTTTCATTACTACTAAAACTATTTGGTGCATTCCCTGTCACAGGACAGCATAAAGTGCATTTTGGTTTTATCAAGGGCAAAACCTACACCCTTGCAGTCGTTTCTAAGCCCCACATGTTCTGTTTGCCTCAGGACTGGCGTGATGGCAATTCAGAGGAATGGCCACAAGTTTCTGCAGCTGCTTTACTGGGAGAAATGAAACATTAGATTGAGGAAAATAAACTGAGGTTGTTCTGTTCTGCAGAATTAAACAGTGGCAATTACAGGCACTGAGAACCTTGGGATGTCTGGGCAGGAAAGATAAGGGCTGGGAGAAAAAATAACAGCCATGTTCACTTAGAGACACTGAGAAAGCCAGTGACTTTCTTGTTAATTATTGATAGGGCAAGGGGCCTGAATAATTTCTTTCCAAATCAATGCCAGAAAAGTTAGTAAATGGAGAAAATCCTGAAATCTGAGTCTGTGCCTGCTGCCTCTAGGGAGAGGAAAGAGGATGTCTTCAAAATTCAAGGCCTGGATTTCCCACTTCTCAAACCAGCATAGAGAGGAGGGATGAGGATATGAGCATGGGAATACAAGATTTCACTATTCATTAACATTTAAAAGCTGAAACAAAGAGGTTTGGTTCACTTCTCTTTAGCAGGACCACAGCCATCATGAAAGGGCAGCTCAGTGTCTCTTCACTCAGGCCCAGGATGGACAAATCAGTTTGGTTTCTGGTAAGGGGAAAGAAAGAGCTGACCAAGATGTACAAGTTTAAGTGAAACAAACAATTTTAAAGGAAATTTTCCACATATGGCTGAACCAAAATCTGCCTTTTATCTGGGTACACACCTTCCCAACTCCAGTGTGAACCAAATGAATCTCCACAGCCTTAGAAAGTAAAAGCTTTCAAAGGGTTCTGGTCCCATTTGGACTGGTGTGAATCTAGATCATGATAAGAATCATTCTGCATTTATATCAGTTCAGAATTTGGCACACAGTCCTGACTTCTGTGCTGGCACACAGATCTGCTCCTGTGCTCCATAACAACCTTTTCCAGGAGCTGCATTACTCACACCAGAGATAGGAAACTCTGCATTAAACAGGCATTTCAGGAAACACCACTGGTAGGAAAAACCCTCTATCTGATAATAAAATGACCACCTCAGGGCTTTCAGGAACCATTATAATAGAAATGTTTTATTTTGGGAACCTCATTGCTTGAACTCCATAATTCCAGGTGAAGCTGCTGCTGAATGTGGCCCAGCAGCAGGAGGAAATGTAACTGAAGGAATGGGAGGTGAGAAGCATCATGTCAAACACTTGGGAGCTCAGAAAACACACAAAAGATCAGAGGAGCTGACAGGAGAAGGATGACCTCCATGGGGAATGGTTAAAGGCTCAGCATTCATAGAGGCAGGGCATCAGCTCCCTCAGGTGACTCAGAGGAGGCTCCTCTTCAGAATATGGAATGAATAAAGAGCACATGGGGATGATGCATGAGCTTCACAGGCAGCCTGACTGTCACTCAGATAAAGTCCTTGGCTAACAAAGGAGTCTGAAAAGCCTCCTGGCTAAAGCAAAGGAGCTGCTGTCACAAGTCCCAAGTTCTGATATTCACAAGGCCACCACTGATACTCAGTGTGAGCCACAGCAAGCTGGGGTGGCATCTTTTTGAAGAGCTTCTTTAGGAACCAGTGTGTGTACAAACAGATTTTTTTGATGCTTAGCTTCAAGAAGCTGTGGCCTGAGTCACAGAGATCAACTGTAACACAGGCATGTTAAAGGAATCCTACCAGCAGCCTTTAACAGGATGAACACTGGATTCCCACCCCTTCACTAGGAACAAGGGAACTTGTTGGATGCTGAGGAATGCCCAGCCCAAATGATGAAATGAAGGATGGGCCTCCTGAGGCAGCTCCTGGATGTGAAGGAGATGACAGGAGGGCCAGCAAGGAGAATTAGCTCAGCCATTTCCAATGGCACATGGAAGGGCTGGAGAATACCCTGGCTAAAACTGAGAAGTGGGTATGAAGCATAACAAGAGGTTTTTTCTGCCTTATCCTTCAGGAAAATGAACCCAGCCAACTATTACAGCTCTTCCTCTCAGAGCACCTTTTGGGATGCTCAGATTTACTCAGCTCATCTCCCCCACGGTTTCTTATATTGTCTTCTAGCATCTCACACAACCTGGGATGGATTTAATTATTCACTTCACCCTCCCATCTGATAGCAATAGTCGTTTCACAGGAATTTTTTGGGATCTCTCTACATAATGACATTGTATTTCCTTGACATTCTTTATTAATTAGACCCACTTTTACATAATGATGCAGGTAGGCCTCTGCTTATAACATGTCTCCCTCTGCAGTCATGTAACTCCTTTCCATCCAGCCTTGGGGAATGCTTCTCCCTCTCCTGCACCTGAATTGTTTTTTATTTAATGTAATTGGAGAAGTTTTAAATCTGCACCAGAGCAGCCATGTGGCTGTCTGCTGCTTCTTCTGAAGTCAGTGTTAACTTCCACAGGATGTTAAACTCACAGATGCCTCATATGCCTCAGAATTTATTAACTGAATCTCAGATTCCTTCTAAAGAAGCACAAGTTTCCAGTGACATTTTGTCCTGCTGCTGCTAACGGCTTGTGTGATCCACAAAAACCTTTTCCTGTCTGCAGGCATTAGACCACAGGGTTCAAACTTAGATCTCTCTTCTCAGAATGACTCAGTCACTAAATGCCAAAAGGAGAAGAGGGCTTTGGAGGGAGTTCACCAGGCAGAAATAACCATTTCATTTTTCTTTATTCTTTCCTATTCCCATTCTCCCGGTCTGAGGAAAGGGAAAAAAAAACCCCATTGTCGACTTGGTTCAATGCTGGGAGACTCCAGCATGCTGCACAAACAGGATGGGGCCGTGTTTCTCTAGGTATTCATGGCAGCACAGTGAACTGTTGCCCACTTGTGCCACTGCCCAAAAGAGCTGTGTGAATTCTGAGGGTCAGCAGGATGCTTTGGGAAGAGTCACTGCTGGGCCATTGAGAGCCACACACAGAGCTCAGGCTGCTCTCTGGAAGCACCTGGGATGAATTCTTTGGGCTTTCAGTCTGCTGCCAGGGCAGGGTTTAGTTTCTCACCCACCTCTGTGCACGAGTCTTGGCCTCTCCCTTCTTGGAAAACTGCAAGGTGAGGAGCACCAGGTGAACCGCCTGCCACTCAGGTACCTGAGGTTGTCACAGACTCTATTTCAGATAACCCTCTTTGGTCTGGTTCAACATGTTGGGCCCTTCTGATAAACATGATCTATGTGTTTGCTGTGCTGCCCCATCCCTGCAATGTTCAAGGCCAGCTTGGACGGGGCTTGGAGCAACCTGGGATGGTGGAAGGTGTCCCTGCACATGGCAGAGGGATGGAATGGGTTGGTCTTTAAGTCCCTTCCAACCCAATCATTCCATGATCTCATGATTTTATGCTTGTTATCAAGTCTTTTTCCACACTTCTTCCCCTTTTTTCAACTAACTGGAGGACAACTCTGAAGAAGAAAAGAAAATCCATGGCGAGATGAAAAAGGCTCATCCTAAAGCAGAGAGTGACCTCAAAATGACAACTGCCAACCTCAATGAGATGAAATGAGCAAAACTTGGAAGATGTTCTGAGGAATTTCCATGGTTTAATGTGTCAGCTGGAGTGGAATTTCCCAGGGTACAAAATCCTACTGGGTGCAGTTGTGCTACGTCACAGCTCTGACAGCATCAGCTACAGCTGAAAAGTCCCTTGACCATAAATTCACTGGGAAAATCCACAGTCATATCAGATCTCTTCAGCATTAACCCAATGACAAGCACAAATACAGTTCAGTAATTCAGGCAGGCAGATTCAGAAATACAAGATTTTGTTTCCTAAGTCTTTCTCTGACTCATTGTCTGATATTTGTAATTCATCTTCCACACTCACCCACATATAAAATGTGGATAATCACCGGGAAGTTATGAGGCTTAAATGATTCATGTTTATGTAAGGCCTTCTGATCCTCAGATAAAAACTGTTTTAGAATTGCAAAATATTATCACAAATTAGAACTTTATTTTAGTGTCACTATTGACTACTTCAGTGATGGGTCTGCCAGCAGTGCTCTGAGAAACCTCCCCTTAGAAATCAACTTCCTGGAATACAAATATCCAACTCTATATTATCCAAACCACTAATTTACCTAGTTAATGAGCTAAGTAGCAGAGGCAATGTGTACAATCATTAAAACATACTGCAAGCTTTGCTAATTCAAGTTCTCCACAGGGAGTACAAGATCCTTGTGCTTCAGAGCAAGGCCACCGGGACACTTAAAGTGACAGAAGAAAAATTCAGTGTTTTAGTTCTTCAGAGCTGCAAACAGGCTCAGCTTCCCAGGCTGCTTGAATCTTTCTGTGCAGACCAGTTAATGATGGGGTAAGAGGAGCTCCCACAAAGGAAAAAGGGACTTAAGTGCCCTGCCAGTCCCACTAAGGAGAGAGGACACTAAATCTCAGCTGTTCACTTCTAATTTGGTTTCATTCATTTGCTGTAACGTCCTACCTTTGCCACCCCACAACAGGCAGCTTGTACAGCTTTGACTTCTTGGTAAGACTGAATTGGCATAAAAGATTAATACAGCCCTTTAAACCCACCCTGGTAAAATGCTATCACTCTTTAAACCCTTAAATAACAGAACCAGCTGAGATCTAGTATTTATTTTTCCCCAGGCAGATGCTGATGTTTTTCCTACAGCAGATTCTGACTTCTCTATGAACTTGTGAAACCCCTGGGCTTGGAAACATTTGCCTTTTAGTTTCCAGTGACTGAACAGTTCAGCTAGCTCTGAATCCAGCTAGTCTTGTGCATTATCCACTTACTGGAAACTCCACTTTGAAGTGTGGGTAACTGTGTGCTCACTGCAGATCTCCTGCCATGCTGCTCTGACCAGGAGAAAGGTGATGTGTTCCAGGATCCTCTTCAGGCAGTCAGCAAAGATGTCTGATAGACCTTTCCATGGACTCTGCTGCCCTCCAAGGCACTGACCCTCTCACTCAGGAAGGAAAGGTGGTAAATCAAACAAGAAATGAGGCCACACTTCACAGGATGTGCAGTGTTACCATTCTAAATTCAAATATTTATTTCATCCAAGCATTTCAGTGTTCAAATATTTAACCAAAGACTGAGCATTTTAACAAAAACATGACACACAGACCTAGATTGCAGCTATTTCTACGAACAAGCCTCTGTTTCCCTCAAGTAATCAAATCAGCTTGATTATATTCCTGAAGGCCAAATTCCAACACACAGGAAGCCAGCCATGCTGCAGATAACATCAGCTGTCTGCTGAGACACCTGGCCAGGCATTCCTGCTTTCTTGGCTCAGTATTCCCAGCCATAGATCTCGCCCAGGAAATAAAATCCAGTTGAGCTCACAAACTTATAGAGAAGAGAGTGAAGAAATTAAGATTCTTGTTCATATTCCCACAAATTTCTCTCACATCTCCTGCTCACAGACACTGCTGTGCTCATTTGTGTACTCCACTCACTCCAGACAGTGAAGAGCTGGAAGAAGACCTGGAAGCTGAGGCTATATTTGAATAGAATGCTCTGAACATGTTCTAATGACTGATACAAATCGATAGTATCAATAATAAGGGATATTTCCATTTCAATTTACTTTAGAAATGGGAGCTGATTAATTCTCATCCATATCAAGAGATAGATCCATGTTGTCAGACACCTTGCAAGGGGGAAAGCAGGAAGAGGAGCTTCCTGTCCAGTGGCACAGAAAGCAGAAAGGTCAGTTCCAGTTCCAGCAGGGCAGGGCCACAGGAAGAACACAGCTGCCATGGCTGGGATAGCAGAGCTCGTGGAGGTCCCCAGAGTGAAAGCAAAGCTGGAGATGGACCAGCAGCTCATGAAGGCAGAAATGGGTAAGCTCAGTGTAAGCATGGAATCTCTGCAGAAACCCAGGGGGAGAGACCAGCAGGGAATTCCTCACCAAACCAATGCAGCCACAGGTGCAGCCATGAGTGCAAAGCAGAATCCAGCTCTCCAGTGGGAGCTGCTGATGCCAGGAAGCAGCTGCTGGCAGCTGCTGCTGGACACTGCCCATCGTGGCTGATGGAGCAGGCATCCCCCTCACAAAGGTCAGGACACTCTGCACTCCCCTGGGCTACTACAGTGCAATTACCAACTGGAATAAACTGAGTGTGCCAGGGAGGGAGGATATCTCGGCCCCTGAAGCCTTACTCAGCATCATATGACAGACCTCTCTCTTCCAGCTGAACTCCCCTGCTCATGTTCATGGGCTGGAAGATAACCTGGCTGAGGCCAATGCCCACCTGGCTGCGGTGGAGGAGAGCCAAGCTGAAAATAAAGCCATCAGGCTCCAAGGTAAATTCTTGACAGCTTTGTGCAATGTTACCTCACTCAGATCCTTCTCTTCCCCTACATTTCATCTGGATCTGGCAGCCCTGCCCTGTCTCCTCTTGCAGATCTGCCCAATCCTTCTCACTCACTCCAGTCACATTGAATTAGTTCCTCTCCTGCTTTTTTATACAGTTGTTGCACAGCCAAAACCAGCCAGCTGAGTTGGGAGCTCCAGGAAGCTCAAAGCAGGCTTAACCAGACTGTTCACTAAAGATTTCTCTCACCTGGCACGCTGATGACTTGAGGAGGCAGCTGGATGTGGAGTCCAAGGTGCTGGGGAACACCAGCTGCCTGCAGAGGCTGCTGCTGTCATGGGTCATGCACTGCCTGCTCCTTTGAACATTGTCCACCTCAGAGTAACACATCTGTTGTATTAGCACTCACAAAGGAGAACTTTCTCATCCAAGTTAATGCCTGGGCTTGTCAGCAGCTGATCATGGAGGGGATGTGGGGGACATGAGCCTCGTATGGATATGGAAATAAGGTATGGAGACTCCCATGACCTGACAGCAGAGCAGAACACAGATAATCCTGATTATCAGTCCACTGTCCATTCAGGGGATTGTGCAGCAGTTTATTTGCAGAGATCACTAAAGTCTGGCTCAAAATATATCAACATTTCATCTCCCTGTCTGACACCTGTGTGTTGGAAATTTCTGCTTATCTCCAAAGAGTAATTCTAGTGCTGCACCTGTATATCACCAGTCTGGCAAGGATTGTGTGTTCAGAACAATCACCAAATGCGTTTACTGTCACAATTCTTTGAAACACTGTTTGAGAGCAGTGATGGTGACAAGCCAAGTTCTGTTTTCAGTTGTATGAGCCCAACTCAATTCACTGCAACACAGCAAAAAACAGGTAGAGAAAAAAATAAAACCTTGGCTCCTGAACAGGAAGATATTTTGAAGGCTGAGATGTTTCTAGATGGCCCAGAACTGAGTGGTTCAAGCAGAACCTTTGCTACATTGAGTTCTGCAGGGCTGCTGTGGGAGCCCAGACAACACCAAGCAGGATTTGGACCTGATGAAAGAGCAGCTGGAGGAAGAGGAGAAAAGCAAAGCTGAACTGCAGCTCAGCTCTCAAACTCAACACAGTCTGGGGGATCAAATAGAGGATTGATGCCATTGACAGAAGCAAAAGCTGGAGGAAACCAAGTGAGCACTCAGCTTTCAGGGAGTCTGGGGCTTAGGGCAGTCTCATTATTTAGTTTGGCTGCTGAGTCACAGCTTATGGATGTGATCTGTTGGGATGTAATTTGGTAAGAGAGAGAGAAAGCAAAGGGCTCCAGCCAAGAGAAGGAAAATAATACTTGCAATAACAGAGACTATTGAGACCTAACATTGGTACACTGACAACAGAAAACAAACCTTTCTGATTAAGGCTTGAATTTGGGTAGCCTTTTTTAATTTCAACAGCACTTTACTCTTCCATTAGCCCTACAAAAGCCACTGTAATTTCCTAAGGATAAAGCAAACGCCAAAGTTTTTACAATCTGTTTTCTGAGATTGCTGCCAAGTTACCATCTTTCCCCTGGTGAAAACAGTGATGGTGTTCAGTAGGCAAGGGCTGCTGATTCCACCACTCTCCAGCTCCATGAAGTACTCACCAGGATATTTCTGCCATCCTTCCTTCAGGACAAAGTTGGCTGTGAGGCTCTGGAAGCAGAGGAGACAGTGGGATCTGTCCAAGCCTGGGCTGCCAATATGGAGAAAACTAAGCAGAGGCTTCAGAATGAAGTGGAGGAACTCACTGTTGACTTGAGAAGGCCAGAAATTTATCTCCCCAAGAGAGTACTCAGCCTGACCACCAAGATCTAAGACCTGGGACCAGAGGCTCTGGGAGTCTTTCTGTTAACTCAGGTCAGCTTTGATCCAGCCCCTTATTTCCTAAGGTCTCTCTACTAAACGTCAAGCAATCTGTATGGCCATGAGAAGCAAGGCTAAGGCTTCTCACATCAAGGGAAAACCCAGATGAGATCCACAGCTAATTCCTGGGAGCACACAGCACGCTTCTCATAAGCTCATTAGCTGACTTCCAGAAACAAGAGTACAGCTAAAGCAAAAGCTCTCCTTCACTGCAAGGCAAGGTATTCATCTTCCTTTAAAGGATAATGATATCCTGCTTTGAACTTTTCAGTGTTGCAGTACTGGTGGGTTGGCCACTGGTTATTAACTACCAAACTCAAAGCAGACCTAAACAACACAGTTTAAACACCAGCTCCTTCATTAAATTAGTATTTCTACTTTTGCTCATGTTAGTGTAAGAGCATGAATAGTAGTGCAACTGTGGGATATTTGAATAAAAATGTTACTTAAAATAGGCACAAAGGCTGCTCCAAATCCACTGAAGTCCTTGGGTACCTGCCAATGCCTGCAGTTGGCTTTAGAACAGATCCCAAGAGCCGAAAATCCCACATACAGCATTGCATTACTGGGCTGAAAAAAATCACTTTCCCCATCCCTTTCTTTAATGAAGCCGTTCTTTATTCTATGGTTCCTGTGGTGTGCTTGTCACCATGGTATCTGAACACATGTGTGGATCATAAGGATATGTAGAATATTTGTGATTAAAAGCTCCTAGGAAAGAAAAATGTACCTTTATTCTTTCCCTTCACGACAAGCAGTTAAACAGTCTCAAATAGTCTAGAATAGCATCTTGTTTGTAACTGAATCTGCTTTGAAATAGGAAAAGTCCCACTGATCAACCCAGGTAATTACCAACAGCACATCTGCACAAGGAACATCTGAAGTGGAAAACATTTGCTCCACAGCAGCATCATTATAACCACAGGGGCAAGGACGACTATCACACTGATGGGAACTGGGTGATCTTGTTAAATTCCTAATGGTGAGGAAAGACAACCTCATAAACATTTTAATCATCCATTCAGAGTGACCAAGAGAAATGCTGCCAGCCTTTAGAATGGCAGCCAATTTAACTGTGACTGGCTGGCAGGACATGCAGAGAAGTGAAGTGTGAAGAAAACTTGTGTCCAGTGAATGCTTGGCTTTATTTTTCCAGGCCAATGCTGCTTGTGCTGCTCTGGAAAAGAGGCACAGAGCCTTTGATGAGATGCTAAAGGAATGGTAAAAAAAGGGCAAAGAGCTGTAGGTTGAAGTAAATTCACAGAAGGAATGTACACAACTGCAAATGTAGAGCTTAAGGCTGCTTATGAAGAATCCTTGGAGCACCTGGAATCTCTGAAGAAAGAGAACAAGGCCCTTAAGGTTAAGTAATGGTTTGATATACAAAAATTCTGCACATCATAAGCCCCTTGATTTCTACTGAATGATCTCTTGGGGTGTCTTCCAGCACCAATTCCACTTTCCTTATTCCCAGCAGTGCTTTCAGTCTCTGAGGACATTAATTTGGTGCCATAAAAGACAGGCTGCAGTGCCAGTTCTGGCTACCAGCATGCTCTAATTCTGAGCAATTCACTTGGGGGGCTGTTAACAGCAGCCAGCTTTACCCTGGGAAGAAGACATTCCCTTTGACCTTCATGGAGAGGATTCAGCATCTCCAACAATCAGTTCAGAGCAAGTCAGTCAGACTCCTCCCAATCTCCCTCTTTGCACCCCTTCTCCTGTTCAGTGATATCAATTTCCCCCCCACCTCACTTTTTTATACTTCTGTAAATGACAAAAATTGTTCTCTTACAGGAGGCTGGAAGATGACACTGTAAATATTTACAAGATGGACAGTCTGCTGTCCTTGTGGCCAAGAGAAAACAGTGATGGACATTCTGGCACACACCCAGCATTTCCTGGGCACTCCCCCCAACACTTTGCTCCAGCCTCCAGCAGCTGGCAGAGAGCCCCTCTCTGCTGCAGGAAGATGATGTGGTGTCCTGTTCCCATTTTGTGAAAGCAACCAACTGAAAGAGGGAAAGGGGAAGGCTGGATAAAAACTGGGGAAAAAAAAATCTCTTTATTTAGAGCTCTTCATTCTTCCACCTCTGTGAACACACGCAGCGAGCAGGGCTCATTCAGAAATCCAGGATAATATTTAGCAATGAAAGAAAAGGGCAGCTGACACAAAGTGACTGAAACCATTTCATGCTATTTCCAGTCAAAGGATCTGTCTGGTGCACTCGGTAAAGTTCATAGTCCTGAAATAAACATATCACATGAAATATCTGTTTTCTTCCCTAGAGGAAATTAAGGATCTGATCAATCAGCTGAGGAAGGGAGGGAAGAACACTCAGGAGCTGCAAAGAGTGAGGCTGGAGATTGAGAAGGACAAACTGCAGGTGGCACTGGAGGAAGCAGAGTCTTCCTTGGAGGTATCAGTGCTGCAGATGTGAGAGATTCCTGCCAGCCTGCTGCCTGCTGCCCACATACCACCAGATGGATTTTGCATGTCTAACTGGACAGATTTTGTATGTATAATCACGTAGGCCATAATTACATTATGTACATAATAAGGCTGCAGCATGGAGGTTTTAAGTTAGACATTAGGAAAGTTTGATAATCATTAAGGGGAATTTCTGCTTGGACCAGATTGTCTGGAGGTTACAATCTCTGTTATTGGAAGTTAAATTCAGTCTGGTCTCCCATCGAGCAGGACTGGGTTGGCAGGAGGTGATCCAGATTTTAGGCAGTACATTTTTAGGATGACCTCTTGAAATCTCTCCAGCCCTGCTTGAAAAGAAGGTATTTGTGAATGGCTTGGTACAAAGCCCTGGTATCTCAGTTTTAACAGATTTGAGAAGTTACTATATTTTTATTACTTGGTGGGCAATAATTTGATACAAGGGCTGGATCAGACTCAAGATAACAGACTGCTGTACCATATGCTTCACTGGAGTCCACAGAAACACTCACCAGCATGCAATTGAGTCTCTGCAGGCGAGTCTGGAGACTGAAGTGAAGGGGAGAGCTGAAGATCTCTGCCTGGAAATGATGGACACTGACCTGACCAGAATGGAAATGCAGCTGGATTGTGCCAGCAGGAGCAACAGTGAGCTTATCCAGACCTGAGCAAACTGCAACAGCATGGCCAGGTCAACTGGAGAGGCTGGATGCAGCTCCTGGATGGAAAATAACTCCAGTTCTATTTTATACTTAAGCAACAAAGCAGTAGATTATGTGCTCTTGTTTAGACAGAAATCTTGAACACACTGAGAATTTATATTAAAAGCCCTGGTTCTCCCACTCACACCAATTTCAATCTGCAGTAGCTTCAAGGAATCTTGTACAAGACAAGCATTACTACCAGCTTTTGTCAAACTGAAACCCCAAGAACTATTTATATGTCATTAAACCAAAAAAAGTTCTGTGTTTAAGAGAAGTTGTGATTGCTGTTTGAATAGGACAGCCAAGAAATGGACTGCAAACTAACAGAGATGTAAAACTAGAGAGCTTCCTTCAGTTCTTCATTGCTAAAATAAAACTAAGTAAGAAAATTAATAAAGAGCTGTCTCTTTGTTGGAATAAAGTGATACAACTGCTGCCAAAAATCCAATTCTAGTAACTTAAAGACTAACAACAAAGATTCTGTCTTCCTATGCACATCTATACACACACACACACCCTCTCAAACCTTACCTGTGCTCAGTTACACCAGCCTCAATCAGAAACAATTCTCTTAAAGTCAGTGTGGCTACAATGAGAGGCAAGCATGATGCTGAGAGAGCTGTGGGTTTTGTGGGGTTTGATTTTAAGTATTGTTTTTAAAAAAAAAAAAAAAATCTGGCATCACCTTAAAGAACAGCTTTGCAGAGAGACCTCCTACAACTTTCAGCATCTTCTCCATTATCTGCATTAATATTTCACCTGCTGGAAGCAGTGCAGGCTGGCCTGGAGGGCAGTGAGCACTCTGGAAAACTCTAGGAGCAGGCAGAGGTCATGGAGAAGGCATAATGAACTCAGTGTCCACACACAGTGAAAACAGAACTATTCATGCAACAGCTACCTCAGAGTTTATGTGTGTGTGTGATTTCACATTAAATCTTAACTCTGGGTAAGAAATGCAGGGTTAGGCAAATAATGGATAAATATCAGTGGTCTATAAGGCAAGTTGATAACTCTATGGGACACAAAGAGCTCAGTTTTTAAAATTATTACATTCCTAGCAGGATTTTCACAAAAGCACCATCTCAGCCCAGCTTTACTCCTAGCAAGGCTTATGAAGAGACTTTAAACAAATTTGGTGGAACAGTTAAGACACTGCTGAGGGAAAAGCCACTCTAAAATGGACAGCATAAAATTCTGCCTCCATTGAAACCAGACTTTTGCAGTTGTTTCCATGGTGCTCAGATTTCTTCTATGGAGTGTAGCCCCCAGTGAGAGCCATTGTAGTGAAATTTGAAGCCTCCTTGCATTACCAACTGCAGAATGAAATAACATACCTGCCACTTCAGCTTGTGCACAGATTTATGAATCCACTTTAACATTCACCATTAGAGTCTGCAGTGCTTTTCCATCAAGACCACCCATGATAACATTTCCAGGGAGAAGAGTGTAACTTCTGGAAAGGACTGATAATCCAAGAAGCACTTCTCAGCTGCAATTATGGGACATTGGTTATAAAAACTGAGTCATAAATGTGGCTTTTATTCGAATAGAATGAAAAATACAACCAATACATTCCCCTCCAATTGACCGATAATAAAAGGATACATTTTAAGCAGGTGAGCTGCTATCTCCACACTAAATTGAGGGTTTAAAACTTATTTGTTATATAAAACCCACACAGCACTGAACTTGTGCAGCATTCTGGAACACTGTGGCACATTTACATGATGTTGTTTTGCTGAAGTGCAGCCTTTGTTACTAGAATGCAATTTTTCTATTAAAGCCTTTGGAGCTCTCCTTCCATACAGTGTTTTTATTATTATTATTATTATTTTTACAGCAGCAACAACAACAGTCCTCCAATGATTCATATCAGTAAACAGTAAGTGCTAAATGAGCTGTGGGGCTCATATTTTCCATGAGATAAAAAGACACATCCATATCATAAACTGTGGAGCAGAGACTATGTTTGTTGAGAAAGCAATCAAATACAGCTTCAGTCAGGTCTAAAGCCAGCTGCTGCTACTGCAGCAGAGCTTTGGAATAAATATTATTGGTATATAAACTCAAATCCAACAAAAATTCAGAAAAATGGATGCAGACTTCAGGCCTTGGTAAACAACAGGGTCTGTTTCTGCCTCAGAGGTGTATCATTGTATCATTCACAAATCATCTCTGGCAGCTGAATGGAGGAGAGGAGCAGATAAGAAAGATGTTTTGGGTCTCTAAGACTTCTTTCTGCCCTCTAAAATCAATTTGTTTACTATTAAATGAAAGCTGGGGCCTGACCTTCAACACATTGCTAATGAGCACTGAGGAGGTGATGGGGGAGCAAAGAAAGCTGGGGCTGATGTAAGTCACCTCCCCACCTTTCTGCCCTTTATGGTGGTAGCTGGAAACTTTCAGGTATATATTCCATTATTTCTCTCCAGTGCTGATTTGAAAGCAGTGTTAATAATAGATGTCAGCACTTGCACTGCTTTTTCTGATGCTGAAAGGCAGGATGCATGTTAGCTCACTGATTGCAGCCTGGCAGAATTAATCCACAAAAGAAGAAATTCACTTTCACTCTGCCTCCCTGGTAATCTGCATCACAGATGGCACCCTGAGGAATTCCTCCATTTCCTCTTGATTTGTCCTTTCTTTCACTTATTACACAACTCCACTCCTCACACCTATCAGCCCTCCAACAAAGAGTAGGCTGGGTTCCCTCTCCAGCAAGTCAGTGGCATTTGGAATTGGCAGAGGGGAGCAGAGCTGCCAGCACCGAGCAGATTGCTCCTTTGGCACTGTGCTGACAACTGGCACTTCCCAAATATCACAGCTAGCTGGGGATTTAATGCACAGCATTTCCTCCCAGACTGACACTGAGCCTTCTGCCACCTTTGTGCTTTCTGCTACTGCGTGCTCAGACAATGTCTTCACCCTCCACCTACAGCACATGCTCAGCCACCTCCTTTCCACTGGAGGGTGGAAATAAAAGCCTGAAGTGTCATGAGAATCAAAACTATTGATTTAATAACAGGTGGGGATAACAACTTTGACTAGTCCAGTGGTTTAAAACAAGCACTCACCACCTGGTTCACGTTCTGATCTAGAGTTGTCCAAAATGTCAGGGATTACTTCCAATTATTCCAGTGAACTCTGGTTCCAGCCTTTAGAAAGGCAGCCTGTCATACACAATAAAACCAAAGACATGGCAAAATTCCTCAGAAAGTAACACACAGATTTCAAATCTACATATCCTAGCTTTCCATGATCTGTATAAATAGCTGGGCTCTCAATCTGTTTCATACCTTCCTCACACGCTTCCTGTGTGGCAAAAGATCTGTGTCAGGAGCAGAATCATTATGTGCACCTGGAAAAGATTAAGAACAACTATTAAATTGCAATAAAAGCCCTGTAAGTCAAGATGGAATAGGCAGAACAGTTAGCCCTGAGAGGAAGGGGGAAAAAAACACCATTATGAAACTCCAGGGTAAGAAAAACATGTACAAATATATTAGAAAGATGATTCCAACAGAGCAGCTATGAAACTCTTTCCTGCACCTGAGCTTCCACATTCAGCAAAAATACCCAAAAAGGAACATTTGCATTTAGCAACCAATATGTCCCAAAGGGAATGCACCAACTCAAGGAAATCCAGGCTAGGCAGAAAAGCTGCGTGTGGGATACTCTAAACCCACTGGAGCGCAAGGGAATTTCAGCACTTTGCATCCCGTGCAGAACTCATCCATCAGAATCTTTATGGTGCCTGAATGCAGCAGTAACAAGCCACTGGTCTCAGCAGCTGATCTACAGCCACGGTGGAGAATTTGGAAGGTGTGCTGTCATCAGCAGCATGACTTTTATTTTTCAGCTGCAACAAAACTCTAGAGCACGAGGAATTTCAAATTCCTGGGGTAGGTACCATCATCCGGTTTCTGACCCTCAAAATGGCACATCAATTGTCCTTCTGCTCCTCTTCAGATGAAGGAACTGGAAACTGCCAGGCACCAAGCAGAAACAACGTGTGGGGACTGAAAATTCTGCACAAGAAGAGGTCTCTAAAGGAGCTGGTGGCTGTAAGACCAACCAGAGGGAAAGATGCAGAACAAACTGTAAGTGAGGAGGCTGCAGTTCTTTCCTGCCCCAGCCCATATTTCATCACTTGGATGATTTGACTGGATGATTCTTACAGGTCCCTTCCAGCTTGATATGTTCTGTGATCACACAATGGCACTTGGGGCACAGCAGGGGCATTTTCCCTCTCCAAAACACCTGCTGCAGGAAGCACACGTTCAGTTCATCCTGACAGCATCCCCAGACATGTGGACTTTGTAGACTTGGATGCACCTTCTGAGACAGTCCCTGGAATGTGTGCATCACTCTCTACAAAGCATTCTTCTCCTCTGCCTTCTGTGCAGCCACTGCCCACTCTCAAGCACAGTCTCTGATGTGTGCACAGACATGAACACACAATTTATTAAATACTCATTCACCACCACTCTTTAAAGCTGTGCCCGTTCTCCTCACCTTGATTTCACCATGCACAAATATCAGACATGTTCCAGGTCAGTTTTTTTCCAGTGCAAAGACTCCTCTTGCTAAATCAAACCATTTCTGGTACAGGAACAGAGCCTGGCCAATGAAAGGGAGTCCATGAACGAAGGGGAAGATGTGGAGGAGAGGGAGATGGGATGGCTCCATTGGCTCTGAATAAACTGCACACCAGGCACTGTGTCTCAGCCTTTGCTTCCTGGGGAGGTTATCCAAGGCCTCCATCTCCTTCCTCTGTGCCAGTGGCTCAGGGAAGCTGGAACTTGCGTGTTTGAATCCACCTGCCATGAATTTATTAGAGCAGAAAAGGGTGTGGGATGGAGATGAGGGAAACATAGGTGTGTTCTCAACACCAGCTGACTCATGCAGTTCCCTGAGAAAGGGAACACAGATATTCCACAAGTCTCTCCAGGCACAGAGGTACTCCTGGAACAGCTAATGGATGGTACAGATGTTTTCACTAATGGTAAAACAGAAAGGGGAAAGGTGCAGCGTCCTTCTACTCCCCAAATGGATGCACAGTAAGGACTAAATCTTTTCTTAAAAGAATAGAAAACAGAAAAAGTGTGAAAGAAACTGCAGACAAAAGAATTACCTGTGTGTCAGACTCAAAACCTTGCAAATAATACATCCCTGGTATATCTGGAATGATGGAACACATCCAACACTATGTGAAGGATCTGTGCTAACTGAGATTCAGGATTTTTCAAGTCAAGGATGGGAGATGTGATCCAGGTCATCTCTTGCAAATAATTCCTCTCATCAATAGCCTTTATTCATAGTCTTAGTAAGGTTTATTGTATGGAGAAAAACTCGTATTTTTCACAGTGAGAAAGCAGAACATTGTATTCTACTCAAACTCAAGATGTAAGGCATCGCAACAGGAGGGTAGAGAGCACAGAAAGAGCAAAATCAAATGAGCTGAGAGGCAAAATCAGCTCCTGTGGCAATGCACACCTAGAATGCACTCAAAGCATGACTTTTTATCCCCAGTTACCTGTTTGTGTATCTAACAGCCTGCTTCCAGATCTGTTTTTGACTAGTTGCTACCCTGCAGCTGAATGAGGATGTCACATCTTAAATCTTTTCTCATATATACCTTAAAGTCAGATTGCATCTAAACCACTTTCACTAAGATCAGTTCAGCCTTGCTTGTGAGGCTTTAATCTCAAAAACATCAGCATCCTTCCTGGATTAGCACAGCACAATTGTATCACCACTACAGCAGTGGTGGAAAATTCTTTGGGAAACTCCATTGGAGACAGGGTCTTAGCTTTTAATGCTTAAAACCTCTGCAGAGCTCCTCATTTAGATGCTATCTCTCCATCTGGTGAAAGTCATTTTGCAAACATAAAACCGTACTTAAAAATGTAATTTTGTTGCTGTTACATAACTCTGCTCGGCCTAGTTGTGTGTCTGTAATCCCAGCAGCTGAGGCAGTTTCATTGTTAAGCCAATAAGGGCTGCACTCATTACACATCTTGCAGCCACAGAGCCACAGGACCACTGACAGAGGCCCTCGACTCTCACCTCCTTCCTGAGTACAAGACCTTGTACTGCACTTTTGCCATCCTGACAAATATTTTGGATCCATTCTTGAAAACTTCTCAGAGCAGCCCTACATCCTGTCAAATCAGTTCCTAACACAGGGTTTCACTACTTCAAAGTAGTCACTGGCAATTTTTTACCCAGATCTGCCTTGTTGTTATCTTAGCTTGTGACTCCTCGCCCTACCCTGTGGACATAAGAGAACAAATTGTTCCTTTCCTCAGAGCAGCAGCCTTTCATCTAGTCAAAGACTACTCACATCTTCCCTCAGTTTTCTCTTCTCTCAACAGGCTCAGCTGAAGTCATGTGTTCAAAGACCCTGATCATTATTGCCACCTTTTCCTCCAAATCATCCACATTTCCCAGGTGCACAGGACTCTAATGCTCTTCTAATGCAGCCCAGCAGGGCAGGATTCCTCTGCCTGTGTTGCTTGGATTTTCTTACCTACATGGCTCTGTGTGGTGTTTATCTCATCTGCAAAAAGGTTTTTTTTGTTCCTGCTCAATTTTTGACCCTCAGCAGCCCTTCCACCCTTCCCTGCAGCACAGGCACCTGCCCTATTCCCAGTGGTGTAAATCTGAAGCTGGTGGTGCTGAAGTGAACAGCAGTGCACCTGCTGCTCAACCACATCCCATTTTTACCACAGAGCTCCCATTTTGCATCCTGGTTCTGCCACTGTGTTTATTCTGAAGTTGATCTCAGCATCAGATGCAGTAATTGCATTATTGCATCACAGATGAGTAATGCACAGGTAATTCCCTGTGCAAGCACTGATAGTAAGTGTTTCTTCCCTCAACCAGTTTTGCAACTCCTTTAGAGTAGTATCATCTAGACTGGTTTCCCTGTTTATTATTAGAATATCTTGCAAGCCAGTGTCAGAAACTCTACTAAAAATCAAGATATATGACATACATTGCTTTGCCCTTATCTGCAATCCCTGTTATGCTGCCAGAAGAGGAAATTAGGTTGGCTCAATTCATTCCTGACAAAGCCATACTGGCCAGCATTCACCTTCTTTTTTTCCTTTGAGATGCTTATAAATTGTTTATTTTCTCTCAGACTTGAAATTAAACTCACTACTCTATTGCTTCTCAGTATATCTGGGAGTCATTTATCTCTCCCCATTCTCCCAGACTTTTTTGTTTGTTGTTGTTGTACTTGAACTCATAAGTTTGAAGGAGACAAACCATGAGACCCCAAAGAGGAGGCAATTCCTCAAGGGGATTAAAAGAAGGGCAAATTATTGCTTGTGAACTCATTTTGATATTCCAACCCTCAATCATGAGCATCATGAAATGGTTTTGGTTAGACCTGGGACCTTAAGGATCATCCAGTTCCACCCCTCTGCCATGGGCAGGGTGACCTTCCACTACCCCAGGTTGCTCCAAGCCTTGTCCAGCCTGGCCTTGAACATTCCAGGGATCCAGGGGCAGCCACAGCTTCTCTGGGAATCTGTGCCAGAGCCTCCCCACCCTCACAGGGAAGAATATCTCCCCAATACCCCATCTAACCTTGCCCTCTTTCAGTCTGAAGCCATTCCCCCTTGTCCTGTCCCTCCAGGCCCTTGTCCAAAGTCTCTTTCCAGCTCTCTTGGAGCCCCTTTAGGTCCTGGAAGGGGCTCTGAGGTCTCCCTGGATCTTCTCCAGGTTGAACATCCCCATCTCTCCCAGCCTGGCCCCAGAGCAGCCCTGTCCCCTCCAGTGGCATCTCTCTCTCTCTCAGGATAGTGTGGCCAGCAGGACCAGGGCAGGGATTGTCCCCCTGTCTCAGCATTGGTGACACCACACCTCGAGTGCTGTCTTCAGTTTTGGGTCCCTCATTTCAGAAAGAACATTGAGGTGCTGGAGTGTGTCCAGAGGAGGGCAAAAGGCTCCTAAAAGGTCTAGAAAACCTTCTGAGCCATGGCTGAGGGAACTGGGTTTGGTTAAATCTTGAGGCAGCTCAATGTGGATTTATTTGCTCTCGTATTTTTTGCATTTTGTCTCCATTATCCCAGTGATACCTCACTTGCAGTATAGATTCTCTGTGATGTATTCTGTAGGATGGGTTTTGAGTGTTGCTGTTTGGGCCCTCAATTTCACGTATGTGTCCAGCATTGTGGCACCTCTGTATTTTGGGAGTCATCTACTGGGAACAATTAATAATCACTCCTTTGTGTTTTGCTCCTCAGAGTAACAACCGGGCGGGGGAGAAACCTTCCTTTCTTCCCGTCTTTCCTTGTCCTCCAGGCTCGCTACAGCAGCAGATCTGAAAGGAGGGTGTACTGAGGTGGGATCCAGCCTCTCCTACCGCACTGAGAGGACTGAAGGAAATGGCCTTAAGCTGAGGCACTGGAGAGCCAGGTCAGACGTTACAATTTTTTTTTCACTGTTTGAATGGTCAAACATTGGAACAGCTCACCCACGTAGGTGGCGGACTCCCCACCCCTGGAGGCCTTTAAGAGGCGCTTGGGTGATGCGGTTTAGGGTTCACAGCGGCGGGGGCGGACCCACAGGCGGATTTCATGACCTTAAAGGTCCCTCCTTACCTCGCCACAGCCCCTCCGTGCCCAGCCCGCGCCTCCCCGCCCTGAGGGCCCGCGCAGGCGCCGCTCCGCCCTTTGTGTGGGGCGGCGGCGGCGCAGGCGCCCAGCGCGTTTCCTGCCGCCCGTGTCAGAGCCGGGCCCGCTCGGCCTCTCCCGCCGCCGGAGNATGGGAGCCCGCGGGCCCGCCGGCGTGAGGGGAGGGCTGGGGGGAGGCAGCGCAGCATCGCTGCCCCGAGGGGCTGGGACGCCTGGCTGAGGGTGAGGCGATGGGCGCCGCTCACCCCTTCGCCCTGAGGCTCCCCATTTGCCCCGCCGTGCCCCCACATGTCCCCCGCCGTGCCCCCCCGGCCCCCGCCGTGCCCCTGTGGTGGCAGGGCCGCAGCCCACAGTCCATCCCCATCCCGGAGGCTTTATCCTGCCAGCGGTGCCTTGTGCCGGGAGGTGTCCGAGAGGCGTCAGCCCCCGGGAGATCCGCGCTGGGTGACTGCGGAGGCGGTGACAGCGCTGGCAGGCTGTCCTTCATCGCAGGTGCTTCGCTTCCAGGTGTTTGGAAGTGGTGCAGGTGCTCCGGCAATAGGCAAGGATTTAAAAGATCCATTTCTCGCTGTCACACGCACACGTTTTCCATCTCCACTTCTGAGTCCCTATCCTGGCTGGTTGGTTGACCAGGGATGGGCTTTCACCGCATATTTCTCACCCCGCTGAGAGGTGACAGCAGCTGGGTCCTCTACATCCCAGCCTCAATCCTTTCAGGCCTTGTACTAAAAGAACTAATCTACAAAGCTGCAAGATTTCCCTTTTTTCCTCAATTTTAAAATATTTTCTTGAAACTCGAAGTCAGTTGCTTTCCATTTGAAATAAAACTCAGGGAGAGCTGCATCAAGTACTTGGTAACAAAGTTATACCAGTCTCTTCCCCACCTGAGATTCTGAGCTTGGATGACAGGAAGGCATTGAGGTTATTCAATTGTCAAGAATCATAAAGCCAGCAGCATTTTCCCTAGTGAAATACAAATTGGTTTTTGTCTGTGTATTAGTAAGGAATAAATATAACTGGAAAACTTCTTTAAGATTTATCTTCCCAAGGAAAATGTTGCTGTACCTATCAGGAGTCAGAAATAGCACTGCTTTTTGAGGTTATCATCATTGTTGTGTTTTATGGGTTTGTAACCAAACCAAAATGGAAAAAGGTCACTTGTATTTATGGAGCTCAGGTAACTCAATCAATGGGAAGGAATGGATCATACAACTCTGGGTTGGTTTGAGGAACAGCTAAATAAAAATACCTGAACCAGGAGGTACGGTGGGACCATATTTTATATGTGATACAAATCTGTGACTAAAATACTACAGTTGTATTAGAAAGTGTTTCAAAATAGCTGCATTCCTTGGGGAGAGGAGAGTGGATATTTTTACATTTTATTTCGGAAAGAGTAGCAAAGGCTGAGCATTCCTTGTTGGTGGAACAGCTCTTGAACTTTTCCTGTATATGGAAATGTGCTGCTACTGAATGTTGGCAGGAGCTAAAGCAGGATCCTGGAAAAAGAACTTTGCAGTTGTGTTTTGCTTATATTCACACGTGGGATCTCAAATGATGGATGTCCAAGGACAGAGGTAACCCAGATTACAGCAACATTTTCACATTAGCAAAAAATAATGAATTGTTTTACCTGTGACTGTGTGTATTTAATACTTCATTTGATTGGTAGAATATGATTATTATAAGAACTGTGAAAATCGTGCTGGTTAAAATTGTGAGCTGCACTAAAAGTTCGTGTTGTTAAAAGTTGTATTTCAAGTACATTTGAAATGCACCCACAATTTGGATATTTTTGGAATAACAGTGCTCGATTTCCTTCAACAAAAAGCTAAATAAAGTTAAAAGTCTCTCCAGTTGTTTGGATTGGTGAAACACTGCCTCACCTCTGCTCCAAGACCCTTTTGAGGTATTGGCTAAACTGATGGTGTGATAGTGATTCCTGAGGCTCCATAAGAGCATACTCATCCTTCTTTCACTCCTAAGTTTCTGTTGGATTGCCATTCATTTCCTGTTTGCTTCCAAATTCCTACCTTGTCCTGAAGTCTCCACCCTCTGCTGACATGGCCATACTTGGGTATGTTGTAATTCCAGGCTGTAATGGGTGTGGATGTCTTGGAATGACATCACGGAGAAAGTTCTTTTAGGATGGATATGTGGGGGTAAAAATGCTTTGATCCATCAGGCAGTGATAAGTTGCTGTGAAAATTAGTGGAATATACAAAAGGAATTGACAAATCCAAGTTGGATGTATTGAACTGTGCACATTTTTATTATTACAGGTGACCTTCAGTTTGCATGGTGTTATCTCCCATCCATTTTTGCTGCTCTGGTTAATACAGAACATAGAATACTATATTTTAATACCTAAAGTACTTTGGTATCTATAATGCTTTAAAATATTTTAATTTCCAAAAGATGTAATTCCACGTCCTGTATTAACCAAAGGCAGCAGAAATGGATGGAAGATAATGTAACAAAACCAACTTTGTTTAAACAACTTTGTGTCTGCAGATGGATGTGCCTCCAGTTGCAGATTTTCAGCATTGTCTCTTGTAACAGCCATAAATTTAAAAAAGCCTAAATATGTTCTTTTATATTTTAACAAAATACTCACAAACTACAATGATTGAGTTTGTTTTAGTGTTTGAGTTTCATGGGCCAGGAGCCTGATTATCAAACAGTTCAGTGCTAGAATTGATTTGAAGAAATCACTCATTAGTTAATTACTGATTTTAGTAATTTTTCCCTAGGATACATATAAATGGTTTTATCAAATAACATATCAGCAGATCACAATTACACATCAGTTTGACTTCCTGAAAAAAAGATTTTGTTGTAGTGCTGCCTGTGAACCTGGATACAAGTCAGGCTTTAGAACCAGTTCACTGAGCTTTGTCCTAGATATTTGTTTTTTTAATTATTCTATTTCCAGAGTAAAATTAATAGGTTTATTAGATTTCTTGAGGAGCTGCTCTCTTATCTGTGAGGATACACAAGGAAGGAAGTGTATCTGGCTTTTGGGGCAATTGCAATTGGCTAATGTGGGCAGGACAATAAAAATCCATCATCCCACTGGAAATACCTGGGGATGTGACACAGGCAGCTCTTGAGCAGCCTTATCATATTTATGGTCTGTAAATAAATTGTAACACTGCACTGAAAGATGCATGATAAATGTCGAAGGTTAACTTTGTTTTATCAGTTCTCTCATGTTGAAATGTTCTGTTTTCAATTCTCCACCTTTCAGCCTTTTCCCTTTTTGCAGCACAGGAATCTCTTGAACTCGGAATGTCTCTGCATCAGTTCCTGCTGGAGCCAATCACCTGCCATGCCTGGAACAGAGACCGCACTCGTAAGCAAGGAGCTCATTTTCATTCTTAAATTCTTTTTTTCAATTGCTTTCAATTGAAGATTTTCTTTCTGCTGTCAGTTTTTGATCTCGTGGTGGTCACATTTAGGGTAGGTGTGATCAGATACACAGTTCTACATGTTAAATGTTCTACTTATGATCCAAAAAGCACTTGTCTTCCCAATCTGAGCTTTTCTAAACCTGTTGCTGGAACTCTGGCATTGGAGTTCTTTGAGTCTTCCTGGTGTTCCATAAAGCTTTGCCTCTTGGCCAAGTTTTCTGTATCATGTGGATTGTTGCCTTCCAGATGTGTTGTCTTCCTCATGATGATGGTATGCCAGAGGGCAGGGTTAGATGGGATTTTGGGGAGAAATCCTTCACTTTGAGGGTGGGGAGGCCCTGGCAGAGGCTGCCCAGGGAAGCTGTGGCTACCCCTGGATCCCTGGAAGTGTCCAAGGCCAGGCTGGACGAGGCTTGGAGCAACCTGGGACAGTGGAAGGGGATTGGAACTGGATGATCTTAAAGATGCCTTCCAACCCAAACCATTCCATGATTCTCTGTCCATAATTATTGGAGATTTTCCAGGAATTTTGGCCCTTTGTTTACAAAGCCCATGTAATGCTCTTAAATTTGTGAATAGAGGTTTTAGATAGGAAAAGTCTTTCCAAATATAGCATTTGCTATTAAAAAGCCTTCTGTACAATTGGATTGTTTTATTTCTTCTTCCAAGAGATTGCCATTAGCCCTAATAACCATGAAGTGCACATCTACAAGAAGAGTGGGAACCAGTGGGTGAAGGCTCACGAGCTGAAGGAACACAATGGACACATTACAGGTGAGATTGTGCTGGGCCAGACATGAAGTTTTCCAACCCTTCCTGTTTTCCCCAGTTGAGATTCTGAACAGGAGATCTGCAAGTGTTGAGTAAATAGATCTTTTTGTGGGTTGGCATTCCCACTTAGAGAGAGCCTTGCAGCAGTTTTCTGAGCTGCATGCAGTGCATGTTAGGAAGAAAAGCCCTATCTCATTTCCAGACATTTCAGTGGAGTTACTGAGCCATTTTTTTCTTATCTATGGCTTATTTTTCATCCCTAATGACATAATGAGAACACATTTTCAGTGTACTGAAGTAATCTGGTTGTGTCACAGTGATGCATGCTGCTCCCTTTCAAGTGCTAGTACTAAAATTTTATCAAGTATATGACTGTAGCATTGCTTTGTGGTTTCCAACAATAAATACCCTTTTTTAGGGACTGTATAAACATTTGAAGTGGTCAGTCCTGGACTTAGCCCATCAGTGAGCACACTTATTGCAAGCTTAGAGTATCTGTACATCCACAATGAAAATTAAGAAGAGCTGCCATGTTGAGTCACAAGGTATTATTTTAAAAAAATGTAGTTATGCTGTGGCAGTCTTTTATATTACTGGGGTTTTTTTCCCATGGTGAAATTTTTAAAAGGGCTTTATTCTCTTAAGGAAATGAAAATAATTATTGCAAGCACTTGCCCAAAGCAGTAAATTCTGTTCTCAGCTCACTAATGGGCAGAAGTATTGGTCCAACAGCATTTTGCAGGAACTTTATTCAGTTTTTCCAATTCTTGCTGTCCAAGAGCACAATTGTCCCTACTTCTGTTCAAAGAGTTGCTTGGGCTGCATTTACAAATTGTGTCCCTCCTAGGACATTTTACTGTTAGTGTTAGAAGCCAAATATTCCTGACTTGGGAAGAGAGCTCTCCCTGCTTTCCTGCACAGTGTGTACCTTTGGAATATGGAATGCTGTGGTGGTTTTAAAGAGAGTTCAGCTGTGGTTACACACAGGAGATCCACTGATCCAACTGCTTGTAACCCCTGACAGGAGTGAGTCAGCTGCTGCCACTCCAGCTCCTGGTCACAGGGGACAAGGTCCTTCTCTTGTCTCAGGCTTGTGGGGGAGCTGCCTCTACTCACTTACAGGAAGAGCTTTTTTCACTCTCTTGGCCTGGTTTTCTGCTAAACTAAAAATTGAGCTTGGCATAGGTCAGAACAGCACCAGGGCTGGTGAGAGGAGGTGGTGGGCTGAAGGAAAGAGGCAGGATGGTCTCTCTTTCAAAGGCAGTGCTACAAGTCCTCTAACTGTGGTTTCAAACTACCAAGCTCTTCACTTTTAAAGCATAAACCTACATTGAAGTAAACAATATATGAATAATATGGTAGCATGAGTACAAATTCTTTCCACAGCTTTTATCCCACTTTCAGTTTGTGAGCTTAAGAGATGTTTTTTAATGCTAAATGTAGTAATGGAAAACCACTGACATAAAATTTTTGGCAGGAGAGTTGAGGACTGCATCCCAAAGGATGCTAGAGAAAAGATGAAAAATAATGTTCCCATAAGATTTTCCAGTTGGGAACATCCTTCATTGCCTAGGAAGGAAAAGAAGCAATGGCAGCCTTATCAAAGGTTTTATTTTATTCTTTGAATTTGTTATTTTTTCTTGGTAAACCTTTCTTGTGACACAGCTTAAATAGGCATGGAAAAAACGTAAGGATTGTGTCAGTACATAAAGATTGATAACATCTAACTAAAAAATCCCTGTTATCTGAACTTTAGATCATGGCTGCAGTCTGGCAGCAAGCACAAAATGTTGTTAGAGGCTGTGCAGTTTGGGAATTGCTGAGTTTCAGCTGTTGGGAGGGATCTTGCAGAAGTCAGAGTTTTGGAGGGTGCTGGTGGACAGGGCTTGGCTGTTCTGCAGAGCTCCAGCCCTTGGAGCTTCCTCAGCCAGCAAATCTCTGGCATTTGGGAATTTTTGCATCTGCAGTTTTGATGAAAGCTAGAGGGAGAAACAGGTATCTCTAACAGCTTGAAATAGCTCCTGGAGAGTAAGAGATGAAGGGGAATGACAGAGCAGTAATAACTGCCTCAGTGATCAGTTCAACAGGAATGCAGTGACAGGGCGAGGAGGAATGGCTTCAGACTGAAAGAGGGGAAATTTAGGTTAGATCTATGGCAAAATTCTTCCCTGTGAGGGTGGGGGGCCCTGGCTCAGATTGCCCAGAGAAGCTGAGGCTGCCCCTGGATCCTTGGAAGTGTCCAAGGCCAGGCTGGATGGGGCTTGGAGCAACTTGAGATAGTGAATAGGACTTGGCACAGAGCTGGAACCGGATGATTTCTAAGATCCTTTCCACCCCAAACCATTGTGAGATTCTGTGACAGGGAGCTGTGAGATGATCTGTGCTTTGCCTTAACAAAAAGCAAACAGCACGAGGGGAAGATGAATTCCTGTGAACTCTTCTCTGGCAGGGATTGACTGGGCTCCCAAAAGCGACCGCATCGTGACGTGCGGCGCCGACCGCAACGCCTACGTGTGGAGCCAGAAGGACGGAGTGTGGAAACCCACCCTGGTCATCCTCAGGATCAACCGCGCCGCCACCTTCGTCAAGTGGTCTCCCCTGGAGAACAAATTTGCTGTGGGAAGTGGAGCTCGCCTCATATCTGTGTGCTACTTTGAGTCTGAGAATGACTGGTGAGATGTTTTTGTATCTTTAGGGTGTGCTTGGGAAAGCTGAGGCTGTTTAATGCTGGTTACTGGGTTGCTGTTTTACTAATTCATGAAATGTTTAGGAAATGTAGAGGGCTCATCAGCTCTTTTATGGACTTTAACAGTTGGGGAAAAGGCTTCTCTCTCTTCTTCACTCTGCTGTAGCACCTAAAGGCCTTTGACTTTGCCTGTTTTCAGACAACTCAGGTTGGTGTGGATGTGTTCTGCCTGACTGCCATAACCATATGTTGCTTTTCTAAAAGTGCAAGAATTTCTGCAGAGTAATGATTTCATTACTACAACTAAATGTTGAAAAAAGAGAAATATTTCCTTCCCCCTCTTCATTCCAGAATGAATGAAAAACTCTTCACTTATGTCTTTCTTCCATACCTATCATTTTGGGCCATTTCTTATCCTTAGAGGTTTGAGTCTGTCACATCTACAGGGTGATCTGTCAGAAGATGTTTGAGCTTGTCACTGACCTGTACTCCATTTACAGTTTCTAGATTTCACATAGGAATATCACAAAGATATTCCCATCACTAACATTTTTCTCATTTTAGCATTTTAGCATCTAAACTTCTGATCCTCTCCCTTTGTAGCTGCACGTGTTGGAGCTACAAGTGCTGTATCATCTGTAGTGAAATCAGTGTGTGGGGTATCTCTTACTTTGGGTTGCATAAACAGGCACAAAAACACAGGTGTCCTGTGTGCAGTCTGCCATGTGGAGATGAAAAACAGTGACACCATCTGCAAAATACATTTTAAAGATTGTTTTGGACTTTTATGTTTCCCAGCATATCCACTTATCAATATTTTTTTCTCTGCCTCACTTGTCTGCGAAAGAATCAAGACTCCATAAGCTAAAGAAAGATAATTTGTAAATTGTGAGCCTTAAAGCTTGTGCCTGATGGAAGTAAAATCAAAAAAAGCCCACCATCATCCCAAAGGCCATCAAGTGAATAATAGATTTCATTACTAGTTTGTAAATAGTTCAGATAAAATCTGCTGAGACATATTTAGGCCACTATTGATGCATCCAGCAGCAGGACCACTTTGCACTGCACTGCAGATAATTGAGATGAATGCACTGGTTGGGTTATTGGCAGTCACCCCATTTTCTTGTTGTGTTTTATAGTTATTGTATTTTTAAACAGTAGGAAAGTCAATAGGCAGGAGATGAGAGTATAAAACTCATTGGAAGGACTGGGGAAGGACTTGTTCTTGGTGATCCATGAAAATAGTTCTGCTTAGCTCAGTGTGACAGTCACAGCTGACCTCCTGTTCACTGGGGGAAGAGACTTGGCAATTCCTGTGCAAAATTCACATCAAGGAGTTCCATCTGATGCTTTATAAAAATGAGTGTGAAGGGGAATAGGACTTAGCTGAGGAGATACATATTTAATGAGTTTGTTCATAATGTTTGAAAGTTTAATTAAGCTAACTGTAAAGTTCACAGATTGCACAAGGGAATGTGAAAGATCTGGACGTGAAGGTTTTTCCAAAACTGATGTGTTTAGTCATTGACAAGGAGTGATCTTTTTGAGGAGTGCTTCATGGATTTGTGGGAGTCAGGTAAAATATGTTCATATAAATTTGATGTCTTTGGTTTGGTTTTATTTTAGGTGGGTGAGCAAACACATTAAAAAGCCCATTCGTTCCACTGTCCTCAGCCTGGACTGGCACCCCAACAATGTCCTGCTGGCTGCAGGATCCTGTGACTTCAAGTGCAGGTGAGAGAAATGAAAACATCTATCTGCAGTTTGGGTTACTGGATCAAATCAGTAGCTTGTGCATGTTGATCATGTTGCACTTGCTGTTAGAATAAAAGGTGACTCATTGTGTACCAAAATAAAATATCCAGCTCGAGAAATGTTGGCTTTGGTGCTGCTGTGTCCTGACTTTGGACAGCCAGCATGGATCTGCTGAAGGACACACTGAATTTGGGGAACTGGTGGGTTCCTTGCCAGCATTGCCCATTTAGGCTGAGAGCTCATCATTAGGCTGAAGTTGGATTAGCAGGTGTCATCTTGTAGACACCAATGCTGCTAGTGAGGGTTTAAAAAGCAATATCCTGATGGTGCAGTTCCAAAATTCAGAGTAACTGGCCATTTCCAAAGGTGTAATCCCATCTTTTCATTCCCTGAGTTCCTTGTTTCTTCCCCTTTCCCTGTAGGGAGCAGAGTCAAGGAATTGATCCACCTGCAACTCAACACAATAGAAGAGATTTTTTGAAGACCATTAAAAAAAAAAATAAAGGCTGTTAAAGGCAGATTGGCATGAGAGATGGATGGGGGAGTCTTTGCAAGTGATTGTGAAATTGCAGCATGAGGGATGGGCCCTGCAAACTGCTCTGTGCTGAGTGATTGGGGTCACTGCAGGGGAGTCTGCATGGGGAGTCTGCAGGGCCTGACTTGAATCCACATTTACTTAATCACTTGCACCTTGAATGATAATGAAAGCTTCTTTTCTTAAATTCTTTATGTAATAGAGCAATTTTTAAGCTTCAAAGTGTGTACTAAAAATGACTAAGGAGAAGTGGGAGGGGGATGTGGGTTTGACTATTACATTCCTCATTTCAGAATGAAACTCTTCCATCTAAACTCCATCCTTTGATAGCTTTTCATGTAAGGAGAGGTGTTAAATGGAAGCTGGGGAAGAGAGGGGAAAGTTGTCTCCTCTTTCCTGCCTATTTCCAGTTTGAATTAGATAAACTGTATGTATTCAATTCCTGTCACAAAAAGGTGATGTGAAACAGAAGCTGCTACTTTTCACATGTGGAATTTTTAAAATTTAGGTTCATAGAGGACCTCAGGACTTTGACATTAGGTCACCTGAAGAGCCTATGTGTGTGTGTGTGTCCAACCCAACCCATTCTGTTTATTCCCCAAAACCATGAAAAACTCTTCTCTTTTGTAAATGATGAGTACAGATCTTCAGAATTCCAGTTCTCCCCTCAGTTCCATTTTTAAAAAAATAAAGATACCTGAAGTGTGCACCTGTTCTGATGGGAATTAGGAAATGGATCTGCCAGAGCCACTGCCACGTAATAAGCAACTAGGTGGGAAACATTTTGGGGAAGGAATGGAGGACAGGAGGCTGCAAATTGCTGGGTATTTAGCAGAATTTTTTGGTGCTTGGCCAAGATAAATGAGCTCCCTTTATATTTATGTGAAATATATATGTATCTATAGCTACAAGCACCACATAAGTATGATTTTATGTTCTTTCTGAGGGAATGAAAGTCATTTCCCACCATTCTTTGAAGGCTGGGGCCTTCAAGCTGAGGTCATTTTGGTTTTAAAAGACAGAGAGACTTTAATAAGGGAAAAGACTTTTTATATTTTTAACTAACAGTTAAATTCAAGGTCTTCCCTACTTAGGTATGATTTTCCTGCCTTGTGTCAAAGGCTGTTGCTTTAAACATCTTGTCCTACTTCCATACATTAAGAGACCATCCTTTTAGGTGGCTCTATAAAATTCAGTTTTTTGAAGGATTATCATTAGATTATATTTAAACTGATAGAGCCAAATATATATCCATACTTAATTCCCTGAAAATCTGCACCTAATACAGCTGCAGTTAAACCCTTCTCATTCCTAATGAGCAGCTTTATTGAAATAAGCTGAGTATAGGTACCTTTGGACGTGCTTGCCCCACACATACAAAAGATGTGAAAAATAGGGAAGGGGGAGCTACATTTCCTTCAACTCACTATAAAATAATTCCTGTTTGTGTGTGACTGCAGCTATGAATATTTGATCACAGTTTTTCATTTATACTGATTTTTTTTTCCTCCTCTGGTAGTAGCATGGTGTAGCTGCCTTGCTCCTCCTGTTGAAGGGACTCAAATCCTATGGTTGTGACGTCCCATTCAATTCCATGGTAACAGTCAAGAACACCATATTGTGGCATGTCTGAATCATGCAGAAGGATTTGATGAAAGGAGGAGGAGGCTTTCTATTTAAACATATCTTGAAAATTGTAGTGCTGGGGGAAAAAAAAACCCTATAAAAACATTGCAGTATTTCAGGTTTTCAAGGCATTTTTGCAATAATGAGCCGGAAGAAGGTGGCTCAGAGCTCCTTTGCTGGCATTAGAACATCACATTTCTTTCTTTGAAATCCTGCTAAAACAGGAATGTTCTTAAGAAGTGGGTAATTTTGTAGGTGTTTGTATTAGCTTCTAATTATACAGTGCCATTCCTGGGTTTTCTCTAACTGAAGGATTGACTCTGGAGAGCTGTTAGCACCGCAGAAGGATGAAAGGGAAATCTTGGCACGGGGAAAAACGCACTGACAGCGTGTATTTTTGTGCCATCTTCTGGAAAAAAGAGAGAGGGCTACGAGAACAGCATTTATGAGAAACCTACATGCTTTACACCCTTTGTGCTGCTGCTTTCTCTCTGCACACTGCTGCTTCCAGGCTTGTTTAAAGACATCAAAATCTTTTATTTTGGGAGGATCAGGACACATCGCTTCCAACATGAAACGCATCCCACGCTCCCAGGAGCTTTGTCCTCTGTTTGTTCATACCAAAATCTTTTTATTTGCAGGGTGTTCTCTGCTTACATTAAGGAAGTGGATGAAAAGCCAGCCAGCACACCCTGGGGCTCCAAGATGCCTTTTGGGCAGCTGATGTCGGAATTCGGGGGCGCAGGCAGCGGAGGGTGGGTGCACAGCGTCAGCTTCTCCGCCAGCGGCAACCGCCTGGCCTGGGTCAGTCATGACAGCACTGTGTCAGTGGCTGATGCCTCCAAAAACATGATGTGAGTATCCCCTTGCTGGTGTGAGGAGCCTGGTGACCCTAAAGGTCTTTTCCAACCTTAATCATTCCGGGATTCTGCGTGGAATATTTGGCTCGCGGGCTCGCGCCTTTTGTCTGTTTTGCTGTAGGTTCCAGGAGTCTCCTTGAGGAGGTTGTTTTTACAAATTAGAGATTATATGATTGAAATTCTTTTTGAGAATCCATCAGTGAGGATGTTGCCAATTTATTTTGGGGGAAAAAGAAAGGCATTTGGGGAAGAAGTGTATGTTGCACTGGGTAACCAGGGAAACAGTATTTCCTTTTCCAAAACAATATTTGCAATACAAAATATTCCAGACAACATTGCCAATTCAAAGAGAATCCATAAACATGCTCACTGCAGAACTAAGACCCCATCCCAACCAGAATCTGGAAAATAAGTTCATTAAATACTGATTTCAGCCTCTGCCCTTCAGGTGCTGCTGATGCAAGGTTTCAACTTGCACCTTCCAGTCCAACAAAATATTTTACTGACAATTGCTCCTTTTGCTCCTCCTCTTGATGTGCATAACTTTGCAGTGTCCTTGGCTTTCCAACCAGGATGAGATTTTCCATATGTTTTGGTAGCAGAAGTCTCTGGGGTCATTCAGGCATTGCTGGGATTCATTTTGAATTGTGGTTCTGATCACTACAGTTGTATAAGTACCTGGCAGGGAATATCATTCATTATAAAGTGTTTAAGAGTTCTCTTTATTTGTCATTAAATTGCAAAAGTTGACTTAAATGAACATCAAGGGTTTTTTCCCTCTGCAAAGATGTCAAGGATCAAAACTTGAAGTGTTTTTTATATTCAAATGAAATTAATATCTTCATCAATCTGGACATTTTTGGGGGTATTCCTTTTAAACTCTTGCCCCTGTTTACACACAATTTTCGTAACATTAGCCTTTCACCTGGAATACTTGGTTTTGTTATAAATCTTCCAGCACACTTTCATTAGGCTGAAACTTTTTATTACAAATTACAACCTTCTGTTGTCACCACAGGACAGCCGAGCTACCCTGACTTTTCCAACAATCCTTGTGTGGGAATGGTGCCTATTTTTTGTTAGAGCCGAAAATTAGAGGTTTCAGTGAATCCCTCTAACAAATGTCCTTGTGCTCAGGGTTTCACAGCTGAAAACAGAGTTCCTCCCACTCCTGAGCGTGTCCTTTGTCTCCGAGAACAGCGTGGTGGCAGCTGTAAGTGTCTGCTCTTTCCTCCTTGTAGAACTTTGTCGTGTTCTGGAGGGGGAGAAAACCCCATATTTTGCACTGTTAGTAATAATAATAAACGAGCTCTGCCCTGGTGTCAATGTTTGCATCTTGGAAGTGATGCCTTCTGGAGGCTGAGCTGGAACAGAGAGCAGCCAGAATAAAAGGATAAAGCAGGGATTTATTAAAAGGCCTCACTGGGCACACCTGGGCTGCACAAGAGCTCAGCTGGACCACACCCAAGGTGAACCCAAAATGGTCATGAAATAGGTGACTGATCACAAGGTCCCACACTGGTTCATCAGCATATTGGAGTTAATTGTCCAACCATAGCTTCAGGTCATAAAGCTCCATCCTCCTTGTTTTTTCCTTCTCACTTCATTGTTTTCATTCTTGGGCCTTAAAGTTGTCCTTGGTCCCAAGCTGGAGAAGGAATTGTTTTGTCTCTCTGCGCTGTGAAGAGAACTTAGTAACCCTGAATATGAAACCTAAAACTCCCCACTAAAACAGCCCAGAATCTAAACAATATAAAAGCTCAAACTGAAGGCATCAGGGGGGCAGGGTGGGAATGCTGAGGCAGTGTTTCCTGACGGGTGTTTGCTTGCAGGGCCACGACTGCTGCCCGATGCTCTTCAACTGTGACGAGCGTGGCTTGCTGAGCTTCGTTTCCAAACTGGACATTCCCAAACAGAGCATCCAGCGCAACATCTCGGCCATGGAGCGCTTCCGCAACATGGACAAGAGAGCCACCACGGAGGATCGTAACACCACCCTGGAGACACTGCACCAAAACAGTATAACGTGAGTGTGCTGCTGCCAGGGCCAGGGCAGGCAGTGTTCTCCGTGCCCAGGGGGTTCTGCAAAGCCTCAGGATTGCTGTAGCAGAAGGGTGTGGCTGCTCTATCCCTTTTTCCCTGTGTTTTTTCCCTGTGTTTTCTCCCTGGCAGCTCTCTGTTTCTGGGATTTACGTGGGTGCTGGTGGGGTTAATCATTGACATGGCTGCAGCTGTTTGCTCGTGGTTAATGAGTTGTGTGCCTTGGACACAGCTTATCTTATCAAATATGGGGGTAGTTCCCAAGAGGCTGGTGGCACTGTGCAAAATCCAGTCAGCCAAATCCACCTGAAATTTGCATTCCAGCTTCCTATTTTAGATGTTACTGCCATGTGTATTTATTTATTATGTATCACTGTTTTCAGACTGAAAGAGGGGAAATTTAAGTTAAACATACACAAAAATCCTTCCCTGTGAGGGTGGGGAGGCCCTGGCACTGGTTGCCCAGAGAAGCTGTGGCTGCTCCATCCCTGGAGGTGTTCAAGGCCAGGTTGGAGCAGCCTGGGATAGTGGAAGATGTCCCTGACCATAGCAGGGAGTGGGTCTGGATGAGCTTTAAGGTCCTTTCCACCCCAAACCATTTCATGACTCTGTTAATCAAAAGGATTCACTCAGGTTAATTGGGTAAAATATCTTAGCATTAAAAAAATTCTGTGATCCCAGAGGATGTTGAGCAATTTCTCTTTATTCAAGGAAAACATTTAGTCCCACTAAGCCATTAAAGAGCTTTCAGCATCTTTTTCTTGGCTTATTTTTCTGAGGCATTCTACCAAGAATCTAGTGTAGGCTCTGGTATAGTCATGTCTCCATCTGAAAGAGTAGGAGTAGAATTCAACCCAAATTTCCCAGTTTTCTGGCTCTCTGGGATGGGTGTTGGAGCTCTCACTCTCTGTTTGCAGCCAAGTGTCTATTTATGAGATAGACAAACGGGATTGTCGGAAATTCTGCACCACTGGCATCGATGGAGCAATGACCATCTGGGATTTTAAGGTAAAAATGGGCTTTTACTACCATTTTTATGTGAACTAGCTGGGATGGTGGGTTGTTTTGGTTTGGTTTTTATTTTTTTTTTGATCTCTAGTATCAACTCCTGGGGCTCAGCCCCAAGCCAAGTTTTAGTAGCAGCAGGAAATCCAGACTGGAATATTCAAAACCATTAGTGAAGTCCATAAGAAAAACTGATCCAAGAATCTGCATAAATGCAGATGCAGTTTGTTAAGCAGATGGTGCTAATACAGACTTATTTTTTTAATAGAATTACTTAATGTTCCAGTAGAATCCCCTTGATTCTTTCATTCTCCAGCCTCAGCCACAGTTGGGCTGGAACAATTTGTACAACACAACCCCCTGCCTCTTCCTTCTCCCACCCATGGGACTCTGCTCAGAACATGGTCCTGTCCTATCAAAATCAACTTACCCAAGGAGTAAGAAGTTGTCTCTAACAGCTGGAAAATACAACATTGAAAATCCTGAAAGGATGTGATAATGTCCATGCTTGCTCTGCTCGGGCCTGGCCAACAGAGGTCCCTATTGGTCTTCCCAAAACTGGGATATGGGGTTGGGTTTAGGGAAGGAACAGATTATTGTCTGTGTTCTGTGATGCCAGAGTGCTGTGCTGGGGACAGGAGTCAAACAAGAAGCTGAGGTGATCTCTAAGCTGCTTTAGGGCAGTTTCAGGTCTGTATCATTGGCCTCAGTTTGAAAGCAGTGACTGTTGTGGTCTCTGGCTCTTGCATTAGGAAGAAATCCTTTACTTAAAGAAGAAATTCTTCCCTGTGAGGCTGGGGAGGCCCTGGCACAGGGTGCCTAGAGAAGCTGGGGCTGCCCCTGGATCCCTGGAAGTGTCCAAGGCCAGGTTGGACACTGGGGCTTGGAGCAGCCTGGGAATGTGGAAGGTGTCCCTGCCCATGGCAGGGACTGGAACTTTGGGGTCCCTTCCAACCCAAACCATTCTGGGATTCTATTCAGTCTAATTTCAAACATTCATGTTTTTAACTTGGTTTTGTTAGCATTTACACTGAATTATTTAACCCAAGCTATGCAGCAGATTGTAAATAAGATTTTTTTTTCTCTCCTTCAAGACTTTAGAGTCCTCCATCCAAGGGCTACGAATCATGTAAAGATGGATTTCCTTGATCTAGCAGGACAAACTGCTTGACAGAACGCAGCTCCCACATCTGCACAAACCTGAAAAGGGAGGAGGAGGAAGGTGAAATATTTGGAAACACTGAGAAAATACAGCTTGGCAGATTTTCTTTTGAATCTAAATTTGGTGAATTGTGTTGGTTTCAAAATCAGCTGTGATTGTTCTTATTTTTTTTTTTTTTTCGGTTGGTTGTTTCATTCCATTCTTTACCAAAGCTGCTCCTTAAGTAGTTTATTGCAGGAAGTTATGAATCACTAACTTAAAAAGGGGAATTTTATGTAAATTGTCTGCTAGAAATAATAATAATAATAAAAAAGAGAAAAACTGATTCTTTGTTTTGATGCTTATTGATTAAAAAAAGGATGTTAAGGCAATTGGGAGAGAGAGAGAGAGTGAGGAAAACCCTGCACTGATATTTTATGGCCTTAAAACAGAAGTTCATCTTAACTGAAAGGTTCTAATATTGACAGACCTGGAGTTCTGATGATCTGGATGTGAAGACTCAGATGAGATTCTTCCAGGGGAATTCTTCCCTTGAGGTGATAATTTTGGAGGATGAATGATTTTATCCTACTTCTCTTCATTCAGTCTGCTTTGCATTTAGTCCATACAACAGCAAATTAACCTGAATGTCTTTTTTGTTGTCTGCTCAGTGGGTCACATTTTTCCAAAGGTGAGTGACCAGAATTATTTGTAGTTGCCTTTGGGGTTGGTCCCAAGCCTGCTCCCAGGGCAGTGCCCAGGGGACAGGATGGAAGGTTCTGTGTGGAAAGTGAAACAAAAATCTGCTGAGCCTTGTCTGGGGAAGACAAATTAAAAGCAAATCACTTGGTAAGTCTGTCAAACTCAGGGCTGGGCAATCACCATCCCTGGAGGTGTTCAAGGAACAGCTGCACATGGCATGCAGTGCTCTGAGCTGGTTGGCAAGGTGAGGATTGGCCACAGGCTGGACTTGATGAACTTGAAGGTTTATTCCACCCTCAGTGGTTCTGGAATTTTGTGTCCTGATAGAGCTGAGCTCTCAACAGGTAAAATCCTGTATTTATAAGGACTGGTGGGCAAATGAAGCTCCAGCCAGAGGTGTCAGCGTGGTCTGGCTTCTGTGCTGAGCCTTTGTCCCCTGGTACCTTCTGCTCCTGGAGCTCCTGCAGGCATTTGCACACAGCTCACTTTATTCACAGGGTGTCGTTCCTCCTCCCTGTGTTGCTGCCTTGCTGTGCTCCAGGGGGATTAGTGGCATTGCTTTACAAAGCTTAAGATTGTCATTTCTGCAGAAAATGTGGAAGTGTCTTAAACCCCTGTGACTAAATTTACCACTTCCTCTGAAACCAGAGTTGCTTCATACCCTGCTCATTTCTCAGCTTGGGGGGAGGCTGAAAGGGGAGGGTGGAAGATCAGCTCTGAGTGGCAGCCACTGTCCTCCATCCCAGAGCTGGATCCTTCTCTGGTTTCCTTGTGTCTCCCACCTTCTCCCCTGGCAGTCAGGCTTGCTTTGCAGTTTCCTCTCCCTTCTAAACATAAAATAATGAGTGTTTAATTTCTTGCAGTCAGTGGATTTAGGGAGTAGCATGGCTGGGATGGGTGGGCTGGGAAGCAGGGAATACTCAGTGGAGCCTGCCTGCAACACTCCCCAAACACAGAACCCCAGAGAAAGCCCCACCAGGAATGTCCCCACGTCCCCAGTGTCTGTGCAGTGGGACAGTTCCTCTACAGCCTTTTTGAGGATGTGCCTTGCTGTGGGGGCAGGAGGACCTTCCCACTTCAGAAATGGAAGAAAAAGCAGTTAAAGGGTTTGGGCAAACATGAGCCGGGTCTGCCAGAGGCCCAGCAGGGCTGAGCCTGTCCCTGACTTCCACACTGCCAGAATTTTACCCCCATGGGCTATGAAGCCTTGGAGAGCCCCAGGCAATGTTCAAAAGCAGTGGAGGCAGCTCATGGCACTGGTTAGCACAGCCTCGAGCAGGAGCAGCCTGGAGATGGGAGCAATGAGGAAAGGGGTCACACTGTCCTCTCCCTTCCCTTAGTACCGTACCCCAAATCCTCCTGCAAAAGTTAAACCAACGCACAGTTCGTTGCCATCCCTGCCTGGGAGACATCTCCGGCTCTCCCCGTGTCTGCAGGGATCGTGGAAACGCACCTGGAATGGAGCCCAGCTGTGGGTGAGGATCAGGAGCCAGGGGCTGCCCGCGCTGTGCTCTCCTTTCACCTACAGCTGACCCCTCCGTAGGGATCGATTCTGCAGCTCAGCCAATGGCAGGTTATTGTATCCCTGAGTTCCAGGTTATTGTATCCCTGAATTCCAGGTTATTGTATCCAAATGCTGCAGCTGAGAAGAGATCCTGCCCTCCCTGCCCAGACCCCAGCGTGCTGCTGCTGTCCCAGTGCTGCCACATCGCTCAGAGAGGGAACGGGTGAGTGAGAGCATGCCTGTGCTCGGGAGGGAAGGGATGGGTGAATCCAGGCGGGAATGGGATAAAAATGAGTTACTCTGAAGCGAGAGGTGATAAACCCAGAGGGCTGGATGTCTGGTGCGTGGGGATACAGGCACGGTGCCCGCAGCCAGCCTGGGACCGGGTCCCGCTGGGCTCGGTGGGACGCAGGAACGAGCAGCAGCTGCTGCCGAGGGCGGCCGGATCCAGGCTCCGCGGGGTCCTGCGGATCTCCCCGGCCGTGGGAGGCGATTCCACGGGCGTCTCGCCCCGGGTGGGCTCCAGGCACGGCTGTTTCCTGGTGGGAGCCAGCGCAGGGATCGGGGAGTTCCCATCCCTCCGAAACGCATCGGGAGCCGGGGGTGAGCAA
>VYXF01005028.1:2331-20518 GCA_013397295.1 Polioptila caerulea
AGAACTCAATATCCAGCAGAACAGAACAGAGACTGGGGATACAAGCGTCATAAAGGACAGTGTGTGTGTGTGTGTGTGTGTGTATATATACATTCTAGTAAAGAACTGTTATTCCTTTCTCCATATCCTGGCCTGAAAGCCCTGTAATTTCAAGGTTATAATAATCTGGAGGGAGGGGGTCATCTTTTCCATTACAAGAGGGTTCCCGCCTTCCTTGGCAGACACCTGTCTTTTAAAACCAGGACAGCTAGCTTAGCACTATTTGAAGATTTTTTTTCCATGTTTTTACCTGTCACTTTAAACCCCACATTTCCCTGAAGGAGAGCAGAGAGGGCCCAATTCTTTAATTCTTAAACATTTGTCTATTTTAAAATTAAGCTAATAGTTCCACATAGAGAAAAAAATTTTAATGGGCTTTAAAATGCAAAAAAAAATTAGTTTAAAAATAAATCCAAAATTGGCCTTTCTTGAAATAGGTTTACTCTAAAAGCACACTTGTTGCAACATGGAATTGGATGGCAATAGCTGCAACCACTCGGAAAGCGTCCTCTGCGAAAGCCGCCCGGGCAGACACAGACAGGCACTGAATCCACACCCACACACGCCAGACAGGGCAGCAAAGAAAGATGGGAAGGGTCTCCTGCAGAGAGTTCCAGGGAGACTCAGTGCAAACTCACACCCAAGGGGTCCAAAAAGATCCAGGGACAAAAGACAGGATTCAGTGCAGTGTCTCAGGTTAAATATGGGTCAGGAGCCGATGGTCTGAGGACACAGGGGCGGTACAAGGGCAGGGACCTGTAGAAACTGAGGCAAATTTACCCAAGTGCTGCAGGGCACCATGGGGAAGCCTTTTACTCTAAGCAGTAAGGCACTCACAAAGCCCATGGCAGACTCTTCCAGGGCATAGGCTCAAGAGCCTTCACACACACACAAGTGGAAGTATTAACATCGGTGCTAAAACGAGGTATTCAAATAAACATATTTCTTTGTTAAATACATGCTTTTTGGTTTTTTGACTTTTTTTCTATTGATTATATAAAAATATAAAGGAAGTAGTATTTATGAAAAATTGTGTCTTTCCAGATTATAAACTTTGATTAAGGTAATCTGTATAGAAAAGAGAATGGGATAAATTTTGGTTTGAGGCACGTTGTGGCATCAACACAAGTGCTGAATTCATGTCAGATCCATTTTCTTTTAATCTTCATGGACAACTTGGAAGCATTCTCTGTAGAGGTTCAGTGCAGTTCCTTTTCTTTCCCATGATCCAAAACAATGTCAGTGTTACAGTGTTCAGTACTCATTTTTTTGAGACCACCTGCCTTTTAAAAAGAAATGAACAAGTTAGCACTTTTGGACTGCAGACATGCTGTTGAATACGTGATGAACTGGAAAAATCCATACATTGATTATTGTATTTTGTATAGTTGGCAAGGCACTGAATTTAAGATAGCAAATAAATTAATACACCTCATTGCTTTCCCTCTTTCCCTTGCCTGCACATTGCAAGAATGAAGTGAGGCAAAAATTGGAATTAAAAAAGAATACATATCTAAAGGAAAAACAAGAATCCAAATTAAACCATTACCTGATACAACCTGGAATATTATTATTAGGGTGTTGAGCAGACCCTGCTTGAGAAGCACAAGAAGCCCTGCCTTTGGCTGGAAGGCCTTTGATTGCTACACAGCAGTATCCACTCTGTAATTGAAACCAACCATCTCACACCCTCAGGGATCTGACATGGGGCACAAATTTGCCACAGTTGTAGTTTATAAGTTAGCATCATTATTATACAGTGATAAGAGACCAGGGCCACTTGGCCTGCTCCCTCCCATTTGAAAGTGTTTATAATACACAGACAGGCTCGTTGTTTGGTGCTAATGGACAATATATCTTTCTGCTAACTGAAATATCAATTTGGCACTGAAGTAAGTACTTCCCATTGCTCTTTCCAGGCTCAGGTTTTATTTCCTTGCTAATCTGAAGAACTACTCTTGAGTCAAGTGAGACAGTCTAAGCAAATCCTCTCCTGCTGTAAACCTCTGAGCCTATATTTAACAGAGAAATTAATTGAATGAATCAGACAAGGAACTAAAAGGAACCTGCTGGAGCCTAGGAGAGCCTCACAGGCTCTATGTATGCTGTAGGCCTGTTACAAGACTGCTGGCTTGGGCTGGGCAGCCATGGAATGATAGTTCAAATCTGCTCCCCAGCTCCTTGTTTCCAGGAGGAAGGTCCCCAGACACTCTGCCTCTCTTGCACGCTGTCTTCCGAATAACCTGCTTGGGGCCCAAGGAGCTGATTGCCAAGTGCTGGCATTGCTGCACAGCCATCTCTGAAGCACCAGTCAGTCACTGCTCCTGATTTGTGCTCAAGCTTGTCCTCGATGCATTGCTGCACAGCCATCTCTGAAGCACCAGTCAGTCACTGCTCCTGATTTGTGCTCAAGCTTGTCCTCGATGCATTGCTGCACAGCCATCTCTGAAGCACCAGTCAGTCACTGCTCCTGATTTGTGCTCAAGCTTGTCCTCGATGCATCGCTGCAGGGGGAGAAGTGAGCAGATGCTCCTCAGCTGGCAGCTCTGCATGGAGCCAGTCCAGAGCCCCATCCCCTGTGAGCTTCTGCCAGAGCTGTCCCTTTTGTACCATCAAGAGGGAGGTCTGAAGGGACAGGGCTCATGCTTTCTAAAAATCAGCTTGTCCTCCAATGCCCTCTGGTGACAGGAACTAATTAGATGCTACTGCTTTTACTGAATCCAATTGCAAAACACTTAGGTAATTTCATTCCTATTAAATATTTTAAACAAATACCGAGGTTTAGCACAAACCAAAACCACTAGTTGAAACAAAACCCTCCCCCTGTAATTGCTACGGCACTTCCTAGGAGCTGAAAAATAAGCACCCTCCAGACACACCATAACTTAGGGAATCTCCAAAGCTTATTAGGTTGAGACCTTAAATACTTAAGTCCTGATCCTTACTGCAGAGAAGTACTTGTGTGTGTGTGTATGTGTGGCTGCATGGCTGCAGAAATGCCCTGTGTCACCTTCCACGCCTAATCTCCCAGGATGGAAAAGCAGTGGCCCCAAAAGCCTTTAGGAAAACAGGTTGCTGAAATGGTCACAACAACTTGCATGTGCTGATGTGCAGCTTCTGTCCCCTGCCTGTTGGGGCTCGTGTGAGTGAAGGCACAAATCAGCCAGGAAGTAAGGGGGAGGACAGGGGCAAGGTGGGTCACCTTAATTTGGTATTTGAAAGTCTGTCTGCCTCATAAACGTGTGGACACTTTTCAAAACCAGACTTAACAGGAATGGCAACATGTGATAGTTTATCCACCAGCTCTCTTCTTTATTTCTGTAGCCCGACTTTATTGTTGCACCATTGTGATATTAGGGAAACAGGTAAAACTGAAATGCACAGTAACTGGTTGGTGAAAAAATATTGAAAATAAGTGTCACCTTGATTTTTCAAGCCTTTCTGATGCACATTCTAATTTAATGTTTTCATAGTTCTTATTTCTTTCTCACACATGGGTGTTATAATTAGAAGCAGGTTTATGTTAAGATGAGGTTGTTTACACACTTTCTCTTGGTGTGAAAAAACACCTGATGGGCAGTTGTCTTGATCAATGGGATGGGAGAGGTGTCCAACTTCTCCTCCAATCCCTGGTCTGTGTGGAAATACTATAAATTTGGAGTCAGAGGTTTTAATAAATAGTTTTAGCCTTCTCATGAGAAAGTGTGTCTGTGTGTGTCCTTGTGTGTCCCACAGTGACAAATAAGCACATCAGATTTTCATTTTATTAACCTAGTGACCTTCTGAGTGTATCTTTTTAAATAGTTTCTTCTACTATTTGCAATCTCTGTTGTTCAAAAACAAACCCCATAGAAAGCACATGCTTTAAAAACAAAACGCTCCAAGACTGCTGCTGCAGACTGAGAGCCTACAGCTTAGTTACTAACCTATGATGAAGAGAGTTTGTAATTAAAACTGCCAGCAGAGCCTTGATTACTGAGGGGGGCGTAGGTCCTAGTGTAATTTAATAAGGTCCTTGGGCATGCACGTCTGCAGCCCTGAGTTACTGCCTCCAGCAGCACAGAACATCTGTGCTGTACCTCTACAGCCTCCCTGTGCCTGTAGCCAGCACCAATTGCTGTTCCCTCCTGCCATTCCCCAGCAGCAAACCAGCTGTGAATGCCACGTGGGATGGCAAAAGCAGGCCCAGGATTGTGCTGCAGCCTCCACCCTGTGGGGCACTGTCAGTGAGTATGTGGATGTGTGGTGGCTGCTGGCTTTCTGCACCCTAATAAGGAGATCAGGAGCTCCAGAAGTGACATAACCTTCCTTGTGTATGTTAGCAGAAGGTTCTTCACAAGACAGGTGCATTAAAGAATGCTTTCCTTACCTGTATCAGGGCATGCTCAGAGGAAAGAATGGCCAGAGCAAGCTGGCTGTTAGGATAGACTTCCCACTCCTGAATGGTCAGGGTTTGCAGTCTGCATATTTGTGCAGGGGCCTTTGTAACAGAGCTCTTACCTCCACCCCCAGAACAGCTCCTTCCACACCAACAGAGCCCTTTCCCTGCTCCAGGGGTTATCAACAGTTGCCTTGCATTTTATACATTAAATGGCCTTTTCCTGTAGCCATGCATCTGTCTAACACTGGAATTTCAGAAATAGAGACAAGAGCTAGGCATTTTTTGAGCTTTTTGGAGGAAGGAGACCCCTCTTAAAACTGAGCTGGGCCTAAGTAAGGAGCATGATACGGACCTGTGCAGATTACCTCACCCTTGAGCAATGAAAGTCAGTCTTTTGGGAAAGATGGGTGCTGTCAGTTTTCACTGGGTGCCTGTTTATGACAAGCAATTGTCATTGGTCATAATCCTTTTAGGATATACATGGAGAATGAGTCATTTGATGAGTTGTACTGCCGGTTTTCCCTGAAGCACTGTCTCAGCAGAATTACTAAAGCTGGCTCGAGGCTTTCAGAATGGGAGGGTGTCAGGGCAGCATTTGGGTGTGCTCATGGTGGCACACCCAATGGGTTGAAGCAGACCAAGGTAAAACTGGCAGCACGTGAAAGCTTGGCAGAGGTTTGGATCTCCCTCAGTGGGCATCTGCCTTTGCCATCTTTCTGTGCTCTTTTGGTAGGTCTGCAGAAAAAGAAGCTGTGAGCTTCTAATATTCCAGCAATACTTCAAATTACATGGCTGAGGAGCTCAATGCTTTACAGATATTAATTTATCTTCAAAGTAGGTATGTGAATAAGATCCCACATCTTCACATCTACAGCACATGTGAGGTATGGAGAGAGAGAGAGAATAATAGTTTTCCAGTCAGTGAGAAGCATGTCAAGCTCAAAACTTTGTTCAGGCTTGCAGGAGGGTTAAGCTCAGGCTTAACAGAAATACTGGAAGTGATTTACTCCTGCTCAAACAGACATCAATGGCTGCTAAGTAGACCTGAATCAGGGCAAAATGTTATGGAAAGCATTGCCTGAAATGCCTTGTAGGGGGTCTCTAGGGGATCTGTCACACAGCCTAGAATATATCCTTCATCAAAGGAGCATTTTGTCTGCCCTCAGGTCCAGTGATACCGCCAACCTGGCATTTCAGAGGAAGAAAGGATTTGTCATCTACATTTTTAATTGAGAGTTAACCCAAATTTTGTGTTATTTTGAGCACTGTCTCTGTGCAGGTGGATGTGTGGATGTCCTTGCTAACAAGGTAGGGGTACTCTAAGCAGAGGGCTTATTTGAATGTCTTTTCTTTGCATGCCTCTCTGTGCAAACTGCTCAGAATGCAGCCCTTCTGTCAGCACTAGATGTGTACATTTAAAACATTTCCTCCCACCTTGGCAGCAGCATCTGGAAGCATCACTATTAGGAACAAAGTAGTGAGTGCTCTCAGCAGGTAGTGTGCACAGCAGTGGCTTTAATTTTCTGCTGTTGCAGGGTATAGCTGACCTAACCTTAACTGTGAGTTTGCACAGTGTCAGGACAGCCCTTACAATGTCAAAACAAGGCAGGAATATTGAAGAAAAATACTGGCAAGGAAAATTCTGCCCAAGACAGATTGGTGTGAAGTAGTTGGCTCAAAGACCTTGGCTACCTCAAAGTGGGAGCAATGGGAGGGCAAAAGCAATTCCCACTTCTGTATGATGCCAAATAAATTGTGTGCTGTTGAGGCATGTTTTCAACAGCAGCATGGAGAGTTTAAGCAATGACAATTGTACAAGACTGGTGTACTGGTGACTAGAACAAACAAATCTAGCTTTTCACATGGGCTCTGTGAACACAGCTGCAGCCAAGCACTGTGAGGATTCACAGCTGCAGTTAGAACCCCCAGATGGCAGTGCCTCTATACATCAGATTTTCTTGTTCATTTTAACATAGGTTTGTAGACCAAAGATTAGAAGGAAGCTTACAGGTTCTCAGTTTCTTCTTGCAGCGCCATTTTAAATGCTAGCCATGACTCTACAAATGTGTGGAATAAATTATTTTCTTTCTGTTGAGGTATGAATAGCCTGTACATCAATGAATTGAAAGGATGCGATTAAGAGTGAGTTTTGCACTGTACTGAACCTTGCCCTTCTTTCTCTTTTGTTAGCAAGCCAGACAACTCTCTGTAAAGAGTGGTTCTTTTGAAGATCAATGGAAAGGGAAGGAAATATGTAGAGATAAATAGCTTAGGACTGCACACTTTGATGCTGTGAAACTTAAAATTAAGTAGTGGCACAACTGAGTATACAACTTTTGTCTATCATTAGCTGTACTTAAAAGGATAGGGTTATGAAAATTGGATTCCCTGCAGGAATAGATGTTTGGGATGTTTTGTGCAGACACTTATGGCATATTACTTATATCAATAGAAGATGCAACTACTAAGTATCCCCATCTGCTTCTCAACTGAGACTGGTTATTAAAAATCCCTGTGGTAGAGATAAGAGCTTAAAAGAGAAGTATCCAGATGCTTGTACATATTAACTATATCAGTTAGTCATCCTGTGTGACATCAGGTTGCCATTCTGTTCCTTGCTGCAGTATCTGTTGGCAGATGTGCTTCCTTACATCCCAGAGCCTGAGCCCCACTCCATGGCCATACACATCCACAGCCATTGTTTCCACACCACGGTCTTGCTGTGCCACTGCAAACGTGTCAGCTGGGTCTCCAGAGGGCAAGCACTGTTTGGTGAAGGTGTTAACACAATCTAGTCTGACAGGATTTTGTCCTCCCCATCAGATCTTGACTGAGTTTGCCTTTATACATTACACATATATCCTCAGGATGGAGGAATCTTATTTGTCTCTCCTCTCTCTTTTTCTCCACTGCCCTCTCAAACACCTGTGCATTGCCTTCTTTATTTTTACAACTGGTCCATGCAGTGGCAGGCCAAGGATAAGAAAACTCCCTGCACCTGTAGCCTCATGGTCTCTGCATTGTGACACATCTTCCAAGAAATAACAGGACATTCAGTGCAAGGATAGAGTTTGTGGGTGCTGCAAGCCAGTCACATATGCTGGCACCCTCAAAGGGGCATCAGTCTCTCCATTCTCATTGTCTGGTCCCAGAAGTACAAATGTTTCCCAGAAATGATAATTGGTACCAGTTACTGGATCGTGTTTTAATGGAAAGCTACAATTAACTCTCAGAGAGACCAGACTGCAAAACTGCAAGCAGACAGGAACTTGTCTTGTTAACAAGTGCCAAAGTCTCTAATTTGAGCTTAGTCACGCTTTTTACAGTAGGTAAGTCCAGCATTGTTTGTGTGTATCAGCTTGGCTTCCTCTCAGGCTGACAAAGATGCTTACACAATTGAAATCAAAACCTCTGAGTAGCACAGGGAGTCATAGATGAACAGGGTGATGAAAAAACCACACAGCTCTGTGCAGCACACACGTGCTAACAAAAGTTTTACAGAAAAACTTCTCATTTATCACAACTTCTGAAATGAGATACTTCTAGCAGACAGATCTAGCAGACTTTTAGCTTTAAAAGTCCTCAGTCAGTGCTGAAAATGAATCTTCTCTTTCAGATGGGTAAATAAATATTAGCAAGTCAAGATCTTCAGTCATGGGCAAGGTCTGAGAGTCTCTTGGGCCTTTTTCCTTTACTGGGGATTTTTCTGAATTCTTCTGAGATTCTTCTCTGAAGTGCTCAGATTAAACTCTAGCTCTAAACTGTATCTGGACCTCTGCTGCAGCCCTGTAAGCAACTCAGGCTTTGGCTGAGCAACAGGCAGGTGCTGTGCGGAAAAAGGGTCACCCACAAAGCTGGAGGCTGGGAATAAAAATGGGCATATGCCTTATTTATCCTCTTTTAGCCCTCTGCTTTAAAAATGGCTCATGATGAGTTGAATTAGGGGCAGGTGGGTTTGCCTCTGAAAGATGTTTGACAGCAGTATCTTTGGCATTGTATCACCCTAGAAGTGCAGGTCAGTGGCTCCATCCCATCAGCAAGTATGTTCTCTGAGACACACACACACACACTCTCTCAAGATCTTCAGTCATGGTTGTGGGACTGAAGGAGCATGAAGGATACATTTATGTGTCTCTAGTTGCTGCTAAATAGCTGAGAGTTGAGGAAAATAAGACAGCTGCAGTAGAAAGGCGGTTTTAAAACTTTTGTGTGATTTTTCCTACCAGGAAGAAGGCCTCAGAGAGGGAAATGAAGGAAGAGTTCTGACTGTCAAGTACTCTTCCATAACCACGTGTCAAGCTTGTTTGCCATATGAGCTCTAAGCCAAGGCTGTGGGATGTGCACGGTTATTTCCTAAGTGAACATGTAATAAAACATCCATTTATTTCTCTGCTATTTTTTTGTTTAATAAGAATCTCAGGGGACCCTTAAGGTAATAGAGGGCAAACTCACTCACTGATAAGCTACTCAATGTCTTTGCAGACACCTGATATTAAAGTCAGTGATGTGTACAGTAACACAACCATCCTTCTAATCCCTAATCTCTCCAGCCACAAGTGGGACTGGCAGTGACCTGAAGGACTCCAGCCAGCTTTCACTGCACTACTCTCTGTCGTATTTGCTCTGTGGGGGGCTAGTGTGGCTAGCTCAGAGCCCCCCGAAAATCCACATGGACCAAAAGGTAACAGACAGAGAGGCACTCTTTGTTCTCAGGACTACGTCCACAGATTTAATGGTGAACAATTCCCAGGGAGAGGGGAGAGGGTGAAAGGNAGAAGAGAAGAGAAGAGAAGAGAAGAGAAGAGAAGAGAAGAGAAGAGAAGAGAAGAGAAGAGAAGAGAAGAGAAGAGAAGAGAAGAGAAGAGAAGAGAAGAGAAGAGAAGAGAAGAGAAGAGAAGAGAAGAGAAGAGAAGAGAAGAGAAGAGAAGAGAAGCCAAACACCTCGAGGAGGGAAATTTTAAACTCAGGGGCAGCGGTGAGGAGGAAGGGAACCAAAGCCAATGGGAAACAATTGTTGGGACAGGTGAGGGGAGACACTAACCTGGGGAAGGGGGGAGAAACTACTACAGGATTCAGGGGGGTGCAGAGAACGAACCATGTGATACATCAGTACAAAATAATAACTCAGTGATACATTCGTGCAATACAACACTGTCCAGAGGCTTGCAAAGGCTGCAAGACTGTTCAGGCTTGCAAATGGAACTCCACTGGAAAATTAATGCAATATTATTTTGAGAGAGAAGATATCAAATATCAATCTCCTACTCAGAGAAATTACATGAGAAACCACTATGTGGAGCCAGCCACTAATTATTTGGCAGATGAGAAAACTGGATTCAAACTAGTTGTTAGTTGAATTTCAGGTGCCCGTGCTACCCCACTGGCTCTTGCTTCATCTCTCTCTGAAGTCTAGACAGGACACAATTTGCTGTAAATCAGATGCATTAAACCACCAGTGAACTTAGTAAAGTGATGCTGTGAAGACAAAGAGACACATCTTTTTCCAGTAATGGAGAGAGGTCTCCACCAGAGTTGCTATGCTTCCATCTACCTTATTTCTTATTTTACTCACATCTAGTTTAAAGTCTTGTGGCCTGTGGAAAGAGTACTACAGTCCTCCCAGACTAAACAAGAGACCAGTGTAGCTCAAATGTCATTACTGACAACATGCGGAGTTCATCCGGCAGATGTAGAGCCTCTTTCACCATTAGATTAGGATGGAATTTGATTTCGAAAACAGAATAGCTTCTAGGTAATGCCTGTATTCAAAAGGCTGGGAAATATGATAAACTTCTTCAATCTCAGGCATGGCAGACAATTTCAAACCTTACGGAATAGGACAGTAAGAAATGCTCACACCAAGTAAACCTTATGTGTCCCACAAGACTTTCTCCACTGAGCAGCCATGAGAATTTCTGGACTAACAGTTCAAACTCTGCTTTACACTGAAAACTTATCTCACCATTTACTCCATTACTTAATGTGAATGCTTCTCTGTGTTTCCAATACTCAGTTTAGAGGTTTTGTCACAGGCATGCAAATGACTGGGGATATAACAAGATGCAGGCATTTTTTTGTTGGGGGAAAAAAAACCCTCAAGGAAAGAAGAATCTCAAGAGTAACTCAGGTTTTTGTAACAATTGTGAGATCCATCTCTTTTATTCCTCTACTACCTCAGAGGAAAGAGAGAACTGAAATACAAAAGAGAAAAATTCTGACACCCTTAGCAACCATCATTTATTATTTGATGCAGCCAGCAAGAAGCCATAGAGAAAAGATGTATATTGTTGGTACTAGGAACCAAATACCATCTGCTCAGGAACGTCACTTTGGATGGAAAATCACACTATGAAAAGCCAGTGTCCACAAAGGAGACAGTGGAGTCCTGCAACTTTATTCGAATAAAGGGGGAGAATCCACTAGGGTGCAGACCCATGAGGTTTTCTCTCTCAAGGTTTTGGAGGGCTCAGTCTCCTTTTATTCTAAACTCCCGTCCGCATGGTGCCCTCTTCCTTTCCCCATTGGCTGAGATACTAGGACGGTACAGCCTTCCCTAAACGCCAACCACAAATTCCCCATTGAATCTCTGTCATTTTATCCCAAAGTTCAGAAGTCCAGGCTCTTGCAGACCCACTGGGCTGTTTCAGGAGCCAAGCTGTCTGGGCTCTGTAACAAACCTGCTGCCCAAAGTAAGTAAAGACATTAAGACCCATTTCAAAGGCATAACACCTATGCCTTCACCCATGGAATTGTTTGTAAAGGCATTAGCATACATCTTCCTTCTCGATTTAAACACAGTCATGTCCCAACAGAGCACTCAATTGGAGAGGGAAGTCTTCTGTCCATACTGAGGAAGAACAGCATGTGACTCTGTAAGCAGTACGAGGCACACAGTATATTCATTTGTACAGCACAAGCCTTAAGCACAGCTTGTGCATCTGAGAGGGACCAATTCGATTTTTANGCATAACACCTATGCCTTCACCCATGGAATTGTTTGTAAAGGCATTAGCATACATCTTCCTTCTCGATTTAAACACAGTCATGTCCCAACAGAGCACTCAATTGGAGAGGGAAGTCTTCTGTCCATACTGAGGAAGAACAGCATGTGACTCTGTAAGCAGTACGAGGCACACAGTGTATTCATTTGTACAGCACAAGCCTTAAGCACAGCTTGTGCATCTGAGAGGGACCAATTCGATTTTTATTTATGCCTCAACATACGTTGTACAAGAGGTGAATAAATACGACAGGAGCTGTACACGTGGTGTGAGCCATGTTCCGGGGAGACTTCGCCTGACAAGGGCAGAGAAAGCTCCCACGGTCGGGCTGCGAGCGACCCCGCCTTGCCGGTGGGGCAGATCCTCAGATGCCCGGATAAAAATGCCCGGGAAATTGGGCTACGGGAGGAGCCTTAGCGCATAAAAGCAGTTAACTGTGACACAGGTGCGCCCTTTTCCCTTGGATTTCTTGGAAGCTTGTGCGGGTGTGTCCCCCCCGCCTTTTTCTGCCTGCAGTCCTGCCTCTCCCCCGGCTGCCGCACTGGTGTGTCTGCCGCTTCCCCAGGCAGCCCGACTCCACGGCAGCCTGGAGCTCCCATTTCCCGACAGAGCACCAGGCTGCCTGCACCCTGACCCTGCCAGCCTGGCTCCGCGGGTTCAGCCGTGGCCTCGGCACCCTGTTCTTCGCCAGTGGAAGCGACACGCAGCCCGCTGAAATGTCACCGAGCCGCCGCGGGGCCCGGGCAGGCCCACGGCAGCTTGCGGGGCGCATCTCCCGTGCCCGCACCGAGCGCCCCGCGGTACCGCCGGAACGATCTGCCCTTGTCTTCTGTTTCTCTCTCCGCCTTTTCCCCTCTCTGCTCTCCTTTCTATCCCGCTTCGGTAGGAACACTTACTTTTCTTTAGCAATAAATATTTGCTGCTTTTGCGCTTTATTTTCGTCCAAGAAATCTATCAAAAACGATCCTCCCTGACTCCCCTTAACGGGACGAGACAGCATCCTGTGATACTATGATGAAAAAACTTGAGAATATATATGTACTTCTTCCCATAGCGTCCCTTCTCTGGATTTCTCCATCTAAGCCTATTGACAGGCAGCCACATAAATCCTTCAAGTTTCTGAGCTCCAGCTGCTCACACAATTCTGACCTGCAAAAGGCATTCACTGCAGCTGGCAAAGCTCCTCAAGTAGCCGGTAGGGCATGGAGGAGACAGGAGCTGTAAATCATCTGCAGAGAGGCTCTGGCTTCGTGAATAAACAGCCCAACCTCCATTAACCCAGCTGTGAAGATGTGTCTTGAAAACTGGGCATTCAAGTTGAAGCTTTGTCAGTCTATCAAGTGAAACATTCCCAAGGAAATAGTTCCATGTTCATTCCAGATAAATAACTTGGACATGTGTTTGTCTCTTTCAGCGTTGGGTCTCCTAGGGTTTAATAACATAGTTCTTGACTTACCAAGTCTCTGGGGTTTTAAAAGCACAGATTTTGTGGCATTATTTGGGATAGTTCTGATCCTCCCAAAGCAGAAAAACAGAGGAAACTTCTGTCCAGCTACCCAGTGAAATCCACCATCCTAAGGTGTTCATACTCAGACAGCCCTGAGGGCCTGATCATCCACAGCAGCCCTGAATTTGGGAGCCTCCTGTAAAAACTGGAGATAAATGTCTGCCTCTACATGTGCTGATGTTGCAACTTTAATCCATAAAAGCACATCCATACAGGGCTGTTACAGCCCTGTCCAGAAATATCAACCAGTCTGACAAAGGAGCAGTGATCACCAACTTCAGCAATAAGAATAAAATTACAGTGTTTTAAATGTAAATTGGATTAATAAATTACATTCCTGCTTTGTTAAAGAGATGAAAAAGTTTTCATGTGTTAGAGGAGCCATTTTTGTGTTACAAATGTCTGAAGGAACAGGTCAGGAATCACCAAAGAACAATCCACTCTGCCTTGATTTAAGCCTTCAAGTACTGTCCCTCCAGAATCAGACTATTTTGTAAGCACACTGCAGGTTAAATAAGCAACAGTGTGGAGTGTAGAAAGAGCTATTCCTTATTTTAGCATTTCAAGTAGTTTTAGGAAGCAGTCATTCCCTTTTCTGTCTTAATAAAGCTTTTCCTACTTAGAGATGCCAAAAGCCATTTGCTGTGAGGTGGCAGGACCTGAGCTCTGGCACACTGGGAGCCTGGGAGAGAGCTGGCCAGGCTCACTGCTGAGGGGAGGGAAAAGGATCAGAAGAGTAAAGAGGGAAGCTGTAAGGAAGGGGCAGGAAGGCAGATGATGGCAGATCTTGTTTTGTTGTTTTGTTGATTTAAAATCAGCAAAAATCTCCCAAAACCTCAGAGATACCTAATCTCTGGATCCTCTCGTTGCTGGTGAGCAAGCAGCTCCAACATCCCTTTGGAAAATACCCAACCTTGCCCAACCATCTCCTTTCCAGGGTGACAATGTCCTGGTGCTACCAGTCCCTGTATTAATTCTGTAACCTTAGGAGCACAGCTGGGATTCACTGTGATACTTTTTGTTGTTTTATTTAGAAATCTTATGAACTTATGTTTAAAGGAAATGCTCTTCCAAACTGAAATACAAAGGAAGTAAGGGAACAGAAACTGCATGTCCAATCTAACCACATTATTCTGTGTGTTTTGCTGCTCTCTCATTATGAGCTTGTTGCCAAAGGATCCTTACCAAGTCAGAGTAGTGCATGGAGATTTTGGTTTTTTCTTCCCAGAGCTTGTCATTAAATAATAGGCAAGACAAGGGTTTGTATAAACAATAATACCATTAGACTGTTGGATGTGGAGTTAATGTGTAAGGGGACCAAGCCAGCATCAAGCCCCTGCTTAGATGAAAATAAAAGAGGCCACGAGTCCTAACAGCTGCAACCAGTCCTAGTAGCTGGAAGAAGCTTGAACAATGCCTAATGATGTGAAGACATGCTGTGAGCCCCAACACATCTGCTTGACTGTTTAGACAGTTAATAAAGCTGAACACCAGCCTCGAGGTGCCTCTGCAGTCTGCCAAGTCTAAAATGATGAGGCCCCTAAACACTGCAGCCTACAAAGAGTTTGCTAGGGATTTCTCCTAAGGTGGGCACATGGCCACTTGTTTTCCACTCCACAAGGAGCACTGGGAAACAGCTCAGCAGATGGCTGAGCTCTCCTGCAGCAGCCTGGCTTTGGGAAATGGGAGGGTGAGCTTTGCCTAGTTTGATGTTAAAACTTTCCCCCATTTCTTAATACCCAACATGAAATGTTAAAACAGTGTGTTTACCATCACTTTCATTTTGGGTTGCTCTGCTGTTCTTAAGAGCTGCATTTGAAATTAATGCAAATTACACTTTGAACATGTGAGACGCTCTATAATGCTAAGAACTCTTGACAACAATCCGGCACTTGATATTTGCTGGACACTTTAATAGCTTCAGCCCAAGCCTGTTAGTTCTGCTGCAGACAGGATAACTGCAGACAGGATAACATGCCTAGTGCCATCACTGCTGCAAAAATATGTTAATTAATATGGGAGGAAGCTGGGTGCCATGGAGAGGGAAACAGAAGCTCCCACCACTGTCACCCTTGTATGCAGTGGAGGGTAGGAAATAAAATAAGCAAGGTCTGAGGCTGTATGTGGAATGATCAGGGCAGAAGGCAGCACTGTAATCATAGAGCAAGGCATGGACCCTCTGAAAGAAGGGTATGTGGTCATGCAGATAAAGGCAAGAGAAAACTTGTGCACAGCACTGGGCACACTGCACCTGGAGGAGGATTTCCTATATTTGGAAAACTTGTAACTTCAGCATTTTTACTGTCTGATTTTGGCCAAAAGGTGAGCATTTAGTCTGAATGCTGCTGCCTCATCCCGACAAGTGCTCACCACACTACCATGTTTAAAGGTCCTGTTGGAGTGTAAGCCACAGCATGCCCTCTTCCTTGCTTTCTATTGTATTCCCTTAACTCTTGTTATCTTCCAGTAAGAGTTTTTATCCTTCTTCAGCTCCAGCCCCACAGCCTCATCTCCTTTCTGACTACTAGTGTTCATAGCTTAAGCACATCACCTTTGATAACTCCAACACTATGTATGTGCTGATTATAAATTAGTCTCCTCAGGGACACACAATTACTGATACAAAGCAGGTACTTTGCATAGGGGTTCCTATTGGGCTCAATATTTACTCTTTCCTTTTTGGAGGGTTGAGATCAGAATTGTTTCATGTGGGCTTTAAAACACAAATCTTCTCTCCTAAACAGCAAAACTAAATGTTCCTTAGTTAAATTAACCACCTATGATAGAGAGGCAAGCCCTTCTGTTCTGCTCAAGCTTTCTGTAAAAATCAAATCCTCCCCAAAGCTCTCGAGATTAATAAGTTCTCCTATCAATTAGGTCAAATGCTAACCTCATTATTTTAGTTCAAAGATTTCCAGACTCTCTTTCTGCAGACATATCTAATTATTTTGTTTTGTTCAGTTGTAGCTGTGTCGTTTTCCAGGTGAGGTGCTGTCCCTGCCTTCAGCAGCACTGCCTGGCAGCATGTGGCTGACTCAGCATAGACTTACTGAGGCCTTCAGGTGGGAAGGGACTGATGGAGGTCCCTACTACAGCCTGCTGCTTACAGCAGGGGCAGCTCTGAGGCCAGGTCAGACTGCTTGGGGCTTTAACAGGTCAGTCTTTAAATGCGGATGGAGACTGCAGGACCTCTGGGTAATCTGCACTGCTTGGCTGTTCTCACAGGGAGCAAATTTCTGTACATCATGTCTTATGTCATGTTTTCAGTCATGCCCATTGTCTTTTGTCCTCCTTGTGGAGCACTGTGAAGAGCCTGTTTTCATGGTAGCACTGCTGTAAGTGCTGGTGGACTGCTGCTGGGTCCCCCTGAAGCTGTTCCTTTTGGCTGAAGAAGCCTCATTCCATCAGTCTCTCCTCACTGAGCCCTGACTGTCTAGGTCACCTCCAGGAGGATGGAGACACCTCCTGTGCTCCCAAGACAGCTGTCTGGAAGACCTAGAAACACTCTGCCTTTCATTTAAGGTGATGCCTACATGTTGTCAAGCTGTGGTGGAGAGGAAGGTCCCTGCAGTAGATGGAGGTGTGGTGGTAACAAAGCACCATCCTTACATCCCCTGGATAAGAGCTCCAAAATTGTACCCTCTGCTAGAGGCTGTCACCCTTCCTGCAACACTGAGACCCAAGAGTGTGATTCTGTATGTTTTGTGAATTAAATCCTTCAGCACCATGAGGGGGAAGGCCCTGCTTGTCCAACACAATTTCCTTCTGCAACACGGTAGCTCACCTAGCTGATCCAGGAAAGCCAGTAGATGTAACCTTTTTGGACTTCAGCAAAGCTTTGGATACAGTCTGTCACAGTGTCCTTCTGGACAAAATGTCCAGCACACCGGTAGATAACCGTGTTATGCAATGGGTGAGCAACTGGCTTACAGGTCAGGCACAAAGGATTATAGGGAATGGAGTGACATCAGCCTGTGTCCTGTCACCAGTGGGGTCCTGCCGGGCTCCCTCCTTGGCCCTGTGCTCTTCAACACCTTCATTAATGACCTGGAAGCAGGACTCAAAGGAATGCTAAGTACAGCTGATGAGAGTAAACTGGGAGGAGCTGTCAACTCCCTTGAGGGCAGAGAAGCCCTGCAGAGAGACCTCAACAAATTAGAGAGATGGGCAATCATCAGTTATAGAAAGTTCCACAAGGGCAAGTGCCAGATTCTGCACCTGGGATGGGGCAGCCCTGGGTGTACAGACAGACTGGGGAAGGAGAGGCTGGAGAGCAGCGCTGTGCAAAGGGCCCTGGGGGTCCTGGCTGATGGAAAGTTGGATGTGAGCCAGCAGTGCCCTGGCAGCCAGGAGGGCAACTGTGTCCTGGGGGGCATCAGGAACAGCATCACAGCCGGGCAAGGGAGGGGATTGTCCCCTCTGCTCTGCCCTGGGGCAGCCTCACCTCTGTGCTGGGGCAGTTTGGGGGGCCACAGCATAAAAAAGACATTGAGCCCTTAGAGAGTGTCCAAGGGAGGGCCAGAGGATGGTGAAGGGCCTTGAGGGGAAGCTGTAGGAGGAGTGGCTGAGGCCACTTGGTTTGTCCAGCCTGCAGGAGACTGAGGGGAGACCTCAGTGTGGTTATAACTTCATCAGGAGGGGAAGTGGCGGGGCAGGCACTGATCTCTTCACTCTCCTGAGCAGTGACAGGACTCAGAAACAGCCCGAAGCTGTGCCAGGGGAGGTTTAGGCTGGATGTCAGGAATAGGTTCTTCACCCAGAGAGTGGCTGAGCAGGTTGAACTGGCTCCCTAGGGAAGTGTCACAGGGCCAAGCCTGGCAGAGTTCAAGAAACATATGAACAAAGCTCTCAGGCATCCAGTGTCATTCTTGGGATGTTGCTGTGCAGGGCCAGGAGTTGGAGTCGAGGATCCTAATGGATCCCTTCGAACTCGGCATATGCCGTGATTCTGTGGTAAGAGCAGCAGGTCAGCGGTCCCTGGTGTGGGAACGGAGAAGGGGTGTCCTGGAGCGACCAGGGACCTTCCGGCTTCGTGAGGTGAACTGCGGCAACGCCAGTCGGGATCAGCGGGCCGACATACGGACAGCACGGAATGCGCTGGAGGACCAGCGACGAGTGGGCTGGCGTTCCCGTGCCCTCGGTACCGAATGCGGGGACCCACGGCAGCACCCCCGGCCCTGCGCCATGATCCTGAGGGGCGGGGCCCCCGCGGCCGCGCTCGGGCACGCCGCGCTCGGGCACGCCGCGCTCGGGCACGCC